>OZ024707.1:2258509-2853565 GCA_964016945.1 Microplitis deprimator | reverse complement strand
AAATACATGATTTATTTAAATATATATATGTATATATAAATATATATATATATATATATATATATATATATATATATATATATATATATATATATATATAGATAATAGTTTTCCGTAATTGATAAAACATTCAAGACTAGATAATACTGGAAAGAAAATTAAATAAAAAGTCAAAACCACCCGGCACTTTTTCCAATTATTATATCGATTTATAAATTTAATTATTAATTATGTAGTTTTTTCATCATTATCGACTATTATAAAACATGGTGATAAAAAAACCTGACTTTTTTCGAATTCCGACCTACCAAGAATTAAACGCGACCATTTTTTTTTTTTTTTTAGCTATTAATTATTATTATTTTTATTTTTTATTGTTATCATTTTTTTTTCTTATTAACATTATAATTATTATTTTGTTCATGAATAAATAAACTGTAAAAAAAGTTTGCTTCTTTCTTTATACAAATGTAATTTACAATATGGTTAGTACAATTAATCCATTGTATCGTAAATCAATAATTTATTTACTGATTAATTAATAGTTATTTTATATAATTGCATTATTATTATTATTATTATTATTATTATTATTATTATTATTATTATTATTTTTATTATTATTATTATTATTATTATTATTATTATTATTATTATTATTATTATTATTATTATTATTATTATTATTGTTATTATTATTATCAATATTTCAATTATTATTATTATTTCCATTATTATTATTATTATTATTACTGTTATTATTATTATTATTATTATTATTATTATTATTATTGTTATTTGTAAATCGATTCAATTTTTGTACGTGAAAAAATTACCATACTTCCGTTGATTTATCCTATTACTGTTTTTTTTTTTTTTTTTTTTTTGTAATTGTTCATTAAATAAAAACACTGTCTGTAATTACATATTTTTACATTAATTGTTTAAATAATAAAGGAAATAATAAAATTTCATTGTTCATTTGAATGAAAATGTTAACAATTAAATGCAACTCTAATACAACGTAGCTGTTTATTTAATCATGTGAATAATTATATAATGACAATAAAATCCACTAGTCACTTTGGTAAAACTTTAATTTTACTATCAAAATTAGTTCATTCATTAAATTTAGTATATTAGTTATTTTAATTACTTGCGTATATGCAATTGAATGAAATATTGGTTATTATAATTATAATGATAATAATAATAGTTTAAATAATAATATTACAACAATAATAACAACAATATCAATAATAATAATAATAATAATAATAATAATAATAATAATAATAATAATAATAATAATAACAGTAATAATAATAATAATAATAATAATAATAATAATAATAATAATAATAATAATAATAATAATAATAACAGTAATAATAGTAATAGTAATAATAATAATAAAAATAATAATAATTATAAGAATAATAGTAATAATAATAATAATTATGGAAATATTGATAATAATAGTAATAATAATAAAAATAACAATAATAATAATAATAATAATAATAATAATAATAATAATAATAATAATAATAATAAAAATTATTTTAAAAAAAGTATTAGTCATAATTATAATAATTATTTTAGCAATTTCTAATAATGAGTATTATCATTATTATTATTTTATTAGTTTTTGCCATGATTATTTTAATTATTCTAACTGCTATTATTTGTATTATTATCACTATAATTTTAATTATTTTTTCCATTATTATAGTTACTATTATTACTATTATTTTCACGATTATTACTATTTATATTATTATTATTATTATTTTTATTATTGTGATTATCAATATTATTACTATGATCAATATAATCATTATGAGAATCATAACTAACTATTATTATTATTATTATTATTATTATTATTATTATTATTATTATTATTATTATTATTATTATTATTATTTTAATTGTTATTATTGCTAGTACTACGATAAATCTGGTGTAATAGGATCCAATAGTCGTTTTTCCGGATCACGTGAATCTCTGGATACCATTAGCGCACCTGGTGGCCCACCAAATGAACGGCCAACTGTCGTCGGATCACATTTACACCCTTGTGCAGCATGTCGTGCATAACAGGCTTCACATACCTTTACGCATCCTTTTAAAGGCCAATAGCATAATAGGCATGGCAATACCATAGTCAATGCAGCAAGACATGTCCACCGTGCCGCTTTACGTGACCCAACACATGAACACGGTTCATCAGCACAACTACCACCAGCTTCCGAATCACTGTTACCATTTGCGTCACCACAATGATAGAATAGTCCCTTAACACAACATAAACACGACGCATAGTCTAATGCCGTTTCTGCTGAACAAAAGCAAGAATTGTTACATAACCATCGGCTCGGTAATGGCGGAGGTTCACGGCATGATTCACATCTACACTTGCCACAATAATCACACATTATCGATAGACTAGTGTCATTAGGTCGCCCTAAAGATCCAGAACCTGTATTAGCTGGTTCCTTCGTAAATGACACCGGTTGTTTAGTTACCGGCTGATGCTGACTTGCTGATGATTGCAGCAGGTTGCTTTGATGACGTCGTGCAGTCCGAGCTTCAACATTCTTATGCTCATGTATCTGCTGGTGTTGTCGTTGCTGCTCATGAGACGATTGCTGATTAGTCTGTTGTTGCTCATTGAGTAATTGCTGATTCTGCGGTAGTTGCTGCTGTTGCTGGGGTTGGCGCTGCTGCGATTGCTGTGGCAGATGATGATGATGATGGTGGTGATGGGGTTGGTTTTGCTGTTGTCTCCTTTCATTCTTCAAGCATTTATGATTTGACGGCTGTCGAAATGGAGTCTCGACGTATTCGTTTACGATACGTTCGATATCCGGTCGTGGAACTGTTAATGTAACTTCACCCAATGTGCGATCATTGCGCAATTGTGTACTACTATCACCAGAACTTGTAGTAGTTGGTGTTGTATTCATCGACGGAAAACGTGAGTTCATACGAAAACTGCTGGACGTTGACAAAGGCGTTAACGGCGCTGTCAGCGGGGCTATCGTCGATATTGTTTCGGGTAATCGTGGTGGTGGCAATGGACGTGTATGGTCATGACCATGAACACGTGCTGGTAAATTACTAGTAGATGGTGATGTAATAACGGTACCACCTCCACTTGAGGCAGATGACGGTGGCCGTGATAACGGCCCATTTTGACTTGACATCGGTGGTAACCTAAGATCTAAACGTTCAGGCCAACGCCCATTTGATTGGGCAGTGTGATGAGTTGTAAGCACTGGCGTTGTAAGTGTTGATGAATTTGCTCCACTGACACTTGATACCAGGGGTGGTTGTTCGTGAATAGTTGATGATGATGATGATACTTGTTGCCGAACGACGGAATTCGCTGAACGAACTGATGGTGATGATGAGGATGACAGTGCAGCTGCACGGTCAACCCATTCTGATCTTTGGACGCCTTGTAATGATGAGGTTGATGACGAAGATGATGAAGTTGATAGTGACGAGACTGATAATGGTGATGACGTTGCCGTTGTTGAGGATGATGTAAGGCCTGTTGGAGTACGCACTGCCCAGCCTGTACGTGGTGGTGGTGCTGATAGCGTAGGTGTCGATGTCGTTCCATTTGAGATTGTGTCCTCACGGTTGTTTCCCGCCTTTGCAACACGCACTTCATCCCCACCTGTAACAAACAAGAACAAGTTTTTCATTTTCGTTGTTTTGTATTCCATCCAAGAAATAGTTCATTTGTTCTGCCCAATTTGGAACAAAGTTTCCAGGCTCGAAAAATTTGATCTGTTTTAAATCAAATAAAAATTATAGGTTATATCTATTTGATTTTACTTTTTCAAGGGTTTTAGCCTGATTTTGGTCGCCTCTAGACCAAAATCATACTTTTACTGCCTACCATTTTTATTAGTCTGTTTTTGATCATCTTTAGATCAAAAACAGCTTAAAATTTTTATCAAAATTCAAAGACAGACCACTAGTCCAAATACAATCTAGTTTGACTAAAATCAGATCAAATTTGCGACCCGAGTAATCTTCTACTTCTTCAGTATTTTTGATGACATTATTTTTTAAAAATGGCGGGTTTCTATGTAAATAATGAATTTTTGAGTTTTTTTTTTGCTATTTCAAAAAGTTGGACTTATCTATTAAGTGATATGAATCATAATGAATTACCAAATTCGGCATAAGTGATAAATATCATAGTAAAGTTTCCTAACATAAATTTCGCATTAAGATGAAAACTTTAAGATTTTTTATATTACGATCCGGCGGCCCCAATATATGTTCTATTATTGTGACCCCCACGATTATTTTCGGCTCAACGCTGTGCACATCTATTATTGTACATTTCAAAGAGAAACTTGCGTGAACTATTCTATTTTAAATACAATGTGTACATCGCATTGTAGTTTCAAATTTTATGAAATATTCAGTTTTCACTGCATTGATAAGTTATGTTATAAAAATTCACGTATGAACGTCGCTTTCTCAACTTTTCAGTAAAAACCTTAACTTTTTCAAGTATTCTATGAAAAATATGTTGAAGATGAAAAAAGCTATAGTTCGATTCATTAATTTTTACATATTTTAAGAAGGTCCGAAATTTGTTACTTTTCGAAAAGTCTACTTTCTGTTCTGGCTGCCGAATGACATTTTTTTCCGTTGACGTCGAATTCAGAGAATTAACATCAGAAAAAAAAGAACTACAGAAACAATATTGCCAATAATTCTCGAAAATGAAAAGAACATTGAAAAAAGAATAAAGGAAGTAGTCTATGCATATAAAAGAATAGGAATGCGCCACGAAAAAGGAGATCCTTTTTTAGTCTGGCTTGCTTCCTATACCTATATATATATACTATTATATAGACCAATAGTATATGTATGTATATATGTATATATGTATATATGAGAATTCATGGCAGCAAAATAAAGACTCAGGTAAAGTCAGTGTCCATGGCTTGAATGAGGACTTCTTAAGAATTTGGGCAGATGTGTGGCTAATAGAAAGAGAAGATGTGGTTATAACCGGAGAGGTGGATAGGACGGGAGATATTTCACACAAGAGGGACAGATGGCTGTGTTCATGTACCGATACCGTTTCCAGGGATCCCCTTTTTATTGTATACCGAACAGGTAAATGAGCCGGGCCCTCAAGGGTCTCCTTCCTTCTTATTCTTTTCCTTTGTTTTCTTTTTTATTCATTTTCACTTCTTAAAATTTTATTTTTTCGTTCCGTCTACTTTCTCTCTTTGCAAAAGTGATAAGTATTAAAATTAATAATAATCTTTTGTAATTTTATTACTTTTGCTATCGAATTCTGTTAGACAGTTTTTGAAATGGAGACGATGTTAATTTTTATGTCATTTTCAAAATTAAAAGCAGTGGCCATTTTCTACGACAGGAAATTCTTGAAGTTTTAGGGATATCGCAAAGGATCATAATTTTACGGCTCAGCTGGGGGCTTTATTTATCAAAGGGAGTATAAGTGTGCGCATGTATTAGTTTTTGTATACACAAGAAATAAATAGAACATTAGCAACTTATATCAATGAACACATAAAAATATGGATTTTGAATATATAATTGAAAAGTAAGCATTCAATAGGTTAATAAAAGAAACTTCCTATTGTTATCAACCCGGGTCAAAAAAGTAATTGAACTTTGACTTAAATAAATACTAAGTATATCAAATTGATCAAAAACTTTTTGGCTAATTTGGCCTACTTCATATCCATTCTAGACAAAAAAGTCAAATTGGTTAGTTTTTGACCTGGGAATACTCAATCATTTTGATCATTACTATTAAATAGAAATAATAACAAATTGATTAACCCGTCAACACTCCCGTTATGAGAATTTTACTGACAAGTCACTATTCAACTCATAGAATGTTGCTGCAGCGCAAGAAAGACACTGAAAAGCATGCGAGTACTGAAGGGTTCATTGACTTTGATAATTCAATTATTTCTCTACTGCGTACTGAAATATATATTCTAGCTGCTACCCACGCACACAACAACTGAGTTGCAAAGTAAGCGTCCCAGGTAGTGAGAAATTTTTTGAAAATTTCAAGGGTCTGTGAAGTCTAAAAACGGAACAAATTTGAATCACTTTGTGGTGAACAATCAACGTTTTACTTTAATTGAATAGTTCTCTGTTTTCGGAAATCTTGAAGATTTCGGCCCAGAGTATGTATATAAGAAGCAAATTTACGATAAAATTTACATACAATTTTGACCAAATTTGGAAACAGACAAAATTAGTTATCATATCTGTATATAGTCTAACTTCGTTACAGGACTAAGTTCAGACTGCAATGAAAAAAATTCTCAGGACTAGGGTTCCCCTACTACTGTAAATGACAGCGTTTCGAGTCTAACTCCGTTATAAGAATACCAATATTTTTATTCTCTAAAAGAGCGATTTGTATTTCGTAGTGAACTCGTGTAAATAGAAATGAGAATTAACGCAAAATAACCAAATTGTAAATCGTCTCCACATAAAGTAACCAAAAAGTCAATGCTAAAGATGAGTTTTATAATATGATCTGGTGGCAAAATTTTCTGTGATACTTTGAAACGTCCTCGACATAAGAAGTAAACAGATATGTATATCACTTCGTCCATAAATAACAAGAAAAATAAATAATACATATACAAATATTAACCTGAATAATTATCATACTCAAAATTTGCTGTGTTATTTTTTAATGATCATTGCTTATTCTCTACATAATGATTTGTTCGATTTTTAATGTCTTAAAGTGTTTGGATATCTTTTTAGTCGTATTGTTTAAAATTCAGCCAACAGATCATTATACATCACACACGATATCGTGCAGTGGGCGCCTTTCGTGGGCGTCGCGATGCCTCAGGCGCCCACTTTGAGCACCTACGCTTTATTTCGAGACTGTAGACATTTTACTAACTATAGCGAATCACTCGGAGGCCCACTTCTGAAGTATCCTTGTATATTTTAATGTAAAAAATACTTATGAAAATTAACAGCTTTTTGTTGCCTATTAAAATATACTTTTTAAATCATACTTCAAATCTAATTTTTTAATTTGCATGGAAGTATACAAAAAAAAACAATGAATTCAAACTATGAATTATTGAATTTAAACGGAGTTTGAACTTTTTTCTCTGTCACACTCGTCTACAAACGGTACTATCCTTGTCGCACTTGCGCAGTAAATGGCAACTTTCCCCACGTTTTTCTCTTAAACAAATGAACATTTTTGAAAAATCAAAACATAGATCATTAGATAATAGACCAATCCATCGTCTCGTTCTTAATCCTGGTTTTGTTTCAGGGAAAGACGAACGAAAATTACAAGACCCTCCTTAATGATTATTTTTATTTTATAAATATATGATTATTTGTTCCGGTACACTATATATACATATATCATTGACTACACTCGTTGTCTGCGGCTAAAACAAGCAAACCATTCAGCTTCTGACGAATGGAATGTATAGTTATCATCTTTTACTGCGCGAGTGCTTCAAGTCACATACATTCAAGTCACTATTACATTAAACGATGATAATATATATATAGAAAAACAAAATAAAAATATAGTTGATAATCACGGACGTCAATATTTTTATGCTCATCGTTGCATTATCATTTTTTCTACCTATCTTTCTTTTCCCATTAATTTCGTTTTTCATCATCAAACGATTAATATAAATTAAACTAACGGAAAAAATAAAATTCAAGTACCAGCAGGACGTTGTCCTTCCCCTAAAATAATCGTGTTCGTCTCCAGTACTGCAAATCACCTTCACCGGTTTAAAAACCGGCGATCCATCAGAATACTCCAATAAAAATATCGCACTATTCAATATAACGAAATTATCCACATGATAATATCACTTTTATTATCATTAGTATAATTATTATTACGATTTTTATACAATTTCACAAAATCCACAGCAATTTATTCACTATTTATCAAGAACCATAAGTATTATACTTGTAAAAGAAAAAACTACGGATCATAGCTTATTCAATATTTTTTTTCAATTATGTCAATTGCATTCAAGTTACTGTTGTTTTATAAACTTTTTATTTGTTTTAATCACAGAAATCAACTGATGAATAGTAAAAGTGACATTTTATAAATAATTAACAATTTAAAAAATTTGAATTTCCCGGGTAATGTTAAACAATGCGCGCGCATCAATAGCCGGCTTACGACTGAATTGGCTTGCGGATACGACTAAACTCGTTGATTGTTAGTTGGAAAGCTGATGAGTGGGGGTTATTTTTTGGTAGGGATGACATGCCTACGCAAAACCTGTAGTAGACAAAGATAACATATGACTGTGAAAGAACAAGAGTCCAGTGTGAGAGGAAATTAAGAGAGGGAATGATTAAATGGTGGGAGTGAGTAACAGAGACGACATCTTGCGGTGTTATAGAGTCGGTTGACTTTATGCCTCAAGCTTTTTATGAATGGATCGACGCTATCATTGAAGTTTCGATTGAATGGAAAACATCACGCGCTTAATATGACGCTATTGCTTTTTCTTGTTAAAGAAAAATCATCATATTCTAGCCATTTTTTTTTGCTCAATTTATTAGATAATTACAAAAATGCAAATTCCAAAGCTATTAATCTAGAGTAAACGTTACCTTTTTTGAAAAATTTTTCAAAGCTATACTTTACTACTATATTTATATACTGATTCTTATATATAATCTAAACTATACACACATATGACGTGAATATTATTAATACCGTTTGATTCTTTACTTCACTTCTTGATACCGGATGTTGCTCGCGAAGGCATCAAGAGTTTTTTTACACTTATGCTCTCTTTGTTTTTAGGATTCTATCCTGTGACAATGAACTTTAATATAATAAGGGATGTAAGCTAACTTCCGTTTTTTTAATGTATGATAATAATTAGAAATTTTGTATCCTTTTTTATTAACTGCAGCAAATAAGCAAATAAAAAAAATATTCTATTAGCGATTAGCGAAATCTACAACCGACATTAGACTTCTGCAAAAATTTGATGGTTAAAAATAGGTTACGGTAACTTGTAGTCAATTTGGAGGTTAAATTATGCTCAATGCTTTTTGATTCGATGCATTCATATTACGGCTGTAAATTTACATCAACTTGTAATTGATCTGTACTCATTAGTATAAATTTGGAACAGTAGAAGACCTAACCTTGAAAAATCATTGAAAGATCATCTGGATTGCTATTAAAACAATATTCTGTGATAAAGAGACAAAAAATGAAAATTTGGTGTCGTTTTTACTACAGAATTTTACAAAATGCTTTTGCTGTCACGTGATTGAAAATTTGTGTTGAAAAGCTCTTTATTTAGGAAACTTAATTTCATTAAATACTAACTTTTAAGGAGGTGAGATAAAACAAAACGTTTTCGACCACTATAATATACGTAATAAATTATTTAAATTAACATAATCGATTGCTGATAACCCGTCACGATAACATACTCTCCATATGCTTCATTCTAATATATATTTATAAACTGATAATAGCAGCATTTTTTTCTGCTTATGCATCAATTGATTTTCAATAATTATGTATAAAGTATATGTTAATAAAATAATAAATTAAACATCCATTTAAACAGAAATTTTTTAATTCTTCCTCTTGAAGATTCAAATTCATCACTAAGACTCAAACGCTCTCATCCGGTAAAGTGAGAAAGGAAGAATGAGAATTAAAAAAAAGAGGATGGTAAAAAAAAACTATGTAGTATATATATGTATATATATATATGTATGGGGTCGCAGGCGCGTCAGAGTCTAAGTCTTTACTCCGTTAAAAAGGCGGAATACGAAAAGAGCCGATGTTTTTAGGTCTGTTACATGTAGCAAGGCCCCCAGGAAGGTCGACTGCCTTCTTTTTCATCGTCTACTTTTTCTCCATCTTCAACTTGCATTGTAGTATTCTGCGTTAGTATAATAATATAAGCTGTACTTTAGATTATTTTTTTCTATTTTCTCGAAAAAATTGAACTAAGTTCTGAAGTTTAAGTACAGTAATTATTTATAAATGCATCAAATGTTCGAAATTAGTCACTTAATTATCTCTGTACTTACAAAGTTCTGTTTGTTTATATGCATTAAGAAGAATAGAAAATTAAAATACGGGTATGAATGATCTTAATGAAAATGCGGAAAAGCTCAGAGAATCTACTAATGGACACTTCAGAAAATTATGTTGTAGAAGGATTCAATAATCCATATGTAACAACAGGGATTGAAATTTTTACTGAAGTTTCAATTATTTACCAGAAATTTTATTTTACATGAAATATTGTTATTGTTGCCATCTACATTTTATATTCAAATTACATGCAATTGTTTCAAAAATCTACTTTATCAACGTAGAAAAATTTCCCCAGGTCAAAAAAATATCTAAAATTTGACTTTTTTGAGTTGAATGGATACTAAACAGGACAATTTAACCAAAAGGAAGTAAAAAATGGATGAACATGGGATTTTAACTTTCTTTTGGATAACGACCTGCTGAGTATCCACTTTGAAGTCAAATTTCTTGATTTTGGCTTAGTTGACGAGTTCAAATCAAAAAAGTCAAATTTCAGTTAATTTTGGACCCGGGTCTCCAGGGTTTTTGAGTATCAAAATTTGAATCAAAGAATGAAACTTAATTGACTTTTTGAGTTTTTCAGAAGACATTTCGTCCAGTAACTCATATCTACACAGAGACAAACGAATGAAAATTTGAAAATAGCCAATTTGTAAATATATTAATTTTTGATTTCTTGAATTTTCTTAATCCAAAACGAAATCAAATTATTTACCAACTTGAAAAACTAGAAACTTTTTGAAAGAGTATTTTTGAGCTCAAAATTGAAAACATAAAAAAATAACGTTTTCGAGCTCTTAGATTTAGAAAACGACAGGTTTAGGGCTGGCCCGCAGAGTCAACCATTTTCCAAATTTTTTAAATTGCGAACTTCAATATTGAGAAGGATGACAAACCTCATAAAACTTTTATCGTTTCCTATTAGATAAATAATTCCTCTCGAAAATCCTGAAATAACGATCCGTATTTTCTCTTTTTAGTCATTTTACATCATCAATTATTCTGGTTCTTAACTTGTTTCTATATTTATTTCACTCATAGTTCCTATCTTTGTCACGCAAAATTCATTCATGAATATCTCTATCTCATTTACTCACGTTTCCTTTATTGTCTCGCTTCCTCATATACTCACGTTCATTCATACCCTCTCTATCTTACTTTAGTCACACTACATATAAATACACACACGTACACTCAACCACACAGATACGTAAAAACTTGCTATAAACATACTATACGCAGACATATTTACTTTACACGGCTTGAAGGTACATGCATAAATTAATTTTATCGTGAGTAATATGTACTCTTTTAGTTTTTTTTTTTCAATTTTTATGAATTACTGTTCAAAGTATTCGAAATAAAAAAATAATTATTGCCAGAAAACAGACACGATCGAACTCAAGTATTTGATTTTGAGGACTGTTCTGTATTTTTCGTAAAATTGTAATCTCAGTGCACATATTTGCTTTTGAAAGAACAATTTCATAGAAAGAAACGCAATATAAAGTATTGTTCAAATTTAGTGCAATAGATTTTGAATTTTTTTTCTACTTCGATCAAAAAATATTAACCGGATGTTACAAGGTATTCATTTATGCCGAATTAGCAACAGTGCATTCACACGCGTTTAAGATATTTACTTCTGAACATAATTTTCTTACGAATTTGACGTAATTGCACTGATAGTACTGTTGCCGTCTTGTTAAATGAATGAAATACAAATTTTTTCGTTAAAATTAACATAAATAATGTGATCAAAGTTTATCAGGTAGAAGAAGATATAATTGAACCAGTTTTTAGATTTTTTGTTAAGATTCGTTCGTTGCCCGGGTCAAAAAATACCTTGCATTTGAATTTTTGTTAAATTTACGAGAACTAAGCAAAAGTTACGTGGAATTTGACTTTTTTGACTTGAATAGATACTAAGTCAAATAAGCCAACGCAAGTCAAAACCAAACGCGTTTTTTATCCATTTTTGACTTGCTTTTGGCTAACGGCATTATATTTTCAGAATGTAGCCCGAAATTATTTCCTATGGGAGATAACTCTACGCAATATTAACATTTTTTGTTCATTACGATGTCCTCTAGTAGGAAAAAGTACAAAGTCCTAAAAAAAAAATTTTTTTTGACTTTTAACAAAAAGTCAAATTTGTAAATTTTTTGATTAGGAAAACGTTGTATTTTTTTTTTAACTGATTCAAAGGATAGAGGTTTTCAAAGTTTGTACCTTTCGATAACAATAAACACAGCAGTATTCACATATCATAACTTGCCAATAGTGCAATTTTTGGGCGCCAACATTTGAATATCGAAAAAACTATGATTTTAGCAGTATATGGGTATTGATAAAAAAATAATTGCTAATATTGTAGTGAAACAGTGATTTCAATTTAAAAATTAAATTGATAATCAGAAACATAATGAGGTTTTGAGGTGTGCACTCTTGTACCTAATATAACACTATACAATTGGCGACGAATTTTAGGGGAAATAAAATCTTTGAAAATTGTTGCATGCATAGAATATTATTCCGAAGTAAATATTTTTGATGTATTGTTTATTTTATTTGTTTTCAAAAATAGTTTTTTTTTTTTTATTTCAAGTTCAGTTTAATTCATTATTATGCATATAATTTCAAGGACAGGAAGACACTTTAAATAGCGTATTACATTTTTTATGTATTTATGTATAGTGAAATTTAATCACATACTTATTTATTTATATTTTGAATATTTTATTTTTTGTTTTCATAAAAAAGAAGTGGAACAAATATATTTATAGTATGAATGTATTATTTATGTATATAGTAGCCGAGTGACGCAATAGCTTGTCGTTTTGTAACCTTGGATAACACGTGCATTCTCCGACTATATCAACAACCGGATATCCGTTCGATAGTCCAGATACGGAAAATAACATTTCAGCAGATAGAAAAGAATATTGAGTTATCTCATCGCGACAATTTTTAAAGCTCTGACAAATTTCGGTATTGAATCTCCTATCCATGCTTACTTTAAAGAAATACTCTACAAAAAATATTGCGGCTCGCGAAGTTCGGTCTTATTTAGAAATCGAAAACCGGTAAAATCTTCAAATTATCAGAACCCGCTCTGAACCTCAAAATAACTTCGCTGACCTCATTTTCTTCTCCACATCTTTGATCTTTTAATGTTACTTCATTCCGACTTCACCAGACTCATAAATAGTTTTATAAAAATATCCCAATTGAAAAATTTAACCTCAGATCCTTCATCCGCCCATTTTATTTACTTATTTTAAATCTATTTTACAAATATGTATTCAATTTATATTACCAAGGAAAAAGCCGTGGATTAAAATAGAGTCCGTGTCTTGTCCGGAGTTCGCCGGTTAAAATCTACGAATTGGCTGGAATTCCAAAGATGGTTTTTAGTTAAAAATTCCATCTGACAGATCTACCATAATTAGGGAGGTTGCCACAAAAGCGACCGACTGTACCGATCTGGATTCATTGGTTATGTAAATTTCTACGGTGTGTTGCATAGGCGAATGTCATTCATTACATTGTTATAATAAATCTGCCATATACGCAATGATTAGGTAGAAAAAAGAGGCAAAGTCGGAAGTTTCTGATGTAACTTCGAGTGGAAGCGAATTCCAAAAATTGCAACCCGTGATCAAGAATGATCTTTGATAAATTGTGTGAGCAAATGGAACTAGAAGACTATCCGTTTTAGTGAAATCACGTCGATATACAACATTGGACCTAAGGACTAAATGATGTCCAAAACGACCTGGTAGCACAAGACATAGAACGAATGTATCAGAGTCAGACAACTGGAAAAAAGTTGACCGAACCTGATTCTAACCTCAAAAATAATCAATTTAGAGGTTGACTCAGTTCAAAATGATTATATTTAACCTTAATTGAGTCTCTGTGCTGAAGAAAAGACATAAGTGAAGCATTTAGACTCAGCAGAGATGATTTCGAGTACATTTGTGAATAGAAGTACATTTAGACTAAACAAAGCTTCGTCAACTTCACATCTGAAGTTTAACATCATGGTATAGGATGATGTATATAAGACTATTTTCAAATAACACTTTTAAAAATTTACACAGTATCTGTATATAATTTGAAATAGCGAATGTTTTGAAAGATCACATAAGCTTCCGTCATGAAAATTTAGGCAAGCATCGAACTTGTTACTGTACCACACAACTCACATATATAAATAAGAGTCGCTACGTTGTAAGCTTAAAGAAGAAGATGACGATGAAGATGAAGTATAAGAAAAAAAAGATGAGGAATCCGGCCAAGTTACCTCTACTTTTCTCATCTTACTACTCGACGATGTATTTGCTTCCAGGAGTTAACAAGGGAACCTTGCCAAGAAATGAGAAGTTTAAGTCTATACAGTACATTGCGAAAACGTCGGTCTTCTTTGCTTATGCTGTGTTGTTCGCCATTTAACTGTGCACTTGTGGAGTTTGTGGACGATGACGATAAAATTCACTCTATACTATCATCTATACTCCATAATATACAAATATAGTATAATACAGTTACTGTATACATTTATAAATTTATATACTTTTCTCAACGAACGTATAGAAATTGCTTAAATTTTTTTCATATATATATATATATATTATTCGCGGCAAAACGCCACGTAAACATGCAATCGTGAAAGCAAACGAATAATATTTATAGAAATCGCAAAACTATACCAAAAAATATATAATAATAATAATATACTTTTTGAACTATTTTAAGATTTGAAATTTATATTTTGAGAATTTTATTCATAAATTTAAGTTTAATATAAATGATACTAAATTTATTGCTATATATATTTAGAAAATTAAAATATTTTTTGAAACCAATAATTGAAAGAAAAAAATTTAAACACAAATGTAGAAACAACCAACACTTGTGTTGTTGCACACATATACTTGTGTGTGCGTTTGTGTAAATGTGTATAAAAAAAGAGAATGAAAAAGTTTTATGGAAGAGGATTGACATCTGGTTGAAGATATTCACTCCGTGGGGTCACCAAACGACACATCTAATCCTCTTTCTTACTTTTTCATTCTATTTCTTTTTTAGGTAGTCTACAATTCACTATAGTATAGAGTATAGTATAGCCTATAGTGTGAAAAAATGTGATAATACTTCCCATCTTAAGGCTGGGCCGTACTCAACAAATTCAATTTTCGTTGTCTATTCATTAAATGATTATCATTACAGCGATTTTTTCAGCTTCCGGAGACAATAATTGTTACTGTTTAGATGTAAATATTACTATCGGCAATAGTAAATATTACTGTCTAGATTGTAATTATTACTATCGGCAATAGTAAATATTACTGTCTAGATGGTAATTATTACTATCGACAATAGTAAATATTACTGTCTAGGTGGTAACTATTACTATCAGTAATAGTAAATACTACTATACAAGAAAAGAATGGTTAACATATAAGCATGATAATGATTACCACATACAGTATGATATTCTCTATTGCAAGATAATAATAGTTATCATTTTTTTTTCAGATATGATTAATATTACTATCCAGATGGTAACTATTACTATCAGCAATAGTAAATATTACTATACAAGAAAATAATTATTATCATAAAAGCATGATAATGATTACCACATACAGTATGATAATCATACTATGCATGATGGTAACAGTTATCATTCTTTTTCAGCCCGTAGAAAGTAACGTCAATAAATATATAATAGAAACATGTAAGATTCGGCTTTTAATGGTTTATCTTGATCGTATCATGTTAATAAATTGATAATGCGGGTCTTACGTTATAATAATAATGATGCTGACAATAGAGGTTTAATTTTGTGAAGAATAAATAAAACTAGTACTAAATTACCATGTACATAAAAGTATAAAAACTAATTAAAATTGTCATGAGCAATACCCTTAAGATAAAATTTTGTTATTAATGCAACTATTGTCTTGTAAAAGGTTACCATATTTTTTTTCCGTACATTATCATTTAAGGCTGCGCCATAACCAACAAATTATCGAATTTCAAATTTCTAGTAATTTATTAATTGATTATCATTACAGATTATTTCAGGTCAGTACTGCCGACCCTTAATAGTAGATCTTTAAAAGCTTTTACAAATTTAAGAGGAAACAGAAAAGCAAACTAAATAAAACAGCTGAAGAATATGGTAGTATTTTATAGGCTGACAGCGACAGTACAGCTGGTTTTCTATGTACTCGCTAAATACATAGACCAAGACCACGACGAAGAATGGCCAGGAGTGGGGGGTCAAGTAAAGCTCTAAAGAAAAAAGTCTCTATGTAACATATAAAGTACCAACAGACAACACGAAAGATGCACGAGAGAAATAAGTGAGGTTATATGCCCAATAGGACAACAAGAAGAGAGTACTCAAATAGATAATGGACGTTCGTCACCAAATTATTTACGAAGATTAAAAATAAATACAGCCATACAACAGAAGAGAAATGTATAAAAATACATTTAAAAAGAATAAAAAAATCTACGTAGCGAAAAAAAAGGAGTAAAAGAAACAAGATCGTGTTCTCTGTCGAGCGTACGACAGCGTGATTTCAGTCAGTGGCGACCTGTTGGTGCTTGTTGGCTGGCTCCCGCACTTACGCGTTTCACACACTACTTAAGGACCTTCCTTTGGGACCATAAACGTGAATGAACGCACACGAATGCATTGCAATACTCAAGAGTTGAGTCCAACGCGTTCGCCCTCTCTCTGCCTTCTATACTCATTACATTATTTCTCTACTCCATACCCCTCTCATTCGTGCCAACAAACGGGCTTTAGTCGCCGGTCCTTACGGTCGCTTTGAGTGGGGAGTACATAGTCCGTATCCGTAGTCACGAGAGAAGGCTACGATGGATCAACTAAAAACACTGATCCCAGGGACGTACGATTTATCTGCTCTTCAAATACTTGTATTCATTTTTATAAACTATATTATTATTCTTCAATAATAAAATTTCAAATTTCAAAAAATTATTATAGAAATTTTACGCTTCCATAGACGAAAAAAAAAAAATAGTACATTACACACCAAGGAAGGAAAATAGGACATTTCGACCCTCGTGTGTAATCGCCTACCCGAGCCTAAAGCGAGGATGGCAAACACGAGAATTGGGACATCCTATTTTCCAACTTGGTGTGTATGCTATTTTTCACCCGATCTAAGCCTGAAAGTTTCAATTCTTGCCTCTGTTGGGATAAATGGCGGGAATTCAAACAGGGCAGAAATTCAAACTTTTGGTGCAGGTGTGATAAAAAAATTTTGGCTTAAATGGATACTAAGTGAGTCAATTCATAAAAAAATGAATGAAAGACACGTTTGATTTTGACCAACATGACTTACTTAGTATCCATTCAAGTCAAATTTAGGTTATTTTGACCCGAATTACTAGTTTAAATTTCGCGGGCAAACCGCGTGGTTCTTATATGTATTTCAATGTATATTGTCATTCAAATCATATATATTTCTGTGATATTTAACCAATCAGGGAATAAATTGGCTTTCCATACATTTTATATCTTTTTTATCATAGAAAAAGAGAAAAGACACTACTTAGCTAATGTGACACGCGCAAGCGCACAATTGTCTTTTCCTAGATATAGTTTCTGTATATTATTGTGTATATTTCTATGTCGTGCTGAGCCAATAAGCTGTTCAGAAAAGAGGTTTCTCATATATTTAACGTCTTTTTTATTATAGGATAAGTTCAAACTCTGGTTAAATCAAGTCTGGAGCTGTATATACTAAAGCTGAAGAATGTGGATGCCATATGGTCGTGAGCTATGTCCACCCACCCATCAACCCACAAGACTGTCGTTCTGCCTACACAATAGTCAGACTTGTTTCAAATTCAATATAACTAAGTTATTGTTTATTTTTGTTCGTAATAATTTAAAATGACCTTAAAATTATTGTACTGATACAATATTATATATATGTTTTGTTATGCTTTTAAATCATTTATAAATGTTATCAAAATCTGACAGTATGCATTGTTTTGAATGAAAGTACTATATTCCGAAAACTTGAAATCGTTCGAAAATACAGAAATTTTTTTGAAAATAAGGACATGAAAAACTATTCTTGTTTAAAATGCTATGGTGTCATAGTAAAGTCAAGCCACACATGAAAAAATTACTATGGCCACTGTAAAATTTACTGTGGTTACAGTTTTTTATGATATATTCGTTGTAAATTCTCCTATGGCCAAAATAATTTTTCCATGTGTTTATTTCTATTTCCGCCAGGTGGCCACCATGGTCTGGCTTTACTATGACACCATAGCATTTCAAACAAAACGAATTTCTCCATGTAATTTTTCTAAACAGTAAAAATTACAATACCGATAGTAATAATCAACAAATAAATGAAATTAATTACTCATAATAATAATATTCAGTGTTATCTCGAAATTTTGTTTTAGAAACTGTCATTATTAATTAACTTTTATTCCATGTTATCAAAATAGTGTTTTAACAGTGAAAAGCTACACATTTTTTTTAGATACTCAAACATATGATAAAATAAAATAAAACGAACATACGGACCGGATGTGACGTGATGGCACATAATAATGAATGTAGATCATACTTAAAATTGTGTATACATTATATAGTGAGAAATCGATAGAGACAGAGTATAAAAGATAGAGCAAGAAAATGTGAGAGAGACAGAGAATAAGGAGAGTCGAAGGGGCCAGAGATAATGGGGTTGGCAAACAGAGATAGCAAACAAGAGAATGTTATTAACGTATAAGATCAATGCCAACCATTTAATTCAATACTTTATTCATTTTTTTAATTCATAATAGCTTTTCTAAAAATACATTGTTCAGCGTATCTACAGATATGTTCATTGAAAAAATAATATTGCGATTTATTAATTAAAAATTACAATGAAATAAACCTCGGAATGAGTGTGCAAGACATTGTATTATATATTAAAAGTAATTTTAGTCTATAGTCATATATATTTATGTATAAAATGAAAATATTTAACAACATTAATTTAGGAAAACGCGCATGCGTGACATTTATAAACACCGAGGTACAAGGTTTAGAACGAACAGAACAAACGACCAAGCATTTCATTCATGCTATCGTACCACGTTCTCTTTTTCTCTCTTCCTTCAACTCACTCTCTTTCTCTCTCTCTTTTTTTTACTTTACACGTTCCACGTTGCTTACAACAACGCGCGTGCGCAATCGACATAAACTTTTAAGTCACGAGCACAATTTAATATTAAATATTGCATTTAATGCCAGTTAACAGAATTGATAAAAATTTTTTGTTTTCAAAACAAAAAAATAAATTAAATTTTTTAATGATATCAGTAAAAGATTTTGAAACTCATATTGAAAGTATTTTTTTTTTTATTTTGAAATTAATACTGTTCAATTTTTATGCAAATCAAACATGTGTCCATTTTTGAACAATTCTCAAAATTTACACCATTTCCAATCTAAAAAAAAAAAAAATACTAATAGGCCGACTTGAACTTTTCTCTACAAGTGATCCAACGAAATATTTTTGAACTTTTTGAAAAAATAATTTATGCAGCTGTTGAGTTTAAATAAAAAAATCAAAAATTGGTAGATAAAAATACTATAAGAGTATTTTTTTTCTTATCTTTATTTGTAAAACGAAAAAAAAGCTATGATTTCACTAAACTATAAGACTATGACCAGAAATCTATTCTCCGACATCATAATGTTAAAATTGAGGTGATAATTTATGATTTACATGTATAACATTTAGATTATAGTCATCAACTCATTTTTTAAGACTTTGTTTTTTATATTGAATATGTAAGATACTAAATTGCGAAAATCGGTTAACTCCGCGGGCTATCCCTAGAACTTCTCCAAGTTCAAAGAGCACTAAGATATGATTAAAAACATCATTTTGATCTTGAAGAGCTCGAAAAATGCATACCCCAAGCCTAAAAGCGTTGAGTATGCTCTATTTTTTACAATAATAACCGTGATATGATTAGGAATGAAAAAAAATTCAGTCAATATCATCAATTTTTCAGACTTTTTGTTATATTCTTGTTTATAGTGAACTAAACCACCGATTTAAAAGATCTTCAAAACAACCGAAGAAGTTAAGCCTAAAATTTAAGATTATATGGCAATAAATCGAATAATTTTGAAAAATTTGAAAACACTGTCTTCAGTTCGATTTTTTAAATTCATTGAGACCAAATACTGTCCAAATTCATAGAAATTTGAATCTAACTCTAGATTACGGTTATAATTGAATTGTTTAGAAGATTTTGTTCAACAGAATTGAAACAAACGCAATTTTGTTCACAGAAATACACATTTAGCAGACATCTTTGTAACAGGATACGATTTCGAAGACATTGAAACGCGGTTTTCTTGGCGTAGTTCAAAATCATCAAACTTTTGAATTATTATCAAACTATGAACACAGAAAAATGAAAACGACCTAAGAATACTTTTTACAATCCAGAGGGAAATCCCGGGTCAAAAAAATAACTCAAGTTTGAATTTTTTGACTTGAATAGATATTAGGCAGGTCAATTTAGCCAAAACAAAGTCAAAAATGGATGAAAAACACATTTGCTTTTGAGTTCCTTTTGGATAACTTGATATATTTAGTATCTATTTAAGTCAAAACAGTAAAATTTCACTTGTTTTTGACTCTATTGATTCAAATTCAAGTAAAAAAAGTCAAATTCAAGTTATTTTTTTGACCCAGGACGCCAAAACCGGATTTTTTTCTAAAATGCAAAAAAAATATTCTCAAGCAAAAAGGGAATAATTCTCAAGTCAAAATATCCTTTGCTGTATGATTTTTTAATGAAACAAAGTGACATTTAGAAAATTGATAAACTGATGTCAAAAAAATTTTGATTATTAATAAATGTGTGATAACTTTTTCACTTATTAATAATCGAACTATCTATCGATTATAATATTAATATCGAAAATTATTGATAATTTTACTTCAAATTTTATGGAAAATCGTTACTTTCTTATTGTCAATGCATACTATGAAAAAAACTTAAAAATGTAATATTATAAGTAATATGCATACATAGAAATTTTTTTGAAATATGTGATGATTTATGCAGCTTGTAATAATAATCTTTAGGTACTCATATCTTTGTGCTTACATTTTATATTAGTAACGTTGTATATTATCTACAAGAACGGAAGCGTCCAACTTGTTTTAAGAGACTTTCTCGTAGCTTTCTATATCTTAGAGTTTCATTCATCATAAAAAGACTGATGGTCTACACTACTGTACTAAATTATTCTCAAAATAAAAAATTATGTATACTGTTTACTATTAAACCTTTTATGGCATCTTTCAGTAAGAAATTTAAATTTAATTAAACAATCTTCCAAAATAACCATAACCCATTCTGTTAGCGCTATTCTGTATACTAAATATGAGGTTATGGTTAAGTTTCAAACAAAAAATCTAATTTTTCATCGTTATAAAATAGTTGAATCAATAGTAGAACAAATATACGTTTTTTCTATCAATTTATATATTATACGATTCCTTTATAACCCTATCGAAAAAATCCACATGAGAATTCACCATAATTTCGCATGTAAATTTCCACATGACGTTTTCGGGTGGATTTCCCTATGGTTTCCCATAAGAATCATGGAATTCGACAGATTCTTTTACGAGTTTCCATGGGAATCTACACCATACAAAATCCATATGGGAATTTAGTACAAAAAAGACAAAATTTCGAAATAAACGCGCGTTAATTGACATTTATAATATCCTCTATTTTTTTACATAAAAATTTCCCAGGTGGTTGGAAATTTTTTTGCACAAAATTTAGGTACCGAAAATTACGACAATAATTTTACATAAAATTATTCGTGTATATTTTCTATACAACCCATACCCCAAATTTTGTAGAAATTTTCTATAGAGAAATTCAGGTTCCCATTTTCCGATACGAATTTCTTACATGGGAATCTAGGTATTGAAATTTCTATATATATTTATATGGATTCCCATAGATCTAAAATGGATTTTTTTGATAGACTACCCGATATATATCTAAAAAAAAAAAAAAAAAATTAAAAATAAAACCATCAAGAAAATGATTCATATTTTCTTTTTATAAATTGTTTTTTTTTTTTTTCACGATTATATAATCGATAGTTCAATTATATTGTTATCAACTCTTTATCTATTATTTCATTCACAATCAAAATTAAAACATTTATCTATTATAGTATACTCATATTATTTCAAATATATGTATGCTATACATTAATAAAAAATCTTATCACTCACGTGTGACAACAATGACTACAGTAATAAATCAAATAACTGATACAATGAAAAAAAAAAGTCTAATCACCTTTGTAAAACTAAAAAGATAATGATTAAACGCTCATTAGACCGATCAATTCAATAATATCCAAAAATAATAATAATAATTTATCTACTTTATATCACGTAACATAATTACTTTAGGCAGTTAATTATGTCAATTAATTTTTTTTAGCAATTATTTATTTATACTATAAAAAAAAATTTAGAATGGAATTACACCTGGTTTAAAAATTTAAAATACTAAAATTTAAAAATACTAACAATTATCCCTATAAATTAAAACCACGTGGGAATACAGCTTAGATTCTTCTATGCCGTTTTCGGATGAATTCCCATATGGTTTCCTATAGAAATCTAGCATAGATTCTTACGTGATTTCCCATGGGAATCCACATCATTTTAAATCCATATGGGAATCTAGTATGGATTCTTATGTGAATTTTTACAATGACTTCCTATGGGAAAACCATACAAAAATCCATATGGGAATCTAGCTTAGATTCCTCTATGGTGTTTTCGGAGAGATTTTCATATGGTGTTCTATAGAAATTCACCATAAATTCGTATATAGATTCTTACATAATTTTTTATGGGAATCCGTATAATTTTAATTCATATGGGAATCTAGTATGGATTCTTATGTGAATTTTTACAATTACTTCCCATGGGAACCAAACCATGCAAAAATCCATATGGGAACATAGTTTAGATTCCTATACGAAGTTTTCGGATGAAACCATATGATTTCCTATAAAAATCTTACATAATTTTTTATGGGAATCCACATAATTTTAAATTCCTATGGGAATTTAGTATGGATTTCTAGGTGGATATTTACAATATCCCATAGGATTCAAACCATGCAAAAATCCATATAGGAACCGAGTTTGGATTCCTATGGATCATCATGTATATTAAATTTCTACATAGAAATTCAGATACCCAGGTCCCTATATAGATTTCCACCATAGGAATCCCAGATCCCAGTTCCTATAAGTATTTTTCCTATGGGAATCCAGGTATCCAATACTTTCTTACATGGATTCCTATATAAATTCGTACTTTCCTACATTGACCCCCATAGATCCTCATGTAAATCCATAGTACCCTGATAAATTTCCATGGGTTCCCATGTAACCCATGGATTTTTTCGATAAAAATATCCCATTAAATAAAAAAAATTTTTTAAATCATCACTACAATAAAAAACTGAGCTATAAATAAATTTTATACCGTCCCATTAAATTTTTATTAATAACTAGTATAGTAAACTATCTATTTACTCAACTATTTAAGTTATTTCAAAATTTTTTTAATCCACTCGATATTTTTTGTCGATTATTTCAAAATATCTATTATCGCTCATTAAAAAATTTACTGTTTTTTAAAATTAATTTTTATTTTCATAAAAACAAAAATAATAATTAATCTTTCAAAGTTCATATCTATGACTTTTAATATAAAAAAAAAAAATTCAATTGCAAAAATATGTTAATAGTAAACTAAATAAAATTACTAACAATAATTAAACTAAAATTAAAGGAAAGCAGACGATTAAAAATTTTTAAATTTTCTTTTTAACAAATCGATTACAAAAAAAAAAAACTAAAAATATGCACATGTAGAAAATTAAAAAAACTACAGGTGCAATTTTTTCAAATATTTTTTTTTTATAATCTATCGTTCTGAAAAAAAATCAAAAAATTATTAGACGGCTAACTATGATCCTAAAGTTAAAAGACAATTAAAAATTTTTGGATTTTTTTTTTAACAAACTGATTACAAAAAAAAAAAAAAAAAAAAAATATGCACATGTAGAAAATTAAATAAACTACAGGTGCAATTTTTTAAATATTTTTTTTTTTAATAATTTATAGTTTAAAAAAAAAACAAAAATTATTAGACGTAAGCTGACTTCAGTATCATCGATAGCAATAATAAATAAAAAATTTATTAATGAAAAAAAAAAAAAAGAAACATGAACTGACCGTTACGACTTGGCGGCCGTGGTGGAGCAGGATATTGTGGTGGTACAAGAGACGGTGGTGGTGGTGGAGTTTGATGACACCTCAATCCTTGTTTAAATCTTCCACTTCCACAACCGGAAGCTATTATTGGTGTACCAATAGGCGTAATAATCGTGCCGGTATTAATTAATGACCCACTACCACTGTAATTTATTAATTGTGATTGTGAATTTATTTTACTACAACTACTTCTAGCAGTACCAGAAGTAGAAGTAGTACCAGCAGCACCACTTCCACCACCACCACCACCTCCACCGATTATCGTCGCTCCAGTTGTGCCAACAGCTTCAATATTTCTCAATGTGTTACAGCTTAATTGTCGATTTGGCGGCCAAGGCGGGCGCCGCGGGGGCAGCGCCGGGGGCGGGGGACAGTCCAAGGTATCCACACTTCCACACTTTTGATTCACCAAACGCTAAATTTTATTCACCCCACCCTTTTAAAGTACCGCCAATTATCTTCAGCAAGATTTTCATTCATTCACTTTTAGTACAAAATAAAAAAAAACAACAAAAAACAAAATTTGAATTTGAATTTAATTTCAAATTTTAGCGCCTATTCAGCGCAGCGCGCACTCGAAAAAAATGATAATCCGAGGCAACACCAATCCCCGTCTTCTTGTCCACGATAAACTCTTCCCCTCGAAGACGTTTTTTTTTATATTTTATTATATGTATTATTATATTTATTATTTTATTTATTTTTTTATACTTTTTCTCACAGGTAATGGCAATTATTTGTCTCAAACTATAAAATATGTTAATATTTTATTTTTTTTTTTTTTTTATACTCATGCCTCACTTTATATATTAATATTTAAATATTTATCACAATCACACACTTAACATTTATATAAATAATAACATATATTATTTATATATATTTATATTTCATAAATTATTTTATTTAATTAATTATTTTTAAATCACATCACGTTTTTAATTTGACCGCGCAATCAACAGCGAAAACTTTTTTAAAACATTTTATAAAAAAATACATATATTTATATATATATATATATAAATATATATATATAAACGTTTTTTTTTATATAACGATAGGAAACTCACGGAGGTTCCTAACATACTGGCAATCTTGCGAGTCGTTTCCGAAATCCCCACTACTGCGCCGCGTCTTGTTACCACATGCGCGCGCTGGTTTAACTGCGCATGCGTATTTAACTGAGTGCATGCGCAGTTGATAAATTCAAAATGGCGGGATCGCGTGAGCGCGATCGAGATCAAAATTTTTTTTATGTGTGTATATAGTAGTATATAAAGAGAGAGAGGGAAATACGAAGGAGATAAAGACAGAATGTGTAAGCGAGAATGAACGGAGATTGCGCGGGGTAGAGAGTGAGATCGCGTAGGCTGCCAGTAAACAGGCTCCTTCTATTCATTCAATGCTTATTTTATACCGGCCCCTACGACCACAGAAATAGCCGTACCCCGCGTCCCGCGATTCCTTCAGGATCTTGTTTCTCGCTTCTTCTTTCATTTCATTTTATTTTATTTTATTTTTTTAGCTTTCAGTTGCCAGGTTTTTATTCATTTTTTTTTATCCAGTTTGTTTACTAGGGTCCCAATTTTTTTTTTTTTTCATATATTTGACAATTAATTGAATTTGTTGATACGATTTCTGGTGAATGGAAATTATTTTTGCTAGAAAAATTTTTTAAGTATTACTTGTGTGTGAGAGCAAGCGAGTTAACCTGAGAGTAAAAAAAAACTGAATGCTTGTGGTTTTTACAGAGTGTTAGTAAGAGGTTTTACGTTTGAGGCTGAAGAAAGCCAACGGCCATCTTGGATTACAGGAACGTAACTTTTAAATCTCGCGCCTAATACTTGAAATTTTTTTTCATTACTTCGACTTCATTGTTTTTGAATTTTTTATACTGTCATTTTTTTTGAATGAAAACATTTCGGAATTATCGAGATTGTAAATTTGAAAAAATATGGTTGCAAAAAAAAATTATTTAATGTATGCATTGTTTTTTTTTAGTTACAATGAAAAAATTGTTGATTTGATACTTTTTTTGATTAGTATGAGAATTTTGGGTTACAGATTTTAAATTACGTGCTTAAAATTAAACTTCATTTGCATATATTTGGTGTTAAATATTTCAGGTATATTTTGTTTAAATTTGAGCAAAATTTTTTAAAAAGTATAGAAACTACAGGTATGCAATTTGAACGAAGGCAGTCACGCAGACACGGTTATAACGTTTTTCTAGAAACAGGTTGCATCAATTATTTTATATTCACTATTATTATTATTATTTTTTAATGTTTTCATCGTTAGTATTTGAAGAATATTATAAGAAAATATCAATTGTAAATTTATGAGATATTAAATTTCATATGAGCGAAAATAGAAGTTTGTAACAAAAGTTGAGATAATAATGAATTTTGAAAATAACACTGACAGAATAGCATTTAATTTTTTGCAGACATGCACAGAAAACAAATTTACTTGAATCGAAAATTTTTTCTTGAAAATTAAATTCTTGTTTCGTCATTCTGTTTTCTTAACTCAAAAAAATTCAGACTTGCATCAAAAACCAGAAATTATTTATTTAAATATTTCAATCTTAGTTGGAAAAAATTTATTCTTGAATCAAGAATTATGATATTTTGAAAGAAATTAATTTAGTTCTTTAACTGAGCGCGATATTCTTGTTTCAAAAATATCATTCTCTTGATTTGACACTAGCGACTTGATTTAAAACGGCACTTTATCGTATTAAACATGTACTTTTTTTTTGAGTGAAGAAAATGATGCCAATTTTACTTAATATTTTTACGTTCCAATTTTATTTTTGAAAATCACTGCCTTCAGACGGGATCGAACTCGCGACCTTTGAATTAGAAGTTTTGTCTGCTATCCACTTGACGTACGTTCAAGAAATTGGAACTCAAAATTTTAAATATAAATCATACGAAAATGCTCTATTTTCTAAAAATTGGGCAGTCAGGTCAGAATTTTTTAAAACCAAGGCTGATATTTTTGATCGAAGTTCTTACCACTTTTACTGTAATTCTGTAATACAGTTGGAACAAAAGTTTGAGGTTTTCTAAACAAAAACTTGTTTTTTCAATTTAAGAAAGTTATACTTTAATCAAGAATTTAAATTTATAGATCGAAGAAATTTTTTCTTGAATCAAGAATATCATTTTTGAAAAATTATTCTTGAGCTTTTTATTTTCATAATGATATTCTTGACTCAAGTAAATTCTTGATTCAAGTTTTTTTTTCTGGGGACATTCACATACTTGTTATGGTGAAAATAGATAAAAATGATTTTTTAATTTTCGAAACATCAAATGTATGAAAAACAAGTCCTCAAAATAAGTATGATATCAATAATTGACCTTTTATTTGCAGAATCGGAAGTTAAAAATGTATTTTAAATTTAATGACTTAAAAATTCTAATTTTAGTCTGGGAATTTCACTGCTTAAAATCTTTATGTTTTTTTTTAAGCATTAAAAAAAATAATTACCAAGTAATTTTAATTGAGTAATTAACAAAAACAGTAAAACATTTAATCGATAAAATTTATTTTTATTTAATCGACGACAGTTCAATAAAATAAATTGAGAATAATATCTATATATATGAGAAATATATATCTCGACATTTATTAATTGAATTTAAAATAACTTGGAATTAAATTTAGTATATAAGTTATCTGAAGTTATGAAGATAGAAGATTAAATCCAAGAAGATAGAATGACACAACGTTTTAACAGTTAAAAAATGATATCAAGGTCTTCAGAAGTTCAATTTACAAAAAACTATAGTCGTATAACTTTTGTATATTTGTAATTTTTTATCATCCACTAAATAAAATTGTTTTTAGTTAAGAAATCGAATTAAAAATCTGAAATTAGAAATTTCTGATCGGATCCTATTAAATTCCATTAAAAAAAAAAATAACATTTTTAGGAATTCGAAAAAATTTGAATTATAATAAAGGTTTGATATCAAAAATACACAGAAAAAAAATTACTTAAATCAAGAAAAATTTACTTGAGTCAAGAATATCATTATGGAGAAGAAATAATTTTTTTGGTTCAAGAATATTTTTTACTCAAAGTTGATATTCTTGATTCAAGAAAACATTTCTTCGATCAATAAATTTAAATTCTTGATTCAAGTATAGTTTACTTGAATCGAAAAAAAACAAATGTTTTTTTAGAGAATTTCAAATTCTTGTATCAATTGATTACCAACTTAAAGCAAAAGTGGTAAGAACTTAGGTCAAGAATGTCAGTCTCTTGGTTTCAAAATTCCTCCACGTGACTGCCTAATTCATGAAAAATAGAGAAACCTCTATAGCATTTTCATACATAGAAAAAAAATTTTTGACTAAAGGCAAATATTCTTGATTCAAGAAATTTTTTTTTTAAATTTCAATTTTCCCGGGTAAAGACAAATTCTCTTGACTCAAGAAAATCTTAACTTGGTTCCCAAAAATGTTTGTCTTCCAAAAAATTTTCTTAGTTCAAGATATCTCGGACGTACGTCAGTCTAGTGGATAGTAGACAAAACTTCTAATTCAAAGGTCGCGAGTTCGATCCCGCCTGGGGTCAGTGTTTTTTAAAAATAAAATTGCATCATAAAAAAATTAAATAAATACTGGTATCAATTTTTTAATTGAAAAAAAAAAGTTATAAAAATAAAATATGTACTTTTATCTTAAAGACATTGAACCGAAGTTACATTCATAAAATAAAAGTGAATTACCTCTAATATTTTTCCGGATATACTTAAAAGTAAAATAATTTGATGAATTGAAAATGAATATGAAGAAAAGAGAACAAAAAGATATAAAGAAAGAGAAAGAACGTGAGAAGTAAACGGAAATGCATTCGCTGATTTAACTTGATAGAACAGGATACATTTCCGCACCGGATATCCTCCCTCGGGAAATCTCAGCAAGTAATTATCTACCGACATTCGTCTGGATTTTTAAAATACTTTTTTCTTTACAGGAAAATAGTTTTTTTTTTAACATTACTTTTGGGCCACATTCAAAATTCTGTCCCAGTTCACGGACCCCAGTCCCTAATAAAATTTATCACCACAATTGACTTCAATTCAGTAATTTTATAATTTTAGTGATGCACAAAATCCTAAAAAGTTCGTTTCTAGTCTAAGGATTAGAATTTGAAAATCATTTTTTATCCAGTAATCGGGCAGCAGAAATTCATTTTTCAGTAAAAAAAAAAATTGATTCAATTCTTTTTTCCATATAACATCCAAGTGAATAATATTTTTAATATATAAATTATATCATCGACAGCATCATTGTCATTAACAATAAATATGAGGGTACGTAAAAATTTATATACGGCATTGGCAGATCCTTGAGTTTACTCCCTTTCCACACCTCACCTCAATGCAACATTTAAGTCCTTTTCTACAACTACTGTACTGTACACAATATGCTATCATATATATATAATATAAATATATATAATATTACTATACTCACTGGTTTGAGCTGCGTTGCGTACGTTAGCGAACGCTCTAACTTTTTACAACGCACGCAAGAGAATGAGGTGAACCCGCGCGAGGACAACCTGCGGATATATGAATGACTCGAAATGACGTGCATTCATTCAGATCCCGACTCTGGTGTATTTGAGGTGCCTCGTGTTCTCTCTTTCTCTCTCTCTCTCACTCTTGATCGCGCTCGTTCTTTTCTACTGTCTCTGTCACTATTTATCTCTTCTCTTTTTCTCTTATCCTCTCTCTTCAGTCCTCAACATTCAGCTGTAACATCAGCAAGGACATGACACATTTCTGCACAATTTAAGTCTGATAACTACATATATATATTTATTTATTATATCATACCTACTATAATTATTAATTGTATTCTATATAATTAATAATGAAAACAATGATGACTAATTTATTTTTTGATTCATTAATTTTATTTAATTTTCATTAATAATTCATATTTCTAATCTGATGTTATTCAATTATTTATAAGGAATTAAAAATTTTTTTATTACGAAAGTTTTTTTTTTGCACACCTTAAGCGCATATGGGGTGAGAGCCCTCTATTGTCGGTATAAAATTCTGCAATTCAAATTACTTACCTTAAAAAATTTCCGTAGCTCAGTTAACTGATTGAATTTTCCAATGTAAAGAATTCCGATTGAATTCTATTGAAAACAATAGAAAATTATTTTTCAATTGACCGATTCTATTAAGTCGGAAAATAATCGACGTTAATTGAAATTTCTAACCAGAGTACATCAGAAAGAGGTCAAATTGTTCCAGCAGTAAAGTTTACTTCGGGTGTTTTTGGTTTTTACTCCCATTCTCGGTATTCTATGGACTAAATCTTCTCCCACTTTTCTTCACGCATGCGCAGTTTAGAAATTTTCGGTAGTGGGGGCGACTTTGTTTCATTCGCTCTCAGGAAGAAGTTCAGTCAACAACTCGAGATTCTTATTCTTATAATTAGTGTACTTTTGAATGAATAAATGTTCTTATATTAATAAAAAAAATGCAATTTAAATATTTTTTGTAGTGACGTTTCGTAGGTGTGTGTTATGTGCGTTAACATGAAAAACATTTCACACATCAAAAATTAACCTCATATTTAATAGTAGTGATTTTTCCATGTGTTTATTTTAATTTATGTTAGATGGCCAACATGACCCGACTTTACCATACCATAGAATTTCAAATAAAAAAAACTTCTCTCCGTAAGATTGATTCCAATTTTCCTATGGGAAATTTTCCCATGAGCTTGGTAATTATTACCATATTTCCATACCAGTATGACATAAAAACTGTTACCTCAAGAGTTGTTACCATGAATATAAAAACTTTTCTCCAAAATTGTGAGATTATATCCCTAAATTCTAAGCAATCATGACTACAATGACATGAAATATTTCGTTAAGGCACCAGAAATGGCTGCCATAATTTTTTCCGTGCAGCGCGACGGTAAAAAGAAGTACTAAAAAAATAAAAAGGCGGTAAATTCAAAAATTTTAAATTGCCGTAAGTAAGATTCTTCTTTTTTCCTCATTATCTATAGATTTTCATAGAAATAAATCTTATTCTTCTCATTAATAATTTATGATGAATAAATTAAAAATACCATAAACAGGTTCCTTAAGTTGAATGGAATTCTTATCGTCATATTCATCTCGTTATCAAAAATTTTGTGGTCGAAAATAAACATGAAATGCTCAAATTAAAAATTGAAAATTTTCACTAGAGTTATTGGTAAAAATTTATATTATATGGAATTATTTTTTGAGCTGTGGACTTTTTGATCTTCTAAATTTTTTATAAATAGTATGAATAATATATATTGTATTTTTTTATGTAATAAGTAATAAAACAGCCGAGTTGTGAATAATGTGAATGAATATTGTCTTGGAAGGTCAAGAATGACGCGAGAAAATTGATCATTGAACGATTCATTCAAGTTTATTTATCATTCAATAATAATATCTTTGATTTATTATTTACTTATTTTTTTTATTGTTATTCATATTTATTTTTTTTTTTTAACTATTCGTAATTTTAGTCAGTATTAATTTATTTTAATTATTGTTAATATTTATAATTCAATTCATTAATTAAAAATTTTAATTATAAAAATGATTTTTTGATGCTTCCAATTTATCAAATGATTTTTTTATAATTTTTTTTTACAGATTATCTGCAAAAAAAAATATTCTATCAATAAAAAAAAAATATATAATTATAATATTATATTTGTTCTTTTTTCATTTATTGGCGATGTTTGGATTAAATTTTATGTTTTATAAATAGATGATTCTGTTTAGAGAATTTGGAAGAGTTTTTTCAGTTCGACCATCAATTGCCAGTCGGTTTTCAGTAAATCATCACGGAAATAATCTTTGCAGGCATCTATACTCTGTCTGCTTATCTGTAACATAAAAAAAATGATTTATTATTATCATTATACTTAAAGTATTTTAATTGGCAATTGCGAATAGAAAATATTCATTTCATAAACTAGAAATTTTGAATAATTTTAACTCAAATTTTTCATAAGACAACAAGATATCAAAGATTTCGCTCGTAATATTTGGGTACAACTGACTGATTTAGTCAATCCCCGCATTGTTGGAATGAGTGATTTCCTTCAATGACGGGGGTAATTCAAACAAGAAAACCAGATGTAATTTAAAGCCTTTTTGATATTTCTTTAATCAAATTTTAGTAACTGATTCCATACATTCAAATATTAAACCAATTTTCGAGTTCCAGAATTGACAATCCGATTTTTTTTTCATATTGGCACCGAAAGTTTAAATTTCTGCGCTGTTTAGCGGGAAGAGAGTCGTTCTTTCCTTTTATGAGAAAACAAATGATAAAAATTAGCGCATGTACCATTTTTCCCACAAGTAAAAGTAATTAGTAAATTACACACCGCGTGTGAGAAGTAGAACATTGCAGCCCGAGTGTGTAATCACCTACCGGAGAAAATTTAAACCTGCTTCTGTTGGTGGGAAGAATGGCGCATGCGCGAATATTTATCATTCGTTCTTTCATAAGAAAGAAAAACGACTTTTTTCCCTCTAAACAGCGCAGGAATTCAAACTTTCAGATTCAGATCTGGTAAAAAATAGTATACACACCGGAGAAATATTGCAAAGTCTCAATTCGCATGTTTGCTACCTTCGCTTTCGGCTCCTGTAGGTAATTTCACGCTCGTGCTGTAATGACCTATTTTTCGCCCTCGGTGTATAATGTACTATTTTTTAAAACTTGTAATTTCGATTCTTTTTTAGTGTTAATATTTATTTGATTAAACACGAGTTCTTATATTCTATTTTCCTCATATAAATACTCTTTGTTTTTTTATTTTATGATTTATTGCATCTATATTCTGTAAGTGTTTTGTCAAAATATGCTATCTACATATTACGTGGGTGGTTTAACAAAAAATAAAGGAGCTTTTTTGCTACTGAATATACATTGAATTTATTGAAAAATATAATCGAACTTTATATATATATATAAGTCCTTGAAACTCATTGAAACGTCTATAAACGAAAGCAACCTACGCAATAGTATCATTTAAATGAGATTACTGACGCCCACGTAGGTGTTGGTTGTTCGAGAATTAAGTAGAAAATGGGATGGCTGGCTGGTTACTCTACATTACAAGGCTAATAGAAGTGTAGAAATGTTATATTCGTTCAATGACATAAAATCAATATCTTATTGAAATTTGATATACGTCCAAGATATTCTCGTTTATACAATCTTATTTATTCACACAGAGAAACTTTTCTGTTAGAAGTTACTTTGAGAACTAGGATAATTTAGCACACTCGATAAAAGGTCTATTATTATTTTTTCATTAATTTTGATCATTTTTAACCCATCAAATTTTTTGGTCAACGCCAATTATGTTTGTTGCATAATACAGCAAAATAACCTCCAAATTTCAAGTTACAAATGAGAATGGAAGGGGAAAAATCGAAAGCTAATTGTCTCACCTGTCTGATAATTTATTATGAAAAGGAACCATGGGCTTACGGAAGTTTTTCCATATTAAAATCGATTAATGTCAGAATTTATCTTCTGTGATATAAGCAACGATTACGTCAATGGTTTAATTATTCACCAAAATATGACGTTACGAGTCGGAATCTAAAGATTGCAAGTACACGTACATGTACTTAGGGTCTGAAGAGGTTATGTAAAAATTTCAAATCTTATTTTTCAGTGTTCAGAAAACCTATCGGGTACTTGTTCATTTTTCACTACAGTGTTTTAATAGAAAATTACTGTGGTAAAAATTACCTCGCATTTTAGAGTAATTTGATACCTCATTTAAAAACAAATGGATCAATCAGTAGGTACGAACATTCGTGAACTTGCCCCAGAGAGAGAATGAACTTCGGATTGCCCCCACTACTGATTATTTCTAAGCTGCGCGTGCGCAAGGAAAAGTGGGAGAGACCGTACTCAAAACAGCCAGAGTGTGAGTAAAAACCGAAAACACCGGAAGTACATTTTCTTGTTTAGTTAATTTTTCACACGATGTAAAAAAAATCACAATTCAAATTTTTTTTCAAAATCATAGTTAATAAAAACTTAAAAATTTATTATGTATCAGAAGTTTAGCTGCCATTTTTTCTGATTTGATTTTTTTCCGCTTTCTATAGTTGGCGCTGCCAACAAAATTTGCATGCCTGCGTTACAAAAAAAACGCGGTTTATTTGAATTTGAAATATATTTAGTCTAATTCTGTTCGTTTTCTTTTTTCTTTGTATCACAAATTCAAATCCGTACGTCTCGATTCGTCAATTCAAAGTAATTTTATACTAAAAGAAATGAAGTAATCACTTCTTTTAGCGACTAGAGCTATAGGATATAATTTAATTTTAATTTTCGAGTATATATTTCTTTATTAGTTATCATATACTTAATTACTTCTCTCATTACGAACAAGAATAAAAAAATAAAAAAATAAATTACACCACTTTTAATCACCAAATACCGGAAATACATCAATATCAAAACGTCAACGATTTTTTATCAGTCTCGTCAATGTCAATCATATTATAGTAATCAATTATCATTATCATTAAATATTTGATTATATAATAAACATTATTTCATAATCGACTGAACAATTTCAGGATCGTCTTCAATAATTACAAAACCTTATACATAAATAAATAAAATTTAATTTCATTAATAAATATTTTAAAATTTTCAAAAATTGCCGCCTAATTTTTTGAAAATTATTTCCATATTTAAAAAAAAATTCTATATATTTTCAAATCTCTACCCCACCCCCTAAAATAAAGTCACCCCAGGGGTTAATGAGAAAAAAAAACCCACCCCCGAAAAAAGATTTTTCGCAAATTTTTCGTAAACAAAAAAAAAATGAAAAAAATTTTGAAACAAAACTTGTAGAGAAAAAAAATTCACATAAAAAAGTATAAGAAATTTTTTTTGTATCTACAAAAAATAACCCGCTATAGATTTTTTAAATTTCGAAGCAAAACACAAAATTTATAAAATATCAAAAAATTCATATTTTTGAATAGATATTGTCTTATATATACGAATATAATATTCGAAGTATACTTATTTGTATGTAAAATATATATGTATATAAAAAAAAAGTAAAAACTCGGTTTAAAAAAGTAGCGAGAAGAGATAGAAATATTAGAGGAAGGTCAAAAAAAGGACAGTGTAAAAATGCAAAGCGTGAAATTGTCAAAGCCGGCATGCTTCTGGTATTTCTGGCTACTTATTTTACTCCTATTGATATTCTGAAGTTCTTACTAACATATATACATACATATATATGTATAAAAGGAGAGAAAGAGAGGGAGAGAGAGAAGATGGAGAAGGAAAACGGTTGTCCTCCATTCATCGGTATATAACGTAACGCTCTACACTGTTTCCGTCCCCACCCGCACGCACCGGAAGTACCGTTTCATTCATGAATCGGTCACAATGGTATTTTTACGTAGCTATTGAGGACGTTCTCTCTTTTCCCCACTGCGGTATAACCAACTGCACTTACTTAACTTCATATATATATAAATATATATATGTATATATAAATATGTGTGTGAGTATAATATATAGACACATGTCTTTTATACTGTTATGTATGGATATTGTATTATTTTGATGGAAATAGTGTTATTATAAAGCTTTAGATTTTAATTTTTGTTTACAAAATAGATTCGAAGTTAATTGAAGAATTCATGGAAAAATTTTGAGCATAAATAATTTTTTGTTCACTACTGAAGGTGAGACATAGATATAGTCATTGATACGATGAGACGATAGTAAATTGTATTTTTGTTTTATCAAAGGTGGTTATGTAACGGAAACGAGGAAAATTTTCAAAAGCTGAAGAAAATTTCGATTTTTACTGACGTGTATATAGAGACGGGCAGATAGACACGTGCGCACAATTACAGTGAAAATCTGTGTTATCGGATTCATGGAGTTCATGGAGTTTTGTTTTCTATGTATCTACAGCGATTTCTAATTGTGGTACAAGTAATTCAATTTGCGTAGAAGGTGGACTAGAAATTTAACATAGTAAAGAGTTGTACAGTTTGTTCAAGTAATTTTTGTGGAAATTGAATTATAAAATACTCTAAGAGAGTACTTTTTTTACTATACGACTTAGTAATATTTCTGACTTATCAAAAAATTTATAACTTTGTTTTAATACTTACAATAAAAAATAACTAAAAAAACTGCTGGCAATAGGAAATTTATCAACTTAAACTCAAAGATTCTAACCCTTCTGAAACTTTGTACTACGCAGCATGGTAATTTTATCAAAAATTTTTTAAATTCGAGGTTGTTCGGAAATATTCGGCTCTTTTCGTTCATTCTAGTTCTGATAGGTTAGAATTAAGTAATAACGCGACGGATTAACACATAAGCGAGCATCTCTGCGTATACTATCTTGTGAATTTTCATCAGTATTATAATTATAAATATGATTTTGAATGGTTATTAAATTTTGGATAAATCTATCAGATGGACTATTTTCATTATTGCTAACGGCGATTATTCAAATCAATAAATAAATAATAATTTACTTTACAAAATTAACACGCTTATATTTTGTCGTTACTAGGTGATTGAATGTATATCGAGCTATGAATGCAACCAAATAATTTATCCCCAGCCTTCTTATAATTATAATTTTTTATAATATATTGCTTTTATTTTAATTTTTACAAATATTTAACTAAATATTCTGATTTGGCATAACGAATTACTATGCAGCTGGTAAAAATTTCTAAAATAAAATAGAATCTGTTGCTTTGTCAAAATTACTACGCACATTGTAAATTCTGTTTGATGTAAATTAAAAAATTCTACATCATCAGTAATTTTCACTATAATTCCATACTGTCTACGTCGCTTTTACCATAATAATTTTTCCATAAATTTTCTATGTAAAAAAAAACCATGAAATTTTCTAAGTGTATAAAGTATTATTACTCTTATAAATTTTAACAGAAATCATCTTCTATTCAAAAAATTTTTCTACATCCAATGATATTTATTTTTATTATTATTTCTATTTGTTGGACCTTCTTAAAAAAATCTTACTAGACCTTTTTGAGGATTTTCTTCCGCACTTAAAACTTTCTTTCATGTCTTTAAAATATATTTATTTTCAGTACTATGTAATCTAAAAAATTATATATAATTCAACAATCATCATATTTTACGTCATTATATTTTTTTATATTTTTTAATCTTGTGAATTTTTTTTTTTTTTTTTTTTTATTATAAAGTCATATAGAAAAATAGAATTGACGTTTTAAGATGAGAACTCGAACGGGTGATGCGTGAAACTACCAAGCCGATGATCATCGTGGGAACAACCGACTTCCGGCCCTTCTGCAATTGGAGACTGGGACCCAACAACTTCCGTTTCATCACCCTAACATCACAAGAACCCTAAAAACTACTCAGACGGCTATTTTATTTAATTACATCGTCATGCTTTATCTTAAATACTATTTGTTTATTACTTTTTTTTATTAATTAATTAATTATAAACAATATCCCCTTTAACTCAACATTAATACTCGCTATTGAATTACTACTTTTATTTTCAACTGTTAATTTAAATATTTGGCGGCAAAAAACTTTTTCAAAGGAATTTAAAATTTAAAAAAAGTAGATATATATTTTTTATTTTAAGATTACGTGTATCAAGTTGTCGGCATCATTGAGAAGTTAATATGCGGGACTTCATTCGAAAAAGGAAGATGCACATCCGGTAAGCACACCCGACGTTTTCCGGCGTGTCTAACTTGCTTGTCTTCGTTATATTGTCGGTTTCATTGTGTATTATACTATCTTATTATCGGTCTGTGTATTTTTATTATTTAAATATAAGTAATATGCATTTATTGTAATTAAAAATTAAGATTTAAATATATATACAAATATACATATATATTTTCACACGAAGAAATTATTATTGTTTGAAATTATATGGTGTCATAGTAAAACCGCACCGTGTTGGCCACCTGACGGAAATTTAAATAAACACATGGAAAAATTACTATGGCCATAGTAAAATTTCTAATGGTTGCAGTAATTTGTGATATATCACATATATGATTGTTGTAAATTTTAATATGACTATAGTAATTTTTGCGATGTGTTTTTTAAAATTTCCGACAGGTGGCCAAGATTGTCCGGCATTTCTATGATACCATACGCGGAGAAATTATTCTTGTTTGAAATATGCTAAGATTTTATTGTAAAGTCAGAACATGTTGGCCACCTGACGGAAATTTAAATAAACACATGGAAAAATTACTATGGCAATAGTAAAATTTCCAATGGTTGCAGTAATTTGTGATATATCACATATATGATTGTTATAAATTTTAATATGACTATAGTAATTTTTGCGATGTATTTTTTTAAATTTCCGATAGGTGGCCAACATTGTCCGGCATTTCTATGATACCATACGCGGAGAAATTATTCTTGTTTGAAATATGCTAAGATTTCATCGTAAAGTCAGGACATGTTGGCCACCTGACGGAAATTTAAATAAACACATGGAAAAATTACTATGCCCATAATAAAATTGACAACGACCATATCATAAATTATTGTAACCCCTGTAAATTTTACTATGAGTTATTTTTCTATGTGTTTATTTCAGGTTCCGTCAGATGGCGGAAATTTTTTCGAAATCGTGTAAGCAAATTTCGATCTTATTTTTTTTAAAAAATAACTTTTTTAATTAAGAAACTCATCTTAGAAATTAGATGAACTTTTAAGCCCTGTTTTCTCTGGGTATCAATTTCATATAATTTTTAGAACACCAATGAAATTTCTATGGTTTACGAAATCCAGTCACTGAAATTTTGATTTCCTCTCGAGTATTTTTTGTGGTTTACAGCCATGTTATTATATTTAACTGTTTTATACTTTACATTAAGCAACAGCAACAAAATCCATCATCTCGATCCTAAATATAGTTCCAGAATTGAATATCTCATCAACCACAAAATCTAATTACGTTTCTTATATCTAAAAATACTCATCCATACATCCGCTGTAATTTCTTAATTACATTTTTTCTTTTTTTTTTTTGTTGGTTTATTATTCATTCATTCATGGATACGAAACCCGTCTCTATTTTAAAATCATTTCGTCTCACAGAGTTTTCTCAAAGGGTGAATTTATATTTTACCGACCTCAATCTAATAACACTAGGTCATCCCCTTGGCAACGTAGGACGTCATTGTAATGTCCTACTAACCCAATTTCTCAGAAAAGCTCAAAATTATTATCATTATTTTTATATTGACGTTCAAAACAATCTGACCTACATACAACTCAAACAAACTCTCTTACAAAAAAAGTATTTTTTTTTTTAATTTTCAGTCTCAGTAATTGGAAACTCAAAATAACTTTTTCCAAAAATTCTTTCAAAGCGAATAATTTGTGTTCAATAACGGGTAAATTGAACACAGGTAAGCAAAAACGTGTCGATCCTCAAAAAAACGATTTTTGAAAATTTTGAACCGAAAAATTCCTCAGTAAGTAAAAAATTTGAATCGTATTGAATAAAAAAAAAAAAACGGTGGAAAATTAAATATATGGGAAAAAAATTTTGAAAAATTGAGTTCTGTAACTTGAGTTCAAATATTAGACTGAAAATTTGAAATCTCATATATTTTTATTGAAAAAACTTCAAAATTTCATGAAAAATCGTTTTCTTATTCGAAGAAATTTGAGTTCAGTTCAAAATATGCTGACTTTTTTTTTTTTAGGAATACTCTAAAAAAAATTTCAATTTCCCTTTTGTCAAAAATATTTTTCATCTTAGATATAAAATTAATAACGCAAAAGTAACATTCGATAGGGTCGAGTTCTATAAAAATCGAAGCTCATGAAAAAAAAAAAAAAATAAAAATAGAGACGATTCATTGAATTGTTCAAAAAATATTCAGTCTCCATGTTTATTTATACAAACAGACGGTTTTGGGTTTGAGATGTCCAATAAATAAAAAAAAAAAAAAAACGAAAGAAAGAAAAAGAAGAAGGTATAGATGCTAAAGTAGAACGACGACCTAAGGGTTGTGGGTGAATGGGCACGTAGAAGCCAACTCATGATCTAACTACAGGGGATAGCTCGTAGATAGAAAGAGAGCAAGCCCGGATGTCCTGGTTTTCATTCCAAGGACTAGGTATTGAATAAAACACCACAGTAGCTCAATGAAGCTTTCATACAAATATATATGTATATATATGAGACTACACCCCTACTAAACCCCAGGGTTTTATGCCACCCCTGATACTGTCTGTTACGATGGTTACGGATCGATACAGCTGGCGATGAATGACTTTTATGAATGTAATGGCTTTCATTCAGCGGTTTCATTTGTATTTCAATGAGTTTGGTTTTGTGTATGGATATGCCAGTTATTGTTACTGTTATTTTTGAATAGAAAATACCTTTAGGTAATATTTTGAAAATTTTTTAGAAAAGTTTTAATTTTTGAAACTGATGAATTTTAATGTGAGACAGGAAAAGTTATCGGTAAAATATTCAAGGTTTAGAATAAATTTAAATTCTAGGAACATTCGATTCTGTAATTTTAATATATACACTTCTATGGAGAATTCTATGGTATTTTTTTACATAGAAAATTTATGGAAAAATTATTATGGTAAAAGCGACGTAGACAGTATGGAATTATAGTGAAAATTACTGATGATGTAGAATTTTTTAATTTACATCAAACAGAATTTACAATGTGCGTAGTAATTTTGACAAAGCAACAGATTCTATTTTATTTTAGAAATTTTTACCAGCTGCATAGTAATTCGTTATGCCAAATCAGAATATTTAGTTAAATATTTGTAAAAATTAAAATAAAAGCAATATATTATAAAAAATTATAATTATAAGAAGGCTGGGGATAAATTATTTGGTTGCATTCATAGCTCGATATACATTCAATCACCTAGTAACGACAAAATATAAGCGTGTTAATTTTGTAAAGTAAATTATTATTTATTTATTGATTTGAATAATCGCCGTTAGCAATAATGAAAATAGTCCACCTGCTAGATTTATCCAAAATTTAATAACCATTCAAATTCATATTTATAATTATAATACTAATGAAAATTCACAAGATAGTATACGCAGAGATGCCCGCTTATGTGTTAATCCGTCGCGTTATTACTTAATTCTAACCTATCAGAACTAGAATGAACGAAAAGAGCCGAATATTTCCGAACAACCTCGAATTTAAAAGATTTTTGATAAAATTACCATGCTGCGTAGTACAAAGTTTCAGAAGGGTTAGAATCTTTAAGTTTAAGTTGATAAATTTCCTATTGCCAGCAGTTTTTTTAGTTATTTTTTATTGTAAATATTAAAACAAAGTAATAGATTTTTTGATAAGTCAGAAATATTACTATGTCGTATAGTAAAAAAAGTACTCTCTTAGAGTATTTTATAATTCAATTTTCACAAAAATTACTTAAACAAATTGTATAATTCTTTAGAATATTAAATTTTTCCCCCATTACTTAAAATTCTTGGGTAATTTTTACCGTAAAATTTTCTATGTCCAAAAGAAAAATTCAAAATTCTCTTTTTTATATAACTTCCATATATATTTATACTACACTATTTCATTTCTGAAATTCTTCAATTTCATCATTAATTAAGAAAGTAATAATCTTCTACCTCAAACTCTCTATCCGAGAAGTAAAAGTTTAGCAAACTTCCTAAATATCAACAACGCAATATTATGACATTGTTTTATCTGTCATCGAAACCATTTTTAATTGAATTAATTACCGAAGAATATCAACAGGGTGTGCTCTTACAATACTTTATTAAAGTAGACTGTTAAGGCGCGGACGAAAGATGAAGACACGAATTAATTTGCAACCTCGCAGCCGCGTAGGCGTGTACATTACATCCGGTGTAGATTCTCGTTCTCATACTTTTTTATCTTTCTCTCTCTCTCTCTCTCTTTCTTGCTTTTTTTTATCACACACCTATACTTACTTTAATGTATATTAACAGAGTACTATTAACAATTTTTATTACATTTATCATTGACTTGAGTATCAAACGTTGACTTCTGCGTCAATAAATAAATATATATATATATACAACTAATAAAACTCTATTTTTGTCTAATCTTTTTTACTCTACGAGGCTAAAATTTAAACTTTATTTACTTTTATCTTCATGATTCTATTATTAAAGTAAGTAAACAAACTTCTATCTATCAATGCTCTATATTTATATATATTTGCCTACATAGCAAATATATTTGACCAAATTTTCTTTTTTTTTTTATATGAATAAAACGTTTTCGTAATAATTATTTGCAGTTAACTATAAGTTATTTCTTGGGCGCGATATTTTGAAAAAATTTTATTATACAAAATAAATTTTTTTTTTTTCTTTTTACCGACTGGGTAAAATCAAATAATTTTTTTTATATATTTTATATATATGTCAAAATTTAAAAATAACTGCTTGTATAAAATAATCAATTTCAAAGTCAAAATATCAGTATTAAATAATTGTGAAAAGTAATAAGAAATATAAAATATTGCAACATATATTCGAATATGTATTTAGTGAAATTTGAATTTAAGAAAATGGAAAGAGAAAAAAAATTGTCAATAATGAAATCTATTGAAAAATTTTGATTTGATTAAAATTATTTACCCACACAGATAAAAAAATTATCTTGAGTCAAGAAAATATTTTGAGTCAAACGTTTTTGGAAACCGTAAAAATTTTTTTGAGCCGAGAGATTTCGCCTTAACCCGGGAAAATTGAAGTTTTCAAAAAAAGAAAAAAAAATTCTTGAATCAAGAATATTTACCTGCAGTCAATAATTTTTCTTTGTATGTAGAGAAAAAAAATATTTGAATAAAGAATAATTTACTTGAAAAATATTAAAAAACAATAAAATTACCATCACTATAAAAAAATAAATTTATTTAAGTGAGTGTTTAACCCCCGCCTATCCTATGTTTGTATAATACTGGCAAAGTATAAAGATATCGAATTAGAATCAGTATGATAAAGTTAGAGTAAAGTGTGATTCATAGAGTATAAAGGAATAGAATTATATTATTGGAGACTATCTAATATAAATGTCTGGCTGGCCTAGAAATATAACTCGTAATATATATATATATATATATAATGTGCAACGCAATGAATGATCGAGTGACGGACATTAGCCAATTCAAATGCGTCGACATTAGACTTCACTAGCAGTACATTCACGATTTTAAAATTATAGACACAGCATTTAAATAATAATTATTATTATCATCATATTACATATATGTACTAAGTTGACATAAATCGAGACAGTAACAAGTATAATAAAATTTCAAAAATAAATTTTATTATTTAAATTAAGTTATTATCGACCATAATTACACTGTAAAAAGAGCGGTGTTTAAAATGGACAATTTAACACCGAACAGTTAAAATGGATTAGCATCGGTGTAGGCGGTGTTAAATCGGTGTAAAAAAAAATTCCATGTATAGAAATTAGAAAAAAAATGTATTGCATGTAAAAATTAAATGAATATTATCTAGAGGAAATTTCAATTTTGCTATGTACTTATTTAAATAATTATTTATACTATACGTGATTTATTTAAAAATTACACAATTTTACGCCTAGCATTTCAATCACAATTAATTTAATTAATTAATAAAAATACTGTTTAACTTTCGTGATCGAGTAAGTAAAAATATTTTCGAATCTGAAAAATATTTTAAAACCGGGAAATTTTTTTTAACACCGGTAAAGAATATTTACACCGGCGGTGTTATCTTAACACAGTTTTCGGTGTTTAAACTTAACACCGAAAATTTTGACACCTACACAAACCGGACTTACCCCGTTTTTTTTACAGTGTACGTGAAAGCAAAAATTTTTATCAATCAGTCCGTTCTTATAATTTCATTAATTTAAATTACTGTAATAAATATTATATTATAAAACATTAAATAAATAAAAATTTGTAATATTTATATTATGTTTCTTCATTAAAATACTGTACACATAAAAAATGCGTGCCATTTCGCAGAGAACATTTCATATGTTAAGCACATGTGCTTCTTCAATATAAAAAGAGTAAAAATATAAGAAATAAAAAATAAAAAAAAAAAAAAAAAAAATAAAAATATACGATCAAAAACAAGTGGATAAAAAAATAGAGCAATAAAAATTCACATTAAATTAATAAATAAAATAGCAAATAATAAAATAAAATGATTTTAATTGATATCATATTTATTTTTTGGAGAATAATAAAATTTAATATAATTTAAAATTTATATTTTATTTATATATATATATATATATATATAAGCGTGGGATAGAAGCAAAGCGGAATCGAAACGCGGGACAGGCATATCTCGCGTGACTCGGGATATACCAGACGACCGGATGCGGGCGCGGAAAGCGTGGGTGCTTGGAAAATCAACGAGCACGTAGGAATATATATATATGAATAATATATATGTATGTACAAGTGTACAGCTAGGTTATCGACGTAAGAGACAAATATTTATTTATCAATCATTAATAATAAAGTTGTTGTATATTACTTCCGTTAGAAAATTTATTTTTATTAATAATTATATATACTAATATATATATATATATATATACATATATATATATGGTACTGAAGTTAGCCGACGTCTAATAATTTTTGAATTATTTTTCTATATGATAAATTATAAAAAAAAAAATATTTAAAAAAATTGCACCTGTAGTTTTTTTAATTTTTTAAATGTGCATATTTTTTTTTTTTTTTTTTGTAATGAATTTTAAAAAAATTATTTCCGGTCAATGGGAATATTTCAAGTACTTTTTGATATTCGATAAAAAAAAAAAAAAATAATAAATAAAAAATAGTAATTACTATATATATATTTTTCTGTATCTAATTGTCTTTAGAAAGCGGTTATAAAAATGACGAAATTTATACGCTTAAAATAACTAAACGTAAGTCATCTAAACTTACAAACTCGATATGGCGCAAGCGTTGGATAGCTTCGTGTGCAATCAATGAGACCAGACACGAGGGCGGATATTTATGAATGAGTTGGATCAATGAATGGATGACACGAGAGGGTGATAAAAAAAAAATATAATAATAAAGTCCTGAATGAATTTTATAAGACATTTTTTTTCAACCCATTGTTGTTTAAAATTTTCTAAACTTGGCTATCGATATCACTGTCTAATTAATATTTCATGTTTAATTGTGTAATAAATCAAAACTATCAGAGCATTAGCGTAACGGAAATGAAGTTGAAGTCAAGCTTTAACGGAGCTTGAAAAAATTTTAATTTGAATTAATAATTAAATTAAGTTGCGAAGTTTATGGATATGTATATGATAATTTATGATATATTTTTTTAATCCTCTGATACTAGTTATAGAAGTTATAATGAAGTAAATATATAAATAAATGTATGAGATTGTGTTCTTACCTTACTGACAATCATATCCTTGTCATCAAAATGCCGTCCATACATCTTAGGTGCTTCACCTGGCACCGGTTCGATTTTCACGCAAACCTCCTGGCCCTTACGCGCCGACTCAACGTCCTTGTGATTGTACTGTATGCTTGTAACCACGCCCAAGTCAACGAACTAAGAGCAGAGAAACAGTTAAGAATTAATATTAAATCATTTTTATTTTTTTTTTAGTTTTATTAATCGTGAAGAAAAAATATAGGGAAGTATATTCAAAAATATGAGTTAAAATAAGTAAATTTAAGACACTTGAAATTTTTTAATTTTTACTATCTTGAGACTTAAATTTTTATTCATATTTAGTAATTTTTATTTTTGCATAACTCAATCGCGAAGCAGTGATATTGTACATATCAATCGCGAAGCGATAAAATTGTACATATCAATCGCGAAGCAGTGAAATGGGTTCTGCTAACGCTTACTCGGTCCCAGCTGATTTGTTTACGTACAAAAATCATATTTACACATTCAAATATGATCAAATAGAACGAAATTTGTACCATTTGAAAAATAATTTATTAGTGAATGGTACGAACACAATTTTAAATTACGATTTTAAAAAAATGTAGAAAAATCCTGTGATGTCCGTCGGTATGTACGGTTGCTAAACACAATAACTTAAAAAATATACAACCGACTAAACTATTTTATTTTTTATTAAGGTATAAGAGACTTAGTTCCCGAACAGGGAACTAGTACCCGATCACACATATATTTGTAAATTCGATTAAATATAGATATACAAATACATGGAGATATCGAGTACTAGTTTCCTGATCGTGCACTAGGTCTTTTACCTTACACTTGAATTTTTAAATAAAAGAACCCTTTTAAAAATCCCTATTCAAATCTTTTTGAATAAATTATAATTAATAAAAACTTAAAACTGGCAATTCATAAAAAAATTTCGCTGCCATTTTGTTATTATTATTATTATTATTATTTTTAGTTTATTAGTCAATTTTGAAGTTAATCGACTTTATAATTTACTAGTAACCTATTGAAAAGATATAATATCATGAAATAAAATGTTTTTATCTTCTCAAATCAAAAACATATTTTTAATTAGGTCCTCGAGCTCGCAGATAGTGGGAAGTTCTAGAACTGGCTTCCTGGGTCAACCGGTTTTATAATATTTTTTACTCCATTGAAGCGAGTAGAAGCTACAAGAAATTTTCATTCACAACTACTGACTATATAATATCGATAAAAAAAATATCACTTCTTAAGATAACTTCTTTTTATAATTTTATTTATTTAATTTACCGTTTTTTGGTATTATTTTCTAATCCACGGGTCCAAATTAACTGAATAAACTGAAAACTTATCAACTAAATAATAATATTTAAAAATCTTTTAAATTGAGTGTATAATTAAAAGTTAATTGATCTTTTTACACTAGACAATTACAAATCTTAGTAAAATTTTCAGTCAATAGAAGAAAAAAAGTTGTTTGAAAATACTGAATAAAATTACTCATTATTAATAGAAATTAATGGCATTTAATTTATGGTTTTTGAAAAACCCGATTAAAAGCATTAATTTTTTTAATTGATATTTTAGAAATTCCAAGCTTTAATTTAAGACTTAATTGTTTCAATTTTATTGCTTTAAAAACTTAATAAATTTATTTGGGTTTTTTTTTTTTTTGTTTTTTTAGTAACTTCAGTAACTTTATCAGAATATTGACATAAAATCCTAAAGAGAGTATTCAAATACTATCTTGTGATCTCAGACAATTTTTAAGTCATATCAGCCCAAAAAGTTGGAAAAAAAAATTCCGTAAGAATATAAAAAAAAAATATCTATACAGAGAAATTATTTTTGTCTATCAGTCATAAAATAACTATAATGGGCGTAAAAAATAGTTTTTTAATTACACCTTTTTTAAAGACCGGAAGAGTATCTTTAAATAAAAAATTTAGTAGATAAAACATAAAATAGTTTGAAAAAAAAATAAGTAAATAAAATTGGAATAAATTCTGACATGCAGTAAAGATTTCTTGATTCTCGCGTGGGTTAAACCAGCTTTTCTCAACTCCAGACACGCCTTGAAAGTCTGTTACGTCTTTTACAATCGGTCTTACATTGCAAATTCCACATCTTCGTAGTTAAACATACGCAGATAGCAACTCAACTTGAACTTACATTAGTAAGATGTACCTTTAGTACATCTTGCATTTGTGTTCATTAGTAATAATAAGTGCATATCAATACTATCATTTTTTACAAACATTCAAAATTTCATTAAATTTCGACCCATGAAATCTATATACAGAGAAATTCAATTTCTTGAAGCGAGAAAAAATTTTCTTGAGTCAAGAAAAAATTTCTTGAAGGTAGAAAAAATTTTTTGACCCGACAAAACTTTTTGATGCGAGGAAAAATTTTTTTTGAGTCAAGAAATAATTTCTTGAAGGAAGAACAAATTTTTTGACCCAAGACAAAACTTTTTGATGCGAGGAAAAAATTTTTTTGAGTCAAGAAATAATTTCTTGAAGGAAGAACAAATTTTTTGACCCAAGACAAAACTTTTTGATGCGAGGAAAAAATTTTTTTGAGTCAAGAAATAATTTCTTGAAGGAAGAACAAATTTTTTGATCCAAGGAAAAACTTTTTAATGCGAGGAAAAAATTTTTTTGAGTCAAGAAATAATTTCTTGAAGGAAGAACAAATTTTTTGATCCAAGGAAAAACTTTTTAATGCGAGGAAAAATTTTTTTTGAGTCAAGAAATAATTTCTTGAAGGAAGAACAAATTTTTTGACCCAAGACAAAACTTCTTAATTCAAGAAAAATTTTTTTGAGCCAAGAAATAATTTTTTCTAATCCTAAGAAAATTTTTTTTTTCATTTCATAATGAAATATTTTTCTTGCGTCAAGATATCTTTTTTTTCTGTGTACTGAATAATTAAAACTTATTTTTCTAATCAATTATACGAAAAAATAACTACTGAAAATGAATTATTTAAAAAAAAAATGAAAAATTATCATAAATAAATAGTTAACAAATGACCCCCTGCTAATAGGATATTTTTATTCAATACGAATTTGAATAACTACTTTAAAGAAAAAAGAAAAAAAAAACATCACTATTTGAAATTATGTATATTTTAACAGCTTTGAGTGTAAGGATTTTTAGTAGGCGTTACAAACAGACACTAGATGGCAATTTGTTTTAATGAGAATCCATTTATGGTGACACAAACGAATATAAATATATATAAATATATAAAGGTAAAAATAATAATAGTGTTCTAATGTACACGTTTGGGCTGTCCGATACGACGTAATATTTCTGTAATAAAAAATAAATGAGAAACGAATGAAGCCTCTTTTCCAAACACCTGATTGGTAAAATACGGCATATAAATGTATACAGTAATATCCATTTGAATAAATATAAGAAAAACGATACGCGTAATATATACCAGTAGTATTAACATAAATATATACAAAGTATATAATTTTCCGAGTTATTTTATTACAAGAGTTTTTAGTTTTTTAATTATGGACATATATGTCCATACATTGAATTGGTTGTCAGGTGTCATGATTTCCGGATATGAGTCTGTGTTGTCACACACATGATGATGATAGTAATGAGGATAATAAAAGAGTGAGAAAAATAATAGGGACGATGAGGATGAAGAGAAGATGAGGATAACCCACGTATGTCTGTAAAAGTAAAATCGTGGGTTTGTAAAAGCATAAGTGTGGGTTTCTGGTTGAAATGCCATGTTAGATTTGTAGTCCAAGATCCCATTGCAAGTAAACCTAGGTGGCATGGTACTTAAGTTACCCATATATTATTTGACAATCTAGTCAAAAAAAAAAGAAAGCAAATCCTTACACAGAAAAAAAAGATTTCTTGGCACAAAAAATTTTTATTCCTTCCCAGGACAAAAGAAGTAATTTTTGGTAAAAATCAGAATTTTTTGATTGCACCTTTACCGAAAATTCAAAAATGAAGATTTTATTTATTCCTTCGTTCAAATCCAAGATAAATTTATGTACTAAAGAAATCTTTTTGGTTTTTTTATTTCAGAGAAAGCAGTCATGAGTTATCCTGAATACCGCATAGAGACTTTTTCGAGATGACTCGTCTCTCCCCACTACCACTGGCTCATTTTTCAATATTTTGTTATAAAAATTTAGCAGAATATTCTTGGAATGATGCTTAATAATGTCACAAATTTTGAAAATTTTAATAAAGAAACTGAAAAAAAAAAAAAAAATCACAAAAATATTATCTTTTTTTTTGTATCTCAGACCCTTTTCCCTCTTGATCTAACTGAGTGACCAATTACTTTTAACTGCTCACCCCTTTGTACAGGGGTCGTTTCCTACTCTTTTAGGATACACGAGCGATCCCCATCTACCCCCAGACCTTCATCGAAGACTGTAATCAAGTGACACCATAGGACTTCAAGCGAAGAAATCAAAGAACCCATTGACATGTGATGTCTAACCACAACCACCATGAACCCGACCTCTGTCGGCCTTATGACCTAAACTTTCATCTCAGGAAATGAAGAGACTCTGGTCAAAATGGGCTTGGGAAGGCCCACCCGTGGCGCCAACCCTGTACTGGTCAATAGGCCGCTAGGGTCATCTCCATTTGTATCACTTTCAAATTCTGGACTAGCTATTATCCATTCATCCCTTTCGTGACTGATAATGATTTTTCAGAGCTTTCGGGCACTAGTTTGAGCCAAAACAAAAATGGCGCCCAGTGTTTGATTTTTACAGAACACTAAACAGTCTGCTATAATTTTCTACTTCATTTAATCATAACATCAACACAATAAATAAAAATAATGTTGTTTATTCTTTATATCAATATGATGTATCAGAGCTTGGACGTGAATACATTTTTTTTCTTGAGCTGTATAGCATTAAGTGTCACATTTAACCGCATGACATATATACATATATATATTGCAAAATGTATACGCAATAGATAAAAACTGACGACTTAACTTTTTGCGTGACTTATAATTCTTTTTTTTTTTCATCATCTCTTATATCTTCTTCTTCTTCTTCTTCTTCTGTTGCTTCTCAACTTGTGTATTCGTGCCACAGGCGGTATAAACTATAAAGGATTCTAAATTGGTAACCGCTACGAAAATAGACTTCCGGTTCCCGTCTCGGACGGCGTCTGCTTAAAGCGGTTTATGTCAAACTCACTAACCCGCCCTCAGTGACTACGAAATTTTTGTCTTCGTATCTTATTTTTTTATTCATTTTGTTTATTTATTTATTTTACTTTTTTAACATACTAGCAATTTTTTACACACGTCGTGCGTGTGCTGTTATAATAATCAAATAAAATAATTTTATTCATTTAGATCTAAAATTATTAATTTCTTACCCTAGGAGATAAATCAAAAACTAAAATATAGCAGACTTAAATTTTGGAAATTCTTCCCGGGTTGGAAAATTTGATCTGATTTTAGTCTATCTGGATTGTGTTTGGACTAATTGGGTCTGTTTTTGAATTTTTATAAAAATTTTAAGCTTTTTTTGATTCAAAAATGATCAAAAACAGACTAATGAAAATAACAGGCAGTAAAACTCTGATTTTAGACTGGATAAAAACAAAAAAAGGCAAAATATTATGAGAAAAAAGTCTGATTTTGATCTAGAGGCGACCAAAACTAAACTAAAAATTATTGAAAACAAGTCGGAAAATAGTCTAAGTAAGCAATGCACCGGCAAAACTCGATTAAATTTCACATGACAATTAAATACAAATAGAAGTAACTCAAAATTTTTATTTTATTTAAAACAGATCAAATTTTTCAACCCGGTTGCTTACGAAACAAATTTTGAAAAATATTACCTATCAAATTATAAACTTGCATGCGATTTTTTCTTATATTTATATGAAAAAAAAAATATTATAACCATTGGTTTGAAGTTGCTACGTATTTTACTACATCCTCTTTTACTTTATCCTTATGAATAAACTTCATTGAGGATCAATTGGCCTTTCAACTATACGTTGTCAACGCCTATCTATAATTCATTTACGTTTGCGCAGCTGCTATTTCTCAATATCGTTTATTTTTACAGATATATCTTATATTTTTCTTTCATTCATTTAGTCAATTTCAAATAATATCAAACATTATTTTTCATATTTAAATATTATTTTTATTTTTACACAGTACGATTCATTTTTAGTCAAATTTTATTCTATTAAAAAAAAAAATTCGAGAATTTCATAATGATATGAAAATTTTAGGATAAGTGGATTTCCGCTTGCTTTTATTTTTGGTTATCAATGAAAAAATTTAAAGCCAATTTTAAGAGAATATATGAGTATATATTGTAAAAAAAAACTAAAATCGTTTAAAAATTTTTTAAAATGGATGAATATCTTCATATCTTAATGGTTTTAGTATTTATTATTATGTTCTATCAGACCTCACGCAGAATTTATCATAATTATATACAAGAAGAATATAAGTATAAACTTTATTCTAATTTCGGTCAAAAAATAAATAATCTTAATGGATATTGAACACTGACTAATGCTAATTTTGTTTCTTTACTCAAACTGTAAAGAAAATTATAAATACATTCAAGCGATGAAATTTTTTAAAATGTAGAAATAATATTTTTTCGACTTTTGACTCGTTTTTGAACCCAATATTTTGAACCGCGTAGAATTGAAGACAAATTTTCTATCGAGTATTGGGTCGCTTCGCGATTGAGGTGCAATTTTACTGCTTCGCGATTGAGGTGTGATTTCACCGCTTCGCGATTGAGTTATGCATAATAAAAATTACTGAACCTAAGTAAAAATAAGAGACTTTATCTTACATAGAATTTTCCAATCAGTCGCCTATTCGCAATTAAAATAAAAGTGTTTGACATCTGGCGGAGATTAAAAGTTAATTTTATGTAAGACAAAGAAGTCTTCTTCCTACATAAGACTAACATCTGAATATAAAACATATTCCAATACCAAAGGAAATATCTTTGTAAACTATTTTTGAACACAGCTAAATGCGGTTTATTTCCTAATTTTTATCACAAAGGAAATGAACGACTTTTTTCGTCTAAATAGGGCAGAAATAAAAACTTTTGGTGCAGATATGGTGAAAATACATATCTGTAACATTGTCCGGGTTTACTATGACACCATAGTGTTTCAAACGAGAATAATTTATCCGCGTACTAAATACCTCATGATTTAGTGTCTGGCATATGATGAAGTGCGTATTCTAGTATAGTAGTGTTCGTTATGCCATTCAAACTAGCTTGAGGTTACAGTGCTAGCATAAATATAACTCTATAAAAATATCGGTATATATTAGTATAGACACAGATTGTAAAGATGACAACTCACATCCGGGAAATTGATCGTCACTTCCGTTATTTCGAGGTATATGTCTACCTAATTCTTATTCTCGCTTATTTCCTTGGTATTATCTCAAGATTTTTGTTTTTTTTTTTTATTTTAGTGAACAAAAGACTCAAATTCCCCATTCGAGTTATTTACAAGACTTTAAACCGATTTCCATTGCGTCTTTGTCCTCAGTACATATTTTCTTGATCAAATATACTTATATGTGTGTATTTATATTATATTTATATTGTATATACGTATTATTCCATTTTTCTATCATACTTCCTCTTCCGTTTTTGTCTCTAGTGGGTGATAAACGACCGGAAGGAAACTGGGGGCGTTTCCATACATACTATGTACCTAAAGCCGGAAGCCAGACGGGACGTTGCTGTTGGTGGCCAAACTAGAATTCATCCGGTGGCACATGCCAGTCAAAAGATGCCGACGTTTCCATTTATGGGATCGTACGGAATTTCGTAGAATTTTTTTTAAGTAAAGAGACAGTTTTAAATAACTTATCATCTGTTTTTACTAACTAATTTGATATTTAGCTTTTTGAATATTCCTCAAAAGTGATAAATAATTACTTTGTTTAGTTAAAAAAAATTTTCACCCGTTAATCATTATTTTGATAAACTGTATTCAAAAAATGTCCAAAAATACTTTAGATGATCAAAATTGAAAACTTTATCAAAACGATTAGATTTTTGAGTTAAACTTTTTTTAAAAAATTTACAAATAAAAACCATGAAGATTTTGATAAATTTCTGTTTTTAAGGTATAAATATTTTAAAACCTCGGGTAATTCTATATCCGGCCAATTGAGTCGAATTCAAATTCAAATTCAAATCCAAATCAAATTAATTTTTTAAACCCGATCGAATTCACAGGTCGACGACGAGACGAATTGAGTTTAGTAACTTTTCATTCAATTAACAAACGACATCTATTGAACAATCTGTTAATAAGAATACTGCGCATTTTAAGCGCGAAGCTTTGAGTGCGTTCTGCAATTGCTAAATTATTTTCATAGAAAACGAGTTGAAAGGCATTGTAACTTCACTCAGTATGAGTGAGTGTGTGGTAAAAAATCAAATAACAATATTGTCGTGTTAGACTTATACCGGAAGTAAGTTTAAGTTTGAGTGTTCACAGATTATAGGCAATACTACACTCAGCTTCACAGAGTCGCAGCACTCAACATATGAGTGACAAGGGTCGGAAAAATAAGACAAGTTACAGGGTTAAACTCCGAAAATTTCAGAGCTTTAATACTTTTTCTTCTTAGCTATATCTTTTTCTCACTCATCAACCAATTCACAGATTCAGCTACTGGTGTTAATGCAACCTAGTCTCATCTGTTTACACCTACTGCGTTTTTCTTTCACTTTTGTCATTCAACGCATCACAGCACTATGCCCAAAAAACGGGTTAGAAAGCATTATATATTCAGTGATACTTTGGCTGACATAAAATTGACTAATACTTGGACCCATTGCTGGTATTCAGAAATCGTTAAACAGAATTAAAAAAATCTAAAACGGCTGACTTTAGGGTCATTCTGAAAATTTCCAGTAATTTTTGAACTGAAGGAAATCAAAAACATTATAATATATATTTATATATATTTGGGATCGTTAAGCTCAAAAATTATGTTTTCTACACTAGTATTTTCAAACTGTTCCAGATCAGAAAAAGTTATATCGTAGTCATTCGAGGTAACCCGCAATGGGTAAGTGTACGCACCCCTATGCAATACGGGTAAAGTGTGCGCATTTTGAATTTTCCTAATGTTTTAATTATGAATATTTCATACGCTGTTTCCTAATTCAATTATTAGTCAAATATATACTTTATCAAATCTATGACTTCATTTTTCTTTACTTCTTATTATTTAATTTTGACACTACTTTGGATGCTAAAGTGCGTACACTTGACCCAAATGACTATATTCAACTAAGAAAATTGACGAAAATTGATTTTTGACAAAACAACGAGATTTGAACAGGAATCGATTATTGAATTCTATCTTTCGCTGTTTTTTTTATTATCCACTTTCTCTTACTTACTTTTTGTAATTTCAAAAAAATTTTTGTTCTACACTTTGTATACTTAGAAATTTAGATATGTAGAAAAATAGATAATCTTTTATAAAAAAAAAGGTTTTGTGACAAGTGAAAAAATACAAAAGTATGCCAGATTATACAAAGAGACCGGAAATAAACGAGTCTAATGCACAGTTTACTTGTAAGATCACGTATAACTCAGCAAGACCTTAATACTTGAACATTAAAAACATCTAAAAAAAAAAATTTATACTACGGAGCGCATGTAAGTGAAGATGTTTCAAAGTAAGAGAGAGATAAAATAAAAAGTTTGTGTCTGCTTTAGATGTAAAAGACTGCAATATCTTTGCTGAGATCTTTACTGTGTCTTGACCTAAGCCAACACTTCGTGACGGCCAATATCCGGCCGAGATTATTTGCCTCAGGCCATTTAGGATGTTATGGCCATCATGTTACAGCGTCTAAACTTTAGAATGTAAGGTGAGAGAAATTATCTCAAGATATATATTACGTCAATATCATTTTAGACACGGACTTTTACGGGAAAAAAAATTATCGGACACTTCAAGCGCGAAGCCTTAGACGTGTTCTACTCTCGCTATAAAAATTTTTAGTGGATCTTGTCTTAAATTATTTTTATCAGTTTTATAATGTACTTATATATATTAAGTATCAAAAAAACACTCAAATTAAGTACATACTCTAATAAACAAGTCTAAAATCACATCTTAAATCTTTCATTACAAATTATCATAAAAAAAAATTTTGATAATGTGATTTAGGATCTAACGAGCTCCTGCTTTTCAGAAATTAAGATTTGAACAGAACCTTGAGGTCTCAACATCATTCTATTTGTATACTTGTGTGTATCTATAATTGTATCAGAACTTTATTGACTCTTTTAGGTCATACTGATACTTAATTCAATAGTCATATAGACAATAAAAATTTCGGGTGGACGAATAATTCGAATTTTTCAAATTATTCGTAAATTTTTTCTTGAACGACTTGAAATTGTAATATTTTGTCCAATAATTTGAAATTTGGTCAAAAGTTAAGAGTTCGGACACGAATCTTCGAAAAAGTTATTTTTGGTTACTTTGAAAACTAAGCTCTCTATTAAACAAAAATTCAAGATTTGAAAGCTGGGCAGAATTTCCTCGATTCAAATAAAATTTGAAAAGTTCAAATAATTGGAAGACTCAAATAATTCAAAAATTGACTAATAATTCGAAAAGTTACCAATAGTTTGATCATTTTCGAATATCAATTTTATCAAAATTCGAAAACTTGCATTAGTCGATTCGAATTTCGAGTCTAATAGTTATATTGGATTCAATTCGATTTAGAAACCCCTAATAAAATTTTTCAAAAAAAAAATAGTACGATTCCATAAATTTAGTGAAATCTAGTAACTTACGATGTACTGTAAGTTGGAACAAATTTTTTACGATGATACTATAGGAAGTAAAAGTACGCTCGCACAATTTGCGAGCAACAAGCGTGGAATTACACGTAAAACGTGGGTTAACAATATGGCTAGGTCTGCTTTCTATGCGCGGGCGACACAGTAAAGAATGCACAAGTCCAACCTCTTTTACATTAGTTGTCGTTGTTGTCTTCGTCTTAAAGTCTTACTTGTGGTCTTCGCCGTCTACCCAGCAAAAATAAATGAATGAAAAATAAATAATAATAATAATAAAAAAATTAAGCAAAAATAAATAAATGCTGAGAGAGCATAAAACTTCAATAAACTATCTTATACGACAACCCACTTAAACGCACACGCAATACTCGTTACTTATTCATTAAAAAGTTAATTGATAGTTTCATACCCACAACTTGACATTTTTGACATCCATCAATATTAATCTTTAATAATTAATGTTATTTACTATTTTAAAATTAAAAATTACCACAATTAAAAATTCATAAAGAATAACTTTTTCGGATTTTTAATTTATTAAAGAATTTTAATTATTTTTCGTAGATAGAAATGATAATTTATAGGTTAAATATAACCTATAAGCTTTCGATATTCTGTTCAAATTCGAATTTTTAATTCAATTGATTCGATTTTTACACATGAAATTGTTTTCTTTAGGGGGCGGGTATTTAAGAAATTACTAAATTTTCGAGGGCTCAAATACGTCAGACTTTCAGATTTTTTCAAATTTTCGGATTCTATATCTTTGAAAATAGAAGAGGCGGAAGGGGGCGGATTTGAATGTCTTATTTTCTATCTTTAGAGCGTATAAGATTTTTCACCAGATCTATACCTGAAAATTTAAATTGCCTCTGTTTTGGGACAAAATGGCGCTAATTTTTATCCCCCCCTCCCAAAGAACGACTTTTTTCCTTCTATACAGGTTAGGAATTTAAACTTCCAGCAGAGGTATGATGAAAAAATGTTCAATTTCTTCTATAAATTGAGTTTGGAAGAATAAATTTTACCATAACCTCAATTTCTTAATAATGAAAGAAAATATCAAGATATTAAAAATTCATTAAAAAAGCGAAGCGGACAACAAAGCGATCTTATAAGTGTTTTTTTACAGAAAACTGAAAATAAATAAGAATTTAACGGACGAAAGTAAAATAATATACCGAGAATGTTAGATTTGTGTAGCCTATTAGGCGATGGTGTGTGTGGGGAATACAATAAAAGAATAGAAAATAAACTATGAAAAAATGTCGTCCTCCTACGAGTACTCTTAACTCTTGAGTAGTGTCTTTCCGTTTACGTTTTTTTAATTTTTTTCACACACGTGTATATCGATATTATCTTCAACGACATCAAAAAGTCGGTTGACTGGTTCACCTACACGAGAAATCTCGTAATATAAATATTAATAAAATATATCATTTTATTAATTTTCACTATCTAACTTTCATTAAATAACGCGATAGTTTAATTCTATAAATATCTGAAAAATAACTAGACTATTACATTAACAAAAAAAAATGGGGTTAGGATTTAACCGTGCGACCATTAATGAGCTTTTATCAAGCACGTGAATGTTTCTATCAGTGAAATTAACTAATTTCGATGTAACGTGGAAATTTAAGTAGTAGTTAATAATTCATAATGAAAACTATTAACAAGGTGGTTTAATTTATATTTATGTTTCAGGTATCATATATATATTTGGACAGATAAATTTTATGTTATAATTTATTAAAGTTTAATAATATATATGAAATTTTAGTGGGCGAAATATAGTCGTTTCGTTTGCGCATGTTTGCTTGAAATATTAGTTTATGTGGGTGGAAAATATCTTTATATCTAGATCGTTACCATGTAAATAAAAATCGTTCGAATAAAATTAGATTGTAAAATAAAATTAGATAGGGTAAAAAAAGAAAGTAAATTATTACAAAAAAACGAGAAAATCGCATCACCTGTAAGCTAGTTCTAGATTCTTAGCATTGTTTATAAACTGAAAAACATTATTTGCTTTTCATTGTTCTCAGCTCAAAAATATTCGTTGCGGCATTTGAAAATTTGGGATAAAGATAAGAAAATACTAATTTTTCGTACGATATTTTTGAAAATTATAATATTTGTTCAAGTAATTTTTAAGGAAACTGAATTAAAAAATACTCTAAAAGATAACTATTTTTACTATACCACATAGCAATACTTCTGACTTATCAAAAAATTTATCACTTTGTTTTAATATTTACAATAAAAAATAACTAAAAAAACTACTGGCAATAGGAAATTTATCAACTTAAACTTAAAGATTCCAACCCTTCTGAAACTTTGTACTACGCAGCATGGTAATTTTATCAAAAATATTTTAAATTCGAGTTTGTTCGGAAATATTCGGCTCTTTTCGTTCATTCTAGTTCTGATAGGTTAGAATTAAGTAATAACGCGACGGATTAACACATAAGCCAGCATCTCTGCGTATACTATCTTGTGAATTTTCATCAGTATTATAATTATAAATATGAATTTGAATGGTTATTAAATTTTGGATAAATCTAGCAGATGGACTATTTTCATTATTGCTAACGGCGATTATTCAAATCAATAAATAAATAATAATTTACTTTACAAAATTAACACGCTTATATTTTGTCGTTACTAGGTGATTGAATGTATATCGAGCTATGAATGCAACCAAATAATTTATCCCCAGCCTTCTTATAATTATAATTTTTTATAATATATTGCTTTTATTTTAATTTTTACAAATATTTAACTAAATATTCTGATTTAGCATAACCAATTACTATGCAGCTGGTAAAAATTTCTAAAATAAAATTGAATCTGTTGCTTTGTCAAAATTACTACGCACATTGTGAATTCTGTTTGATGTAAATTAAAAAATTCTACATTATCAGTAATTTTCACTATAATTCCATACTGTCTCCGTCGCTTTTACCATAATAATTTTTCCATAAATTTTTTATATAAAAAATACCGTGAAATTTTCTAAGTCTATTAAATATCAGTATATTTACATGACTTCTACTAATCAGGTGTTGGGTCTCTTATTTTAATAAGAGTTTTAATTAAAAATTATTGGACATTTATAGCGATAAATTATAATTGATAATAATAATAGTAATAATATTTGACTTACCTCTTTACTGGGTACACAAACAGGCGTTCCTTCTTTAATGATTCCCGCTTCGACCATAACACCCACAACAATTGGATCGCGTGAGTTAAAAATATGCTATCAAAAAAAAAAAAATAATAATAATAATAATAATAACAATATAAAATAAAGAATTCAAATTATTTCATAATGTCTGCTCTAAATAACGTAAAAAATTTGCCATTTTTGCAGAATATCATTAAATCAAGATATAAATAAAAAGCAAAAAAAAATATATATATACAAATATATGTTTATTATATCATATAATGCTATCGAGACAATTTATTATACGTCCCTACTTTGATGAAACGTTACTATCGAATTACTATACCGACACGATGGCAAAAAAAAATATTCGTAGAATCGGTTATCGCGCGTGCGAGAGGTATCAAATTTAAATTGTATAAACATTGCGCGCATTTTTTATTTTATTTATTTGCTTTTGTTATCGCGTCTCAATCTATACTTAAGTATATATATATATATATACATATGCATATTAATTGAGACATTAAACGTTAATTATATAAAATAATTAATTTTTTTGCACCACTTCTATTCTACGTTTTAATTTAATAACCCGACATATAAAAAATATGATAAATTAATATAAAAATTTACATAAATTAAATATTATTATAAATAAAAAAATAAAGTAAATATTACAAAAGCTATCGGTTGTAGTTTATGATGAAAATGGGGTCGCGATTCGACTTCCTGTCCGTCTACGGTTCAACATCCGGCAGTGATAAGCTTCCCCTCCCCTTAACTTATATACATACATGTATACAATATATATATACATATATTTATTGCTATTAATAAGTAATAAATACTATTGACAGATTTTTTTTTTCATTTGTCATCAGAAGTCAAATGACATAAACAATTTCATCATAAATATTTCAATAACAAATTGTTCGATATATATTTATATAAAAAATATGAATAGCGACTACTATAAATAAGTAAAATCAATGGATAAAATTAATGAAGATTGAAATTTACCTGAGGTAAAACACGAAACTTGCAAGGAAATACTGCAATGTGTTTAAATTCATCTCTTTTCCGCTGTTTTAATTCATCTCGATAAGCAGTAAATTTATCAAATAAGTGATAAATTATATCCGCTTGGAATATTTTAACACCTAGTGAGTCTGCGAGCTCTTGAGCGTCACGTTCAATTTTTACATCGAACGCTAAAATTGTTGCGTATCTAAAAATTTATTAATAATAACTTTTTTTAGGAACATAGACTTCATTTAAAATAAAGAAAAATTTTTACTTACTGACTATCGTGTTCTAACATTATTGAGGCTTTCATTACATCTTTTTTTACTACTGGACCAATTCTTATACCAGCGTACTGTAACACAAAAAAAAAAAATTTATCATGATTTTTAATAAAATTATTTTTTCGACTTAATTTCTTTTTATGCGAATAAAAAACTAAAAATTTCTTCTAAAAAAGACGAGAAAAAAAATGTAAGATAAAAAATGCGGGAACGATGTGTCAGGGAGAGTAAAGGCGTTTTACCAAAAATAACATCTGACGCACGTTTCTCGTGTGCAGCTGAACCGTATGGTAAAATGTATGTAATGATAGCTCGCGTATTCCTCAGCCACGCAAGATGCGTAAAATACGCACCTATAAGCAAACATGAAGGGGTCAGGCACGTCGCGGTCGTAATTAGTCACTTTTACTCTCTTACCCTCGTTCGCAATGACATAAAAAATATTTTTTTAAACTCTAATCTCAACGGAAATAAAGTTATTTGTTTTATATATTTTGTATATCAATATATACAAAAAATAATATATTTTCTATGATGAAAAATTTTAGAAAAATATACTTTTTTATTGCCTTTATGTAAAAACATAATTATTAAATTTTACGAACGGAAAATATATTTATATTATTCGAAATCCGACGAAGAACGATGAGCGTGTTGGTATTTCTGAGAAATAAGTATTTTCATATCGGGATACTCAAATTACTTTTCGTGTTAACTATTTTTGAAGTATTAAAAGGCATTGCATAGATCTCATAATAAATAAGTAAACACATATTTTAATAAACTATAAATAATTTTACAAATAAATTCCGCTACATTTAGTATTAAATTAATTTTTTTTCAAATATTTAAATATTTTTTTTAAATTAAGAAAATTTACAGTATCGTTATTTAAAATCATAAAAAATATAATTTAATAAAATTGATTAAAAAAAAAAAAAAAAGAAATTAAAACTGTAAAAATAACTGTAAATAATTTAGCTATTGATAAAACAATAAAACGAATGAATGAATGAATGAATTCATTGAATAAATGAATGAATGAGAATTTTCAAGAAAGTAATGAATGAAATGTTGAGTTACGTATACGTATTAAATAGTGAGTATACCATTTACTTTACGTTTTCTACAGTAGAAAGCGTACTATATAATACATAGTATACCTGAATACGTATTTAAAAATATATGAATATGTATATATATACTACATAAAGTCGGTTATGCTTCCAAGTAAAAGTAGGCTCATTTCACCTGACAATTATGTACACAAACCCATTCACGAAATCGGATTATTCAAATTTAATTACTACGGCGGGAAAAAAATTTAATTCAAATAATTACTTTTCTTATGGTCATAAAACCTCAAAATACATCATTTTCACTAAACAAAATTCATATTTATTATTTTGAGAAAATTATTTTTTCAATTTAGTTGATAAGTTTTAAATTTATACCCAATATTAACTCGATTGATTATTCTATTAATTAAATATAAATTATTCAAATCCCAGAGACACGAGTCGTTAATTGTCGAGTATGAAATTTAATAGACACGATAACTCTCGATAGACGCGATTAATTGTTCTAAATTTTTTTTAGTATCTTTGTATTTTTTATCACAAGAACTCTATGGAAAATCATTATCTAAATCCTTTTAGTTTAATTGCAATTAATTAAAAACGTAAAACTGATTATTCATGAAAAATTTAGCAGCCATTTTTATTTTTACTATTGTTATTATTTTTTTATTTTTTTCTCTCCATCAACTACTGGCAGCAGCACTAGCGTAGTAGGATTGAAAAAAGAGCGACATCTAAGACAAAAAGGCGGGAAATTAAAAAAAAAATTTAAATAGAAAAAAAATTAAACTAAGAATTTAAAAGTTGAATAAAAATTCACTGTAAAAAAAAATTAATTAATGATATAAAATAAAAGTAATGATTAAAATGAGCGAGTAAGATGCGCGCTTTTGAATTTCCCGCCATTTTTTAATTTGTTACCGTTCGGTAGATTTTTGTATTTAATATTTAATAAATAATATTGTGGGGTATAAAAATAAATAATAATTACACTTGTATATCATAAGAATTCATTCTTAAAGAATGATCAATGCAAGTGGCTCATAATAATCATAATTCCACGAACCAAAGGAAGGAACAATGAAACACAATGGCATAAGATAATTAACAATTCTTAGCGTGAATTATTTTTCCCGTCTCTTATATTTATTAACGCTATTTCATCACACACATATATGCTGTTTAATATACATATACATCATACATTCATATATTTATATACACATACCGATCATTCGTGGAATACGATATAGGCGCGTGCAATGATTGACAATCAACTAATATTTTTCACTTGTCTAACGTCTTAATGTTTAAAGACTTAAATTACTACTATCAATTAATTGTCAATTACAAAAATTTAGTTAATTTATATATGTTTTTTAAATTTATTACTTATTTATATGTAAGAATAGTAATAGTGTGTAAAATATTTCATGTCATTTCTAAAAAAATCAATTGACGTCTAATAATTTTTGGTTTTTTTTTAAAATGATGAACTATAGGAAAAAATTATGCCCTATGTGATTAATCAAAATTTCAAGTTGGATTTGAATTATAAAATTTAAAAAAAAGTACTTGTGTTTTTTTACAAAATTTCAAATTTAATTGGATATAAGCAATATCGTGTCAGTCCACGAAAAACTGAATTTTTAAAAAGTTTAAAAACATAAACGACAGAGAAATTTTATGGAAAAAGAAATTTTCATAGGAAAATTGTTTTTTGAATTTATGGATAAATAGAGTATTGAAATATAAAATTTTTAGTGACGCCCGGATAATATGGCGTCTTTATCCTTTAAGTTTAAACTTCCTTGCATTGTCTTTTTACCGGTTAAGCACATTTAAAGACATGAGAGCGGATACGAATTGTCTGATGCATGCTTCGTCAGCTTTTGGTATGAATTTCCACGAGTTTTATAAGCCTTCATTACCACACATTATAAGTAAATAAATAAATAAATAAAAAACAAAATATATCTATATATGTACATACAGGAAAGGCGGGCAAAACGGATCACCTTAAAATTTGGTAGAAAACTTATTTCATTTGAAATTCTTCTTCAGGCCACTCATAAACCCGTACAAAAAAAAATATATATGCGGGTAAATTTCATATATGAGACATATATGTCTCATCTATGCAATTTGCCCGCATATACATTTTTTTCGTATGGGAATCTTATTATTATTTTGGTACAATTTTGAATGCCCGAAAATTAAAAAAAAATTCGTTTTGTTATTTTTTGAGGAATTTTTCAGTGGAATCAATCATGGATGCCAATATTTGACTGTAAATACGCTGAAAAAGGGCCGAGAAGGGTAAATCTGTCCGAAATTACGCCGAAAACATTCAATTCTTTTGGAAAAGACCGAAAGTTGGTCGAAAACACTCAGAAATTAAATTATTCTTAATAAACAGACCGGAAATTAACCGATAAATTAAATCGGATGTTTTTTCGGGCATATCTTTTTTTTTTTTTTTTTAAATTATTAGAAAAATTTCAAGCAACTCAATGCAGAACAGAAAATTTTCAAATTTTCGGTCATTTTGAGGCCAAATTTCGGTCTTTTGTCCACTTTTCGGCCGAGAAAAAATTTTATTTCTTTTTTGGCTTCAAATTTTTCACCTGAGATATTCGGCTTAAATAATTTCATCTTTTCGGCATTTTTATTTACTGACAGCATTGAAAATTTCTTTTTTCACTTACATTAGAAATAAATAATTCCACTAGTAATTTTTTTCAATAATAGAGAAAATAATTTTTTACTTTTTTTTGAAGCCCGTTTTTCACGCCCGGAAAAAAAAATTTTCTATAGCAACTGGAAATTTGGTTTAATCACTTCGAAAATCAATTACCTTCTTAACGGTTCCTTTTTCCCGCCCTTTGCAAAATTTTAAATTATCAGAAAAAAAAAACTGTCACTGCAATAACAGTAGTTGGGATGACCGCAAATTGGGTTTAAAAAATGACAGTGCAAAATAGCAGTCTCTCTTCTTATCTTTACCACAATGTTGTGGTAACCCGACTTACAATAAAATAGTACAATTTACTATAATGTGTAGTAGTAAAATTTTTCTCGTGGTTTGAAGAGAAAATACGAAATATTTATATTCACACATCCTCAGATATAATTCTAAAAATATTCCATAAGAATGAATCAAAATGAAGATATCTATCGAGAAGTCTATTTTTAAAACTTGGGTTAAAATTACTAATTTTTTTTTTTAATTTAAAATTTTTCACAGGAAGTTAAATATGATTTAATCATAATATTTAATTTTACTTTGTTCTACACATTTTATTTAATACGCTACACCTCCGCATTAAATCTAACATAAGGAAGTAAAGTGTAAAGAATAATATATAATAATATAAAGAGATCCGTCGAAAGAGTGATAAAGAGAAATGGGCTAAGAGGGATAAAGAGGGAATTCATATACCATACGTGTACCGTAGCGTAGTACATCCAATTAACCTCGTAGCTCATGTAACGATTGAATGAAGGATGATAATTTACAAGTTACTATAATGGTGAGTAGATGAGTCGTGCGAACATCCTGTTTCTTCGATTACTATTAAATCATTTTTTTTTTTTTATTTTTACTATCATTTTGATGCTAATTTATTTTATTAAATATACTCAATTTAATAAAATAAATAAAAAAATTTATTATGATTTTTATGTAAACATATACAGGAAGCAAATAAAATTATAGTACGGGGAGAGAAATTTATAGTAACAATTACAATATATATGGGGATAATTCCCATATTTTATGGTAACATGTTTTTTTTTTAAATATATATCATAGGAATGGCGCCCATAGAAATTATAGTAACCATTTCTATATGATATCGGAATATTTCTTATTAAATTATGGTAATGATTACTATGTCACTATGGTAATCATTCCTATATTACTGAGGTAATTGTTATCATATACTATAGTAACGATTACCATAATACTATGGTAGCTATTACCATAATATACAGTAATGATTACTACAATATTCGGTAACAATCACCATGACATTTGGAAATTTCTTATATTGTAATGATTACCGTATTATCACAGTAATTTTTACCACACTATTATGGTAATCGTTACCATATAGCATGGTAAATGTTACTATAATATATGGTAACGATTACCATAACGTTTGGAAATTCATTATATTATGGTAATTATTACCATGATATATAGTAGTAATTACTATGACATTCAGTAATGATTATCATAACATTCGATAACGATTACAATAACATTAGAAACGTACTTATATTGAAGTAATGGTTACTATATTATTATAGTAATCGTTACCATACTATTGTGGTAACTATTACCATACTATATGATAACAATTACTATAACATTTAGTAATGATTACAATAACATTTGGAAATTTCTTATATTGAGGTAATGATTACCACATTATTGTAGTAATCGTTACTGTACTATTATGGTAATTATTATCATAATGTATGGTAACGATTACAATAATATTTGGAAATTCTTTATATTGAAGTAGTGGTTACCATATTATCATAGTAATCGTTACCATAACTATGATGGTAACCATTACTATAATAATATAATAATGATTCCTATACATTATGGTAATCATTACCATACGATATAAGAATTATTACCATAATTATAAGAATTGTGTCAATTTTTGACTTTATTAGTGGAATGATTTTTATTAGTAGCTATAAAAAATTATATTTTTTACGACGTTATTTTCCATACAGCGCGAAAATAAAAATAACATTAAAAATAAACCAAGTACGTAAAAATAATGGGTCACATCCGGTGAAAAAATTTCATGAATGAATGGTTTGTATTTAAAGTGTTTGTAATTTGTAAGTATGTACTTAAGATTGTTAAGCTGCAAAGACGGATGTAGGAAGGATAAGATTTGTACGCAGCAGGATAATAAGGTTTACAGTAAAAAAAAATAAATAAATAAAATAAAATTCAAAAACCAGTTGACCCTGCGTGCTATTCCTAGAATTTTCCGATCTACGCAGGTTCAAAGAGCTCGAATGCGCTGTTAGTTTTAAATTGACTTGTTTAGATATAGAATCGCTTAGACACAAGAACTTTTCTCGAAGTTCAATGCAGGTAATTATGAAAAATAGTCTGGGGTAAGACATAAAATTCGATTTCATGTTTTAGCCATTTCAGCCCATGCCTTCCCAAGCAACAAAACTTATCTTTGTCTAAAATCATTTTGTTTCATCCCTTAATGCCGCATACAGAAAAAAAAATCTTGCAAATTTTCGAATATTTAAAAATTTGAACTTTTCATCAAAAAATTGATCTAGACTTCGATTTAATCAAATTTCAAATTAATCGCGCCGGTATTTTACTTACGACTCATAAAAAATAAAATTTTCAATGAATGGCAACAAACTTTTTTTTTTTTAATAGTTTGTAAAAAATAAACATAAAGTATATGACTAAGATAAGAATAGTGTTAGATAAAAATAAAAGTTGAGATAAAGAAACAAGAAAGAATAGAGTTGTAAATCCAGGAAGTCCGGAAATGAAAACTTAGAAGGTATTCTCGCATTTCTGTCACGCCGGAAACTGCAATGACGGCTTAGTATTCAAATAGAGTATTAAGTATTAAGTTTCTTTCTTAATTTTAATGCGCGTAGTAAAAAAATTTAACTTAATATTATTTATTTTTTTGCTTTTTTACGAATAATATTGGATTTTTATAAAATTGACGTCTATATAACGTATAGATCGGAAATACATTTTCCCTTTTTTTTTTTTTTTTTCAAATAAATATATAAACACATAAATATATATAATTAACTAATTTTTGGGTAAACATAATTCAAAAACTACAAGAGATCGAAACAACTATATATATATATATATATATAAAGGTGGTCATAAAATGCAGCGTTCATTTCCGGTCCTCAGGGCTTTTAGGTTTTAGCTCAGACATAAAATAACAGACAAGACTGTAAAATCATCATTCTTTTTCATTTATCTTTTTCTTTTTTATCTTACAAACTTTACCTTTCTCTTTCACTTCATATATCATCTTCTTTTTTTTTTTTTTTTTTTTTTTTTAAATTTATATTCAAGTTTAGGCCACTTAATACACCTATCCATTATCATTCATATTTATGTTTATACTTAAAAAAAATTTTTGAAATTTATTTTTAATTTTTTTTTGCAACAAAAAAAAAATTTTAAATCAAAAAATATTATTTATAAAATTATTTATTTGAAAATTTCTGACTTGTCAACTTTAAATTGTAAGTAAAAATAAAAAGAGAGAAATTTTGTCAAAATAATTTTTTGAGTAGAGACTAAAAACGCGATGGCAGTTATTACTATTATATATTAAATATATATATGAAGTTTAAGCTGATAGACACTAGCATTAGTTACTTTTCACACTGATTTGAATGTACATAGAATATTTTTATCTGTACCACACGGGGTCCTAGATAAGATATATAACAGCGGTTGACAAGACAGAGGTCATGTATCTGTGATGAAATGTCTCATTCTTCTTTCTCATCCTCACGACAACGTATTTTTTGTAAAAGAACAAGCTAACGTACTTAGCACCCACCTTTGACTACATATATGTCTCTTTAAAATATATGTAACACAATACATGAATACGAGAGTTGACTTGTGTTGGATTAGAATAAAGGGTATAACAAAGTAAAGGGAAAGAATAGTAAGAAAAGGTGAAATCGGACCTAACTTGTTCAGGGATTGAGAGAAAGGGTATTACTGTCTCGTGTCTCGTAGCACCCACGTGGCTCGTTTTTTTTTAATCTTTATGACATTCAGTTGTGGAAAATGTGGGTAATTATTTGCTATTTTATGGTTGTGAATTTTGTGGAAAAAAAAATTTTTACTTGAATCAAGAATTATTTTTTTTCTTAAAAATTGAATTCTTGTTTCAAATCATTCGGGTTTCTAAAAATTTGAATTCTTGTTTCAAGTTATTCTGTTTTTTGAAAAATTGAATTCTTGTTTCAAATCATTCGGTTTTTTAAAAATTTGAATTCTTGTTTCAAGTGATTCTGTTTTTTTAAAAATTGAATTCTTGTTTCAAATCATTCGGGTTTCTAAAAATTTGAATTCTTGTTTCAAGTTATTCTGTTTTTTGAAAAATTGAATTCTTGTTTCAAATCATTCGGTTTTTTAAAAATTTGAATTCTTGTTTCAAGTTATTCTGTTTTTTGAAAAATTGAATTCTTGTTTCAAGATATTCTGTTTTTTTTAATTGAATTCTTGTTTCAAGTCGTTCGGTTTTCTAAAAATTTGAATTCTTGTTTCAAATTATTCTGTTTTCTTAAAATTTGAATTCTTGTTTCAAATTATTCTGTTTTCTTAAAAATTGAATTCTTTTTTCCAGTCATTCTGTTTTCTCAATTCAAGAAAATGTACACTTGCATCAAAAATGAGAAACTACTCATTCAAATACTTTAATCTCAGCTCAATAAAATTTTTTCTTGCATCAATAATTACAATATTTTGAAATAAATTATTGAATTCTTTAACTGAGCACAATATTCTTGTTTCAAGAATATCATTCTCCTGATTTTAAATCCTAGCGACTTGATTCAAGACGGCACTTTATACTAGTGTTACGCGATATTTTTATATTACAATTTTATTTTTCAAAACACTGACTTCGTACGGGATCGAACTCGCGTCTTATGAGTTAAAAGTCTTGTCTGCTATCCACTAGTCTGTCATAGTTTCCGAAATATCGAAATTAAAAATTTTAACTATAAATACTATGAAAATGCTATAAAGGTCTCTATTGTCCATTTGACAGCCCACTCGAAAAAAATTCATCATGGCAGTGGGTCAGAGTGACCATCCCTCGGACAGTCAGGTGCAAGTGTTTTAAAAACAAGAGCCTAATATTTTTAAATTGAGTTCTTAATTTTGCTTCAAATTTTTACGTCGGAACAAAAACTTGAGGTTTTCTAAGCAAATTTTTTTTTTCTATTCAACAAAATTATACTTGGGTCAAAAAATCATCCATTCTAATGATCTCGTACGAAAAAATTATATATTTATACCTACACACTTTTACGCCCACTAAAAAATGGTCTAAAACGGTTTTTGGGCATCAAAATATCAACGTCTGTTAAGTCAAATTTTTAAATTCTAAAATTAATAAATTTCTATTCCCTAAAAATTTTAAATTATCACAGCGAGTAAAACTATACGCAATTAAGTAGAATAAAATTAAAAAAAATGAATTTACTAAATTTTAAAAAAGTTTCTTATGGTTAAATTTTTTTTTTTTTTTTTTTTTTTTTTTTTTTTATCCCACCCACTCGATTTCTTTGGGATTGTATTCGTCGAGAGTTGGCGTACCGTATCTCCACGTCGGGAAGTTGGTCTTCCTTCTCGTTAAAATCACAACGACTTTCATCCGGTGGGATTACTTATATTCCGAGACAAGAAACTTCTCGATAAATATTTCCTATTACTAAATTCTTAAATCTTAAAAAAAAGCATCAATACAAAAATTTTTTTAAAAATTCCCTTCAAAAATTAAAAAAAAAAAAAAAAAAAAATTACTTTTTGAAAACGGAAATTTTTACTTTAGTTAATTTAAGTAATAAAACATTAAATTTTCAAATTACCCCGAGTACTGATAGAAGTAATTAATTTTCATAATGAAAAAATAAAGTTAACTGAAATACTAGTAAATTGGATGGATAATGATTTATATTTTGATGAAATAATAAAAGTAAAAATTGAAATATTGAAATTTTGAGTTGATAGTTGAATACGATGGATAACAAGTAGTTTTATAATAAAAGAGAAAGAGAGTAAATGCATAGAGTACATGAGCAATGAGCCGTATCCTGCTAAACTGTTAAGAAGGAAGTGGTTCATTGCGACTACCGCGTCCACATACACTTTAAATGCCGAAACAACCTTATCACCATTCGAGACTACACATTATAAACGTTATACTATACAATATTATCCCACAATTGCATTATTCGAATTCAGATTACGCAAATTTACTTGATAAAATAATTTAGGAAATTTTATAATATCAAGATAAATAAAATGAGCGGCCTGCAGTCATTACGTGACTGTCTGAGTACCTACCAAATTTAGTAAATGTGATTTAAATTTCATTTTTTATCAAAATCTTAACAATTTTTTTTCGAATCGTTTCATTAATTTGCAAACTAATTGATTTTAATAATTAGACAAATCATGAGATTCTTTAAAAAAATCAACGCGGGGTCAAAGTTTTTTATTTGTCGCCTAAAACTTTTTTTTTTTTTTTAAATATCTCGAACGCGATGAAGAATACAAAAAACTGAAATTTTGAATGATTTTGAAGTAAGTAGACAATTAAAAATTTTTTGATTTTTTTTTTAAGATCAATTACAAAAAAAAAAATTAAACTAAAAATATGCACATGTAGAAAATTAAAAAAACTACAGATGGAATTTTTTAAATTTATCATTTTGAAAAAAATCTAAAAATTATAAGACGTCGGCAAACTTCAGTATCATAATTTCGAGGTTTTACCAAATTGTTGACTTTTATTATTACGAAAAAAAGTCGGTATCTAATCTCGTAGTATTTAAAAATTTTATAAAATCGTACCAACATCTTTTGGCGCGAAAAAAAATTTCCGTAAATTAAATTATAATTTGAAATGTCAAATTTTTACGTCTAAAATTTATTTACCAAATTTCGTTTAACTCCTAATTCATATCAACTGTAAATAATTTTTTTTTTAAATCTTCCTCGGCGGAATCGTAACGTAGCCGTTTTTAAACTAATCCTTAAAATTATTTTTTAATTAATTATCAAAATTTTAATACCGTCATTACAATTCAGTCATTGAATATTTTTAAAAAATGGGGGCACTGTCTGAGAATGTCCTAAAGAAAATAAATACGTTCATCTTTTTTCCCGCGTAATTTAAATTTACTTTCTATGATATTAATAAATTTAATTATCTCCATACTTTGCAATAAAAAAATACTCAAAACCATGAAAAGGCGCAAATTCAAATAAAGATCACAACGATACCAAATTAAATAACATCAACTAATTTTATCAAAGATATGACTGGAAAAAACTTTTCCTTACTCTCTTAATAATACAGATTTAAAAAAAAAACTCACCGGTATTTTACTGGCCTTCAAAAAGTCCAACAATGCCTCCAGTGCACCCAAAGTTGATGCTTGAACAAAGACACCGCGTTCGACTAATTTTATACTTCCCAACGCTTTGGATAATTCTCTAGCTATTTCTTCTCTTAATAATTCTACTTCATCTGGTTTTTGAGCAACTAATAAATTTAATCCTGCAGAAAAATATAAATATAAATATAAATAAATAATAAGTAATTATCAAAATTTAAAAAATATCAATAAAATTTACCAGCAATAGCTTTTTCTAAATCTTTCGCTGCTATTTTAACACCTTGAGCTGCTTTTATTTCTCTGTATTCGATGTAAGCATTCTGTCAAAAAAAAAATATTAATAAAATATTATAATTAATATTTTAATTACAAATAAAAATACTTTACCTTAACTCGTAATTCTTTAAGTGGCTGCGGCATAAGTAACGAACGTATTTGTGTAACAATGGGACCATCAGTACCAGCAACAATCATAGTATCACCTTCTCTAAGTGCTCCATTGACTAGAATACAATCAATTGTCGTACCAAGTCCAGGTAATGCTTTGACTTCTAGTACAGTTGCTTGTAATTCTTCGCTGTACATTAAGCGTTTAGCCAACGGCCCTTGACAAGCATCGACTATCAATGATAGCAAATTACCCATACCCTCACCTAAAAAAAAAAGTACATATTAGATTTTATAATTAAAAAATTTGCAGTACAAGTTGCAGTGCGCGAGTCTTATCTGAGAAAAAAAATTTCTACGGATTGTAGATAAAATTTTTTTTACAATCGATTGCTCGTTATAAGTCTGCTTGTAATAAACTTTCCCTCAATCAGCAGTTACTGAGTCTAAAAAAACTTTCCCTAAACCTTTCTTTGAATTTCGTACCAGATAACCCGTTATAAGCCTCCATTAAAATTGTCAAAATTATAAACTAAGAATAGGAAAAAATATAAAATTTAATGATGAAAATTTAAGGGAAAAGTTTTACTGATCATTATGTTCATTAATAAAATAATTAATATTATTGTTGTAATTAATAAAAAAAATGGAAAAGTGACGTATGCGTCAAAGCGTAAATATGAGGTTTAAAATCATGTAAAATAACACAGGCTTATAACGGGTAGTCGCGGAGAAAACTAAACGCATGGTAGTGGAGGAATTGAAATTCGAATAAAAATTTCCCTACATCCCCTAGATCAGGCTTATGACGAATACTCGACAATATGACAGTAAGCAAGTGGCGCTTTAGTGGTTTCGTGATTTTAAAATTATAAAAATTAATAAGTTTGTCTGCTTAATGATAAGATTTCGCAGAGTAAACCGATACGATTTTGATAAAAAATTAAATTTAATAAATAAACTGTCAGAAATCAGAAGTGATTACGGGTTTTATTTAAATCCGGATTCACTCCGTCACTTGGACCTGGGGTTTTTTAAAAATTACTTCGAACACGAAGTAAATACGGAGTAATTTGAATTTTATTTAAATCCGCATTCACTGATTCGAAGTTTTAAATTTAAATAAATTTTCCTTGGGTGTGAAGTTCACTCCAGGGGATTAAATAAAAAAAACAATCATCCGCTCCGCATTTACCCCGAAATTTTTTACAGTAAATGGTAATTATACTCAGACAATTACGTAGGGTGCAGGTCACTCGTTATCTGATTAATTATCCAATAGATGACTTAAAATTTTAAAATTAAGATATGAATTTTTATAAGAAAGAAATATTTTACCAGTAATAGCACTCGTTGGTACAAGAGAAACATAACTACGTGGGTCAGGATTTTTATAAAACAACGCAGCGTTTAATCCTTGTTCAGCAAACTGTCCAATAACTTCATCCGCTCGCTTTTCAAATTCCAGCTGCGTGTTCTGTGCTTGTGATTTTATTATATCTTGAACATCTTTACGATTCATCGTCTGCCAATCGTACAATCTTTAATGAAAAAAAAAAAAGTCGTGAATTAATAAATATAATTATCAAGTAGAACATAAATAAAAATAAAAATAAAAATAAATAATTACCTGTCTATTTTATTTAAGGCAACAACAAATGGACACTTTTTAGCCTTCAGAAGGCCAATACTTTCTAGTGTTTGTGGTTCTAATCCGTGCATAATATCAACAACTAAAATAGCAATATCACATAGTGATGATCCACGATTACGTAAATTACTAAAGGACTCGTGACCCGGTGTATCAATGATCAATAATCCTGGTATTTTGAATTTCTTATCAGCAATCTGTAAATTTATATGATAGTATCAAGTATCAGCTCATTAACTCTTCAGTACTCATATATTCTTTAATGTCTCGCTTGCACTACAACGACATGTGAGCAAAATCCCCATAACGGAAGTGTTGACTGGTTGATTTAATGAGAGAAGAGAATTGTCTTCCAGAAAATAAAAAGTTAGAGTAGAGTGAGTCGATTTTTTACAAGCAAACGCGCTATACATTTCAAATAAATGAATATACTGATGTTTAATTAATATTTAAATATTTCTAACGCGTTTTTATTTATTTTTTCTAGAGCATATCAATTCGGAGTTAAATGAAATTTCATAAATAAATTTTATCAAAATCTTCATGTCAATTTTATAATTTTTTCTTAAAGAAAAATGATCCTGAAGTTAGCAGACAGTAATTTTCGGATTTTTTTTCAACAATTTAATGAAAGAAAAAAAACCTAAAGTATGCACATGTAGAAAATTTAAAAAACTACAGGTGCAATTTTTTCAAAAATTTTTTTTTTTATAATTTATTGTTTAAAAAAAAGTCCAAAAATTATTAGACGTCGGCTAACCAGTATCATAAAAAAAACGACTTTCTTCCCTCTAGACAGGGCAGGAATTTAAACTCGCCTTCGATTTGATGGCAATTATGCAGTCGACATGTCCTACTTTCCTCCCTAGGAGGAATTTACTATTTTATCTTGTAAAAAAATAAAAAAAAAGATCTTACCCCTTTAACGTGTTTAGTACTTTCAATAATAGCATCAATAGGCACATTAGTGGCTCCGATTTGTTGAGTAATACCACCAGCTTCACTATCCTGAACATTAGTCCTTCTCAACTTATCCAAAATTTTAGTTTTCCCAGTGTCGACATGACCAAGTACACAAACAACCGCAGCACGTAAATTATCTAACGTTTTTTTCTTCTCTGCTTCAACCCGTCTGTTGGCGATTCGTATTCTCGCCCTCTCTCTTTTCTTCTCAGCATCGGTCATCTTCTCATCAATACTGTCATCGTTATCACTGGCATCACTACCATCCTCACTGTCATCATCGTCCGATTCTTCATCACTGTCACTACTGTCCTCACTCTCTTCACTCTCGACTTTTTTTCCCGCCACTTTCTTCCCAGATTTATTGTCAACTTTATCAGTCTTCTGTTCTTTGACTTCATCAGACTTATCGTCTTCATCGCCTTCACTCGAATCGACGTCCCAGGAGTCTTTTATCTCTCCGATGTCTTCTTTGACGTTAGCAGGAGAGTCGATGATCTCCAGCTGTACTTGATCATTCAAATTTTTATTCGATTCCTTATCATCTTCTTTTACTTGTTGACTTTTTTCTTTGTCTTCCTGCTGCTTGTCATCAGTTTTATTGTCTTGACTAGTTTGCTTCAGTTTATTGAGCCGCGGTCGCGCACCAGGGGGCGGACGTGTACGAGGTTTCTTCTCTCCTTTGTCGGGAACTTCGAGACCCTGAGCTTTGAGAGCGTCGAGCATCGCCTGGGCACGAGCACGATCTTGTTTTTGCTTCGGTGTCAGTAATTTACCCTCGGCTTTCAGACGTTCTTTCCGTTGTTTTTCCTTCAGTTTCTTCCTTTCTTTGCGTTCTTGTTCCTCTTGCAGCTGCTTGAGACGGAGCTGCTCGCGCAGTTCTTCCTGACGAATGCGTTCTTCTTCTTCACGCTTAGCGCGTTCTTCGTCTTCTTTTAATTTCTTCAAGGCATCTTGCATTTTAGCGAGAACCATTTTTGACGGACCTTTACCTTTTGCTTTCGGATCTTCTTTGAGTTTTTTCTTCTTCTTTGAATCATCGTCAAGTTCCTCGGTAGCCTCGGCAGGTTGAGATGATTCGGGTTCTGGTGTTTCGGATTTTGCTGGATCTTGAGGTTTTTTAGGAAGTTCCTGAAAATTATTTGGGGATAAAAAAATTATGAATTTTTTTAATAACAAAATTTTTTATGTACTTACGCCTTTTTTCTGTGCTAATTTTTTCGCTTTCTCACGTTCTTTCTTCTCTTTTTTCTTCTGCGCAGCCGTTTTTACTGTACCACTTTCATCATTATCTTTCTCATCATCGTCAGCGATGTCTGTGACTTCCTCAGTTGTCGCTATTTTCTCTTGATCTTTTTCATTATCATCTTTAGCTTTAGCTTTATTTTTCTTCTTGTCTTTCTTCTTTTTATCTTCATCCTTATCCTTATTTTCACCTTCTTCCTTATTGTCTTTACTAATTTCTTCAGTTTTTATTTCATCTTTAATATCAGTTTTGACTTCACTTTTTTTACCTGAGTATTCCATTTCCAATTCAGCCAAAACTTTTTCAATTTCATCATCGCTGTCATTTTTTTTCTTTCCTGAAATTCATTACAATAAAAAATCATCATTCAAAATTAATTAAATAGTTTAATAAAATAAATAAAAACCTTTTTTTCCTTTTTTATTGTGCGTAGACTCTTGATTTTGATGTTTCTGATTTTGTTGTTTGGTTTTAGGTCTCTCTATACTGACAACTTTTTCTTCATCTTCACTTTCCTGACGTTTTTCATCACCATCATCATCATCGTCATCATCATCATCATCTCCTTCTATATCCAGTAATGCAAAGACACTTTTACCTAAAAAAAAAAAATAGACGTATTATTTTCAAAAAAAAATTTCAATAAATTAAGGAAAGGGGAAATTTACTTTATTACCCAGATAATTAATTTGCATTTACAATTTAAAAAAATTTTTTAATTACTAAGGGACGTTCATAAAATACGTCACGTAAAATTTTATTTTTTCAGACTCCCCTCACCCCAAAAAAGGATTTTTTCGCGCAAAAAATTTTACTTGCCCTAAGAAATTTTTTTTTATCATAAATTGAAACCGAAAATTTTTTCTAGTCTTCGCAAAATTTTTCTTGTGCCAAAAAATATTTTTTTTCTGTATATATTTTAATATATTAATTATTTGCAAAAATAAAACTCAAATAAATCAACAAAAATCTGTAATTTATCAGAAGTCAAAAGATTATTCAAATGTGAGCTGATTGTTCTGGACCTCAACGCTATCGCCGTCAAAAAACAAAACATAAGAAAATATAAAAATTTAATGAGCCATGACGTAGAAATATTTATATATTTAAAAATATGAAACATATGACTTTTTATCGTAATAAAAAAATAAAATTTAAAAAAACCGAGAAAAATTTGCAAAATTACCCGCAGTGTCACCAAAGTACCCAACAGTAAGCGACACCCCCACCCCCATTAGTGCGAACACTAGAACATTTAATTAAAATAAATAAAATTACTCACCTTGCTGATTTTTTCCCGGTTTACTGACGATGTCATCATCATCTTCAGACAAAGATTTTTTCTTTCCTTTTTTCGTTTTCCCTTTAACTTTAGTATTGTCATTATCAAAATCATCATCTTTCTTCTTTTTATTTTTCTTGCTATTGACTTTATTTTTAGCTACAGCCGACACATCATCATCATCATCATCATCATGAATTTTAATATTAACACGCTCGTCTTCATCATCCTCAAAATCATCAAAGTCATGCCCTTTCTTTCCTTTCTTTTTCTTAGACTTTCCTTTAGCCTTTGCCGCGACTTTTTCCTCATCATCATCATCATTATCATCTTCATCATCGTTATCAGAATCTAGATTCAATGCAGCGAATCCTTTTTTTACTTGATTCTTCTTCTTTCCTTTGCTGACCTTTACTTCAAAATCAGAATCCGAATCCTCGTCTTTCTTTCCTTTATTTTTTGTAACGTTTTTATTTGATAAACTAATCGACTCATCATCAGAATCATCATGAGCTTTACGATTTGATTTTTTTCCTTTTTTAGATTTACTTTTATCGACTTTTAATTCTTCTAAATCATCTGCTAGGTCATCGATGTCATCTTTCTTTTTCTTTTTATCTTTACCAGTTGATTTTGATGATTTTGTTTTTGAATCTTGACTTGCTATTGATTGTTCTTCGATATCAATATCACTGTCCCTTTAAATAAATTCAATATTTTTAATAATTATCTCTTTTAAATTTATTAATTAATTAATTAATTAACTAAAAAAAAATTTATTGGCACAAGAAATTATTTCTTACTCCAAAAATTTTTTTTCGATCCAAGGAAATTTTTGTTTTCAATTCATAATGAAAAAAATTTCTGAGGACAAGTAAAAATTTTCTTGGAGCGAAAAATCATTTTCTTGATGCAAGAAAAAGTTTTTTTGAGCCAAGAAATTTTTTTTAGTTCTAAAAAAATTTTTGTTTTAAATTTATAATGCAGAAAACTTCTTAGGACGAGTAAAAATTTTTTTAGAGCGATTGAAATTTTCTTGAGGCAAGAAAAAGTTTTTTTAAGTCAAGAAATTTTTTCATGACCTCGAAGTTAACAGACATTTAAAAATTTCCGAATTTTTTTTCACCATGTGAATTACAAAATTAAAAAAAAGTAAAAATATGCACATGTAGAAAATTAAAAAAACCAAAGGTGCAATTTTTTCAAATTCTTTTTTTTTATGATTTATCATTTAAAAAAAAAATTCAAAAATTATCTGTCTACTGCTTTCACTATAACTAATTTTTAAAATTATTTGAAAAAATTAATATTCATGTAAAATAAATAAATTTCATTAAATTTCCATGAAAATTATTTTTGAAAATCATTAAAAATTAAAAACAGAGTATTTATTTAAATTTAAATATTTAGATTTTAAATATAAGATTGTGGCGCCTTTTTATAACCTCAATTTTGTTGGCTAGATCATTGAATTAATTGCATCATCATAAAACATATTTTTATATTTTTTAAATAAATAAATTCTACTGCCAATTATATTACATCACAATAAGAAATAATAAATTTATTTAATTACATAAAATAATTAAATTTAACAATGAAAAATTTTTAAATTTTCAAAACTAAATTATTTAAATAAATAAACAAAAGCATGAGGTTATTTAGTGAAAAAATTATTTGTATTGTTGCAGGTTAAATTTAAAAAAAAATTTATTAAATTAATAAATAATTAATACTTACAAATCATCGTCTTTACCAGAACGTTTTCCTTTCTTAGGCTTTCCCATTATTTATAATTAAAAAATAATTATTTTAAAAATAAAAAAAAGAAACTTAACTGAGTAACACTCGGAGCGCAAAAAAAAATCATAAAAATAATAAACGATTTTTGTTTTAAATAATTAGAACAATTAAAGTATTTAGTTAATTATTTAAATTATTACTAATAAGTAAAATAAATTTATTGAAAAAAAAAGTAAATGTTAAATGTATTTTATGTATGACATAAAAGTATGACGTGTATTATTTATATTTAGGTAAAAAAAATTAACTATTTTATTAATCAAATAATTTTAGTCGGGAGTATAACTTTTTTTTTTTACGGATTTTAATTTCTTACGGTAATTAGTTAATGTAAAAGATTTTGTGAAATTAATATTATTTTGTAACATACGTCAAGAAAAATATGGTACTATCGAAAATCACACACCGGTTTTCAATACTTTTACATTTACAACAATTTTATGACTTGAAGTTTGCGCTTTTATCAAAAACTTATTTTATACTTATCGATTGTTGCCTAGTACGATTACTCGATATTTTAACTTTCGATATTTATCATTTGACTGCGTAGATGCATATAATTATGAGTGTAATGTAGCAGATATGAAACAAAGTATAAATTTTAAATAAATAAATTCAAATAATAAAATTTTTAAAAAAGCGCGCGCTGATATTTCAATTTTTAAAAAGAAAGCGCAGTTAATTTTTAGATATTTAAATACTAGGGATGTGGGATTGTGTTTAAATCGAATCGAATCGAATCGAATCGAATAGTTATATTCGATTCGAAACATGAGTGTGAATGTAGCAGACATGAGACAAATTTAAAATTATTAATAAACAGAGTAAATAATTGATAAAATAAAATTTTTAAAAAATCCGCATTTAAAAAATTTGAAAATTAATAAGTGCATTTTTTATAAATTTTATTTTTTTAATTATTTACTCTATTTATTTATAATTTTAAATTTGTCTGATGTCTCCTACATTCAAACTCATAAAAATGCGCTTACTGATATTCCAATTATTAAAATACGGCCAAATTACAAAAAAAAAAAAAAACTAAAAATATGCACATGTAGAAAATCAAAAAAACTCTAGGTGGAATTTTTTTGAATATCTATTTTCTAATAACTTATCGTTTTTAAAAAAATCCAAAAATTATCAGAAGCCGGCTGACTTCAGAATCAAAATTTTAAATTATTATTCTACTTACTCATATTTTTTTTTATCAAAAACGTAAAAAATGTATATATTTATTGGACTTATAATTCAAATTCTTATAAATATATTTTTTTCATAAATCGCTTTTTATATCGATCTTAAAATTCTCGCGAAATAGAATAAATTCAAAAAATAATAATTTTACCAGCGCGCCTTTTTTTAAAAATGAAATAAAACTTACAAGAGATTAAAAACTTATTATTTTGACACAGTCTCATATAATTAAAATTTATTTATAATTTCTTAAAAAGAAAAAAAAGTATTTAATTCAAATTTAATAAAAAAAAATCTAATAATCCAAACTCCCGATAGGTAACGTTACTGACATTTAAAACGCATGCGTCAAAAATAATCATCCGCACCATTCCTTTTTCTTTACGATTCGATCAAGATGGTGAGTGTCACGATTTTTACTCTAATTTATCCGAAATTATTGCATACATCCATCCAAAAATAATTCAAAATCCCAATTATTTACTAAACTTAATTACTTTTGTATTAAAAAATCCTAATAGTTACCCGAAATTTTTAAATCATCTCCATTATTTTCTATTATTTCCAACCACGTCAACCCTTCGCTCGCGTGTATCGTGTAAACATGGCAACAAAATTTATATTTTTAAATTTTTTTACAGGCCACCTCGAAAAAGAAGACCAGGAAACTTCGTGGACATGTAAGCCACGGCCACGGTCGTATTGGTGAGTTTTATTTATTAATTCAAATTTAAATTTTCCACGCGCAACTTTTTAAAAATTCTAACCTCAGTTCCTCTTCAAAAAATCCCTCATACAATTAATTAATTAATCAATTAATGTATTGATTTGTCTGTCGCGTTTACTTGTACGTCAAATATTTACTGATTAGTAATTAATTTTTTTTTTAATTACTTCAGGCAAACATAGAAAACATCCTGGAGGTCGTGGTAATGCCGGAGGTCTGCATCACCACCGTATTAATTTTGACAAATACCATCCTGGATACTTTGGAAAGGTAAATAATTAATTTACTTGTGTATTTTTTTGTATTTCAGTTGGAAAATACTAGTAAATATTAATTGATTTTTTGTTATTTTTCATCAGCTCGGTATGAGAAATTATCACGTGCGCAAAAACTCGACATGGTGTCCAACACTTAATCTGGATAAATTATGGACTCTTGTTTCCGAGCAAACTAGATTAAGATACAAGGACAATACCAATGGCAAAGTTCCTGTCATTGATCTCTCCAAGGCTGTAAGGACAATTATTTATTAGAAATCATTTTTTATGATCCTGAAGTTAGCAGACAATTGACAATTTAATTAAAAGAAAAAAATGCACATGTAGAAAATTTAAAAAACTATAGGTGCAATTTTTTAATATTTTTTTCTTTTTAATATGTCGTTTTTAAAAAAATCCAAAAATTATTAGACGTTGATTGACTTATGATACCGAAGTCAGTTGACTTCTACTAAGTTTTGGATTTTTTTTTAAACGATAAATCATAAAAAAAAATATTTGACAAAATTGCACTTGTAGCTTTTGAAATTTTGTAAATGTGCATTTTTTTCTTTTAATTGAATTGTTGGAAAAAATCCGAAAATTTTGAATTGTCTGTTGACTTCAAAATCATTAATTTTTATGAATTTAAATTTACAAAAATTTAATTGTATTTTTTTTTTTCATAGGGTTATTATAAACTCTTGGGCAAAGGGCGTCTACCTGATCAACCCGTTATTGTTAAGGCTAAATTCTTCAGTAAGAAAGCAGAAGACAAAATCAAGGCTGTTGGAGGTGCCTGTGTACTCAGCGCTTAATTATCGGTAAATTTTACTTAATAATACAAAATTTAAATTACTTTTTATCAAGAATAATTTTCAATTTAAATGTCAATTAAATGTTGTAATTGAAAATTAAATGATTGATAATGAACGGGCGGTCTGAATAGTGCGTACAACACTATTTATTACTGTTGATCATGTTCAATAACTGATTTTAAATAAATTTTACAATCAATATATAATAATAAGAAAAAAACAAATATACTAATTCTTGTTTTTATTTTTTTTTTTACAGATTGCCGAGATTTTAAGTGGTACGTCTGTTCTTCAACAAATTTTTTAGGCATTAATTAAAAAAAAATCCTCAGATAGTAAATCGCCGTCGAGTTTTACCCCCTCACTTTAAAAAGAAGTCTAATCTCACGCTCGTACTGCATATTAATATTAAAAACTGACAATTTCCTAAAGCGATTTACTCTTCGGGAGAAACTTAATCAATTACTTGAACGTAGATAAGAAATCGCGTGTCAACTTACAAAAAATCAATTGATATTTTTGTACCAAATGATTCCTTAGTAACTAAGTAATTTTTTTCGAATAGTTTCACGTTTAAAAAATTGTTTTTTGTAATCAAAACTAAAAAAATTGTTAACTCAATTATCTGGGATAAAATTTTATAAAATAAAGTTAAGGAACTCGAGTTTTGATACAAAATTACAGGGTCTGCTTAAAAAATCCGATAGATTCTTATAGTTGCATGTATACGGTCCTAAACTATATCACTTCTCACAGAACTCATTCATTCTTATAAAATCTCTATGGGAATTTATGACAATCTATTGGATCAGGGAACTGGTACTCGATCTCGATGTCATATTCAAAATACTAGATCTCTTATTTTAAAATTTTTATTGTGATTAACTTTTTACGTTACAACATTTCTGCTGTAATAATCATAGCAATACAGTGACGTTACTTGAGATTAATTGGATTTAAATGACCGTTACGATTCTTAATTTCACATAAACCGTTGTCTGATCAAACTTTTTTGACAATTACATGCTTTGTAACACGAAATTATAGTTTATTCAAATCATTACATTATTTGTTTTCAAATTTATGAATAAAAGCACAAAAGCCATCAGCGCTCGAATAATTTCAGGATAAATTTTCAAAAATAATTTCAAATCCTCAAATCAAACTTTCTCAAAATGTCGTCTGTTAGTTGACACGCTATTGCTTATCTGCGTAAAAAAAAAGAAAAAAATGTGTATTCAACTTTCCCTAAAAATAATAATTGATTATTAATTTAAAAAAAGTTTATTATGATGATAATGTGAACGGGCGGTCTTAAAGTGCGTACATCACTTTCACCCATGTAGATTCGTTCATTTCTGACAATATCTAATTACTAAAAAATAATTATAAATTTTTTTTTCTAATCTATAACTAAATTAACAAAAAAATTTTATTATTTTTTCAGAGACTTGAAGACCTGTCTACAAATGTATAATAACCATGAATCCTTAATAAAAATAAAATGTTTTTCAATAACAAAACCACTAGTATTTATTTTAATAAAATTTTTATTTATCATAAATTATTTATCGTGACATTTCTTAGTAGTAAAAAAAAATAAATTTTTAGCCTAAATGTGGAGGTGGGGGTGGGATTTGAACCCCACCTAGCATTGCCGGAGGTGGAGGAACTGGATTAAACATCGGAGGTCTAGGTGGTGGAGGCACCGGCATCATCGGCTGACCAAGTCCTGGTCTGATCAACGGCACCGGAGGCGGTGGAATTTTTCCAACAGTCGGTTTCTCATTTTTGAATGCAAACTGTAAGAAAAATTGCTTCGTGTCCTTGTTCCAGTATGTCCAGAATTTACCCTCAGCCTTTTCGACTTCTCTACTCGGTACTTTGAACGCAACAGTTTCATACGGCTCGGCGGCGAATAAAAGATACTGCCATTTACGGTCAGGTGGTTCCACTCTTTGTTCATAAGCTGACATGAATCGGTGCCGTGGTATCACACTGTCAGCAACTTCTGGATAGTCGACTTGAAATAGTAGACTCTGTTGTCCTGTTTCTGGGTCCCGTTGTTTAGTGACTCGATAACCCGGACGTCCGATTTTTACAAATTTTTTCGGCTCGACCCGGGGCTTCTCTGGCGCTAACGTTTGCGGCGCTTCTTTGGCTTCTTTTGCAGCACGTCGTGCTAAATTCGCTTGATGTTTTTTACCCTGTGTATGGGCTAAATAACTGCCCTCGTTGTTGTGTAACGTCAAGCAGAGTTTGCATTCGTAAGATCCCAAATGATTCTTCATAAAATATGGATCTTTATTTAGATCGATTGTCTCTAATGCCAACTGACGTAGACGTTCGCGACGATCGCGATTACTTTCTGACCATGATGCTACACCACCGCCACCGGTTTTACCTCCCGGACGATTTTGAAAATCCATTTTAGTTTTTTTTTATTGAATCAACTGCAAAAAAAAAAGTTATTTTATTTGACATTTGTTCTCAATAGTTTTTTTTTAATTAATAAATTTTATTTTCTAGGTTTGATAATAAAAATATTTATGATTTTGAATGTAGCAGGCATCAGACAATTTTACAATTATAAATAAATAGAATAAATAATTTGTAAAAAATGCACTGATTAATTTGAAAATTTTTAAGATGCGCATTTTTTTAAAATTTAATTTTATTAATTATTTGCTCTATTTATTAATAATTTTAAATTTATCTGATGTCTGCTACATTCACACTCATATTTATTGGAGTTTATAACCTAGAAAATTTGAAGAGTGATAAAAAAATAATAATAGTTTTTTTTTAAAAACAAAATATAAAAAATAAAAAAGAGTTTACTTACATTTATTTTTTTATTGTTAATAGATAATTATTTTAAATTTTTGAACACTTCTACGCGTCAACACTTCAACAATTAAAGTTTACTTTATATGTGTATCTGTAGAACAGACACCATTTTTTTTTTAAACAGTAAACATTTCATGTGAATTATTACCAACTGTAAGTAGGGAATATTTAGTCTCTACTCTAGGGGTAAAATAAATTTCTTCAATACCAATTTTTTTTCTGAGTCCTACCCGAGTCGAAATAATAGACGCAAATTGAACGTTTTAAACGCAAATTGAACGTTTTTAACGTTTTGAAAGTAAATTGCACAATTTTTTTGTATTTTGGTTCATAAAAAATTAGCAATTTCATGAGTTATGATTTTAATTTTATAATAACATTAATTAATTTATTTCCATATTTGTAATCACAATTTTTATAACCTTGACATGAAGTAATATATGAAAATATTTTTAAAATATATAGTGTTAAAGATAGAAGTATGAAATTGAAAAAATTTTTTTTTCAAAATACGAATTTTTTATTTAAGAGCCAGAAGGGCGTGCAAAAAAATTTTAGGGAATTGACGTGATTATAATCTAGGAGTACAAAATCGATGAAAAAAATTTTTTGGTATGCTTATATTTTCTTATTGTAAGTCTAAATAGGTTTTAGTTACGTTTTTAATTCATGATAGTTGAATCTACGTTTTGAATGAATTAAAAACAGTCAAATTGAGTTTTTAATACCCAAAACGTTCAATTTACGTTCAAAACGTTCAATTTACGTTCAAAACGTTCAATTTACGTTCAAAATGTTCAAATTACGTTCAAAACGTTCAATTTACGTCTAATATTCCGACTCTGGTAATAATAGCCGGTTTACTATTAAAATTTCACTTTTGCTAAGTCCGCAGTAGCCGACTGGTTAAGGCGTCAAGACATTGGGGTGCTCTTATGCACCGTAAAGGTATCAGTCTTTGAGATCATGGGTTCGAACCCAACTCTAAATCATCGATTGCCCCTGCCTTTCTCAATTCTAAATTGAAAATTAAATAAGTTAATTAATTTATTTAAAGCCGTAAGATGGACGGTGGTGATTTAGGGTCAATCCAGGTCATAAGGTAACAGTTAACTTGAAGATACCTGGTTCAATTCCAGGCTGCTGTTATTTTTTATTTTTTTTTTAACAAATTAAAAATTACATACGATTACACACAATTTTTTTTTTTGTTCACCACAAAAGAGCAAGTAAGTCAAAAAATAATTTTATTTAAAAAATTATGAAGAACGCAGCGTACATTTGACAATATTATATTTTTAAAAAAATAAATTGAATACTTACAGCACGAAATTACTTATATTAGAAATTTCTAAAGTATAAACAAATTTTTTTTTATTTCTTTATTATTTTAGAGTTTATTTGATTGAATGGTTTGAAATTTTCAGGAAAAGTTAACGGCTGAAATTTTCTTTCGATTCAAAAGTTATAGCAAGTTTACACATACTTTTGTCCACAGTGACTCTTACCCTAATTTTAATGCCATTTTTTAGAAGTATCAAAATGTAGCAAATTAGAATTCTTAAGATTTTATTATATTTTTACAAGTTAACAGTTTTTTAGAGCATGGAGAATTTTTCCTATTATATAGTGATACTACCACAGGAAATTGTGATATAATTATTGAGGATATAAATTTTTTTATTGTGATTTTCCAACATTTCTATTCAGATTTGCGTTCTATAATCAACATAGTCTAGCATTATGATATGATACCATAAAATTTCGAGCAAAAAAATTTATCCATTCAGTTTTCAGAAGTATGATATGAAATATCCAGAACTCTGGAAATTGTTCCAATTCAATTCAATTTTAAATTCAGACATTGTGCTCTTTGTATAGAAAGAGTTCATTTTAATCGAATATCAATGAAATATTATTAAAAATGATGCTTTTGTTACACTTCATAACTTAATATAGTTTTATTACTTCTATCCAAATATATGGTCAATATTTTTCTTACAACACCATGTTACTCCCAACCTCCTCGCCACGATGAATTTCGAAAGTTTTTATCATTAATTTGATCAATTAATTCTTGAGTAACATAATCGGCTAAAACAATAATCAATGCTCGTTTTGAATATTGAAAATATTCAGTCATTATATGATTTATAGGACGAACACAATTAGTCGATATTTTATAACCACCGTCTTTTACGATATCACGACGATCATTATTAGATACACTGATATCGATAATGTTACAAGGTCGAGAAGTAGTAAAACTATTCAGTACTGATTGGAGAATGAAGAATCGCATATGAACTATATTATATTCATGCCTCCCTACATGCTGATTCACCTGATTATCTATTCCACATCGCGCATTGATGTTAAATGTGCATCCGGAGAACGAAGGATCCGCACTTGCTAGTAAAATTCTATTACGATACATTCCAATATGATCATTGAGATTCCAGTTTTTTACCATTCGCCATCCACCCCATGTATCATCGATGTAGTTATCAATAATTTTACAATTATTTTCTGTAGCATTAGACGCTGCTGTGTGCTCTCCTTGTATGAACATTATTATAAATTCACCAGGATTGTCATCCAAAAATTTATCAGTTTCAAATAAAATATTATGCAACTTCAGATTTAAATAAGTGTGATTTGCGATAATGTTAAAGTACTTCGATTTTGATGGACGTACACTAATATCTAAAACTCTAATTCCATATTTCAATTGCTGCGCAATATTCAATTCTTGAGTACGTAATTTTTCATCCTCTGCATTATAAGATAACGATAAATGCGTTCCAATAAATGCAAGTCTGTGTAATTTTGTTGAATCTGGCAATCTGACTAAATATTTAATACGTTCCATGTACGGTTTATATGTAAATTTTGCACAACCACACGTTTGAACCGGTTTATAAACTGCCATAGAACAAAATACTATAAGTAGAAATATGAATTCTTCAGACATATTGCACGATATTCAATGACTTATTTTTCGAGATTGAAATAGAATTGTTGTTGAAGCCGTAGCTATACAGCAATGACAATAATTTTTTATGTTATAAATAAATTCTATTTGCTTCAATCTACAACATGGAGCAGTGACATTAATTGTAATTAATCTTATTAACAGCTATGTCATAAAGCTGCTATTCTTAAAACATAATAATGTTTTTCTCATCAGTATCAGTTTCACAATATTAAGTAATATTTTTGTATAAATCATCGTATTCAAAATCAGGTCTTTTATTTTTTTTTTTTTTTTCGATATTTCGAAAGTATTGTTGTCTTAATAAGAGAATAGACCTCGGAAATTGCCCCTACTACCGAACATTTATGAATGCGCATGCGTACAGAAAAGTGGGAGAACATTTAGCACATAAAACATCCAGAGTCGAAGTAAAAACCGACGACACCCGAAGTCCAATCTCTTGTTGGGATGACAATATAGTCCTGTAAGAATATACTGTCAATTTTCGTAATGATATTGACAATGCTTTGAGTTCTACAGCCCATTTAGCAGGTTAGCGCAGAATCAGGTAAAAGGTTTATCGAAAACTTCAAATTGAATTGTGGGGCTGACTCGCAACTTCTCACTATTTTCTGGACTTTTTAATATTGAATAGAAATGGAAAATTTACGCTTAGACGGCCGGATCTCAGAATCCACCTAAAACATAACTATATTCCAACTATTATTGTTATAAAACAAAACAAAAATTTGGTGCGAATGAAAACGTTAGGGAGAGAATGATATTTCCGGTCATTAAACAAAACACCACGTTCATTAGTGGTGCAAGATTACAGTTTATTTAATAGACTTTATTTTGATAAATCCAATAGAAGTATAACTATATTGGAAAAAATGAATTGCCTGAGGTATGGTCATAATCTCTATTGAAAGGTGCAATCTATTGCTTCAGGGTGACAATAAAAAATATTGACACGTAGTTTCTGAGTATTTTATACTGTGATTTTTATTTTATTTTTAATCATCAATTAGAACGTGTTCTACAGAAATTATTTGAAGAACTATTACGAACATAATCTTGGAAATAAATCAAACGAAATCATGAAATACTACTTTGGCTTATTTGGTATGCCGATTTGGATTATTGTTGCAATTCTAACCATTAACATGCCATTTATGATGTCATCATTAATTTCAATATCTAAAGGTGATCCTGATAATTGGCAAGGTATTTATGTATAAATATTGATTTTAATATCGCGATTACTATGACTTGATTGGAAAAGATGATTTTTGCACTTCTTGCAATAGTATTCGTGTTTACTCACTATTTTTGGAAGCAGCTTATTTCCGGCCAATGCCAATTATCATGTAAAAAATATGCCTTAATTATTTTTCCGTAGATAAAACCATGTTTTACATTCCCTTAACCATTTTCGTATCCGTTTCGACTATTGCGCAATAACATTTTCGTTTCCAGTATTTGAAAAATAACTATTGTAAAACTATTATAAACCCAAGTGGATCCAAATTACGGTAATTTACCATAAAATACCGTAATTTACGGTAGTTAGTCTAATTACCGTAAAATACGGTATTTTATCTGAAGGACAGCATTTAACGGTAAAATGCGGTAATTTAGGCGGATTATGGTAACTTACGATACAATACCGCGTCTGTGGCAAATTTACGGTAAAATTGCGGCATTTCACCTCAAATTTTCAGTAACATTGCGGCGTCTTTCCGTAAAATGCCATACTTTACAGTAATTTATGCCAATCGACTGAATACCGTAAATTGCGGTAAATTACGTTATTTTTGCCTATTGTACCGTAAATTACCGCAGTTTACCGTAATTTCCCGAAAATTGCTGTAAAATGCGGCGAATTTGCAGTAAATTACGGTACTATACGGTAATTTACCGTAATTCGGATCCGCTAGGAAAACTATAATAAAATGAAATCGATCATTCTTCATTACTAATTTTTTTTTTTCTAAGATGCAAATGCGTATTTCAATAGTATATACATAGTTATGATCGACGAGACAAATTTAAACGATAATGGATTTTGTGCTGGTGATTGTTCAGCACTTGACCCTAACTCTAAGAAACATCAAAATGCTAATTTGAGTCATCCAAACAGTTGTTTTGGTTCAATTCATAAATGCTGGCTAGAAAAAGTAATGATATAACAAACAAGTAATAATTTGAGGATCAGAAACCGAAACGTTTCTAAATAATTTCATTTCATTTAATAAATCAGGGGTCAAATGAACGAGCTCAAGCATATGTGGATTATAAAACGATGGAAGCACGTCACATGGTGGTACATCCTTTGGATGGAACTTATGTGATCGACCGTGTTGCTCTACAGCCATATAAATATAAATATGATCATACAGGTGGTACTTGTGGATGTCTATGTGAACGTACTTACAACCCAAATTTTTTTACTCCACGCGGTGAACTACTCGATTCATTTTGTTTTGATGATTCACATGTAGATTTTGGTTTGTGAGTATTGTCTTTCTTTAAGTATTCTTGTATTGTTTTCTGTATTTTACTTTTACTCATTAATGCGCTGAAAAACAGCGTAGATAAAATAGGATATTGTGTGACAAGGGATGAAACAAAACGATGTCAGAGCCGGGTGAAGGCTGCCATATACATACGCGAGGGCTGACATCACCCGCAGTCTGAAATCGTGTTTCATCCTGGGTCGCATATAAAAAAGTATATTTTTAGTGTCGCTACTGGTGTGAGATTCAAAAGATACAATAACATAATATATCTCGAACTTCAACAAGGAAAATTAAAACATGGAGAAATTGATCCAAAAACTGTCACCTGGAAAATTTCAAATCATTGCATTTATTCGCGAAAAGTAATTGATGATTTCGATGGTTTCCATTACCGAGCGCTAAAAATTGTATTAGAAGACATGATTTTAGATAGTGATGCTGTTGTAACAGGTTTGTATGATACTCAGTGATAGTCATTATAAACAATAATAAATAGTATTTTTAATAAATGATCAGTAAAAGTAACCTATATACTAATACAATAATAACATTACTTTAGGTGTAACATTTACTGAATCATTAGTTGGTCATTACGTAGAAAATGATGATGATGTCTATACCAGTCGATATAAAGAAATAAAATTCAGTGAATGTCAAAAGAACAGGTTATTAATCACTCGAACGTTATATATTTACAAGCGCTAGCATTCTCAAGAAATTCGTTATATTGTTAAGTTATAAATTATCTTTTTACAGCACTGTCGATTTGGTGCATAGTGCACAGTTTTTACTGCCGTCTACATCTCTATTGGAACAAAATGAACAACTGAGTGAATCATGCAAACATCATATATTGTTCGGGGGAACATCTTGGAATATTGCTAAGATACAACATGTCGTACCATTTGTGGATCTACAGGAAATCGTTACAAACCCACCTTCCCCTATTAACGGTATTGGCTGGTATTATCGTGGTCAACCTGGATATGGTGGATTCCTAGCTCTGAAGATTTTCACAAATTTATAATTGGCAACTGTCAAATGGAGTTTCATCGGAATTCTGTATATTTTACTTACTAATGTCTTCTCAGTTGTAAAATATTTCTTGAAATAAAACAAATTAACTCGTAGACTAATCAAAAATAATCATGAAGTTTAAAATCGCTGTCTTTATTGGTTATTCTCAAAGTTTATAACCTAACTTTTACCCTTTATTTTAATGATTAATCTTAAACAAGATCTAATAAACTTTTTTAAAAAAGTTTGATTCGTAATGACAGTAGAATTCTTAAGTTGTTATTTGATAAAGGATTTATGAACCCCCATATATGTTGTATACTATAAAATATCAAACTCGAACAGTGTCGCCAAATGTAAAAATATTGTTTTGAATGACCTGCTGTTCGTTCAGGATTGGCTGAAAGTATATTCGAATCCTATTAACTCGGAACTTTTCCTCAATCTTTGCCCTCCCTTATGAGCTACGCTGTCTCCTATCCGATGCTATATATTTGGATGTGTCAGTGTACATTTAAAAATGCATCATTCATGCAGATGTAAGAGCGCATGCGTGTAGGTTACTCTTTAAAGGAAAAGGTCATTTGATGTCAGAATTTCCACGAAATTTCCGCTTCTCCGTAGACTAACTTTCCACCCCCGATTTGGATGCTACGGGCCCATTCCAGTTTCTCAGCGACCTACCTAAACATGGACTGGGGCCAGTGTGAGCTGGGGGTAAGTGTGCGCAAATCCATTCATTTTGGACTGAAATGCATGGGTTTGCGCACACTTGCCCCACATGACTCTATCACTGTACTTATTTTATTAACAGCTTTAATTGAGGATTGGGGGTTAATTTTTAAAACTAAATTTATCTCCAAATCTGTTTCAGAGAATAGAACATTTCGAAAGTAAAGATTAAAACCTCACTTACATTATATTATTATTTCTTAATTACGTTGCTCAATATTTTTTTTTTTTTGTGCGTCATATGCCGACACAAGTTGTCGTTTCGTATCACAGTTAATTACTAATAGCCTATAGCAACCATTCCATGCTGCTTAGTATTGTATTTATATTCATCATGTTGGAATACCCGATTATTTTATACTAATTTGTGGTTGAGAAAGTATTTAATAGTCAGTAAAAAAAAAATTCTGGAAAAACTCAAAGTAGTTAAAAATCCTATAAAATGATTTATAAAATTGTTCTTATTTGTATAACATTACAAGTGACTATTACTCGAGGTAATGAAGAAGTTATCCAACTAACGCTTCCGAAAAATAACCTAGAAGTTGAGTATTTTGTCCAGAAAGGAATTAATAAATTTTTTGATAACCTCCAAGAAAATTTTTTCAAAAATCTCACGACTAAGATGGATAATTCAACAGTACTTAAAGAAGTAAACGATACTCTTCTCAAAATTGTTGGGAAAGAAAGGCAGTATCATATAAATGTAAAGTATCCTGTAAAAAAGGAAGTGTTAGATGAGGAGTATCGCTTCGCAAATCCATACTACGATTGTACGATTGATATTAAGACAATGGCTGATGAACCTATTGAAATTTGTTGTTACTATTACTATGACGTGTAAGCATTTCATATTTTTATATATACGATTTATAGCTATAAGCTATTAAAGATAGAAAATTAATAATTAAATAGTTTATTATATACTGAGGGAGAAAAATAGGACATTTCAAAACGGGTGTGTAATTGCCTATCCAAGCCGAAGGCATGGGTAACAAACACGCGGATTGGATGTAAAATTGGAACTTAAAGTGCAAAGTTTTGTTATACTTTGATATTTTTTATCTTACAGGACCTGCCACTCATACTATTGTACACAGAGACCGGATAAAGTTACAACTTGCGATCAGAAGAGTGTCTTAATAGAAAAACAAAATTAAAAAATAGATCGCGCTCTAATATGTTAAAAAAATATTACAAAAATAAAATACAATTATAATAATAATAAAAAAAAAATGGTGGCTAAATTTTTTCTCGAATTAGCAATTTTAAGTTTTTATTAATGATAATTAAATCAAAAAGATATACATAGTAATTGTCAAAAAGGGTCTTCTGGTCAAAAGTAATAAAAAATAAAACAGATCAATCGAATGTGTATTTTTTAAGTCATTGTTTTTAGCAACAGCCGTACATATCGACGGACGGAACAGATTTTTTTTGAAGTTTTTTAACTTCCCGCTAAGAAAATTGAAAATTAAAAAAAAAAAAGAAACATTGGTTTCGTTCCAATTAATTGACACACAGTAATCTAAACGAGGTTCGCATCTGAGATTTCACACGGTGTGGATTCCCATGGGAAACCGCATAAGAATCTATATAGGAACCAATGCTAGTTTTCTATAGGAACCCATATGAAAATCCATCTGAAAACGCCATGTGAGAATTTAAGCTGGATTCCTACGTGGATTTTTTTGATCCCTATATTATAATAGACATGAAAAATATTTGAAGCCAAACTATTCGTAACGTGATTGGTCGAAAGCAAAAAAATATATGCAAATGACACGAAAATATACATTAAAATAAATATATATAAAAAACGACACGCGCGCGCTTGCGCGCGGACGTAAACTAGTAGGGGATAAAAATAATGTTTATTTTTTTAACGCGTAGATTGTAAGTTCGCATTATCTGTATATATACATATAAGGCTTTTCAATATTAACTTAAAATCTACGCGTTAAAAAAATAAGCTTATCTTTAGACTCAAAACAATTCCATTTCGATATCTCATAATGACATATAATAACAATAATAAAAATAATAGTAACAATAATGATAATAATAATATTAACTCAAAAGCAATTAGTGACAGTATATATCACGAAGATTTACGGTCGTTAAAACACTTAGCAACAAACCAGTCATCAGTTAAATTTTTTTCTTATTAATTAAGAACATTATAAAAAGGACAACATGTGTTTGAAAAATATATTGATCATTTTTTTCATAAGTTCATTTGCCAAAATAGAGGTAATTATCTAAATAATACATTTTAAATATATTATATTATTTTGCTGATGTTATAATAGTAGATTGCGTAACAAGTGGACGAAAAGTTATTAACCATATGGCTAATGCGCATTATTCGTTAAACGCACTAGTTTTAGCACAAGTCGTAGGCACGGACACACAATTCCAAGACTTGCTAAAGATATTGTGTTTTACAGATAATGATTTAATCCACATGTATGACGCACTATACTTTATTTATCATAACTTAGGTTATCCTGATTTATCAAATCTGTAAGGCGAATTTATTTAGCGTTCACCGTTTTTTACCGTGACCCAAGTGGCACAAAAAGAAATTGTTGACTTTTTGTTAAATTTAAGGCGACAATTTGTTATCATGTAATCAATTGTTGACTTAAGTTTAGCTCCTCGCGAGACCGACTCCTATCAAAAAAATCCATATGGGAATTCAGTCTAGATTCCTATGTGGGTTCCGACATGGCGTTTTCGTATATGGATTACTATATGGTTTTCTATAGGAACATTAATCTGTTCTCCTATTTATATATGCGTATTATTAGTCGATATCTATATAGAAATCCAGATACCCAGGATTCTATAGAAATTACTTATATAGAAACTCAAATTCCTCTATGGATTTCCTATAAAGAAATCCAGATATCCAAGTTCCTATATGGGAACCCAGATGCCCACAGTTTCCTATATGAATTTCCCATATGGGAATCCAGATACCCCATGATTTTCTACATGGATCCTTAGATAATTCCATACACTCCTATATTAATTTCTATGATGTCTTACATAAACCCATACTTTTCTATATGGATTCCTATGGGTTCTTATGCAATCCCCCATGGATTTTTTTGATAGAGTCGTACATCGCTGGGTTAGTTTTACAGGCATGATAAAGCAGTATAACCGCACATGTGTTGAATAAAATAAAATAATAAAATCCAATTATATTAAAGGGGTATTCAATTGAAAGTAATGATTCAATCGGAAAAAGAGATGATTGCTATGAAATTGGAACAACCGCAGTTAAATGTTTTTCTAAAATCTCTCGAAAATCTATCCATAGAAATTTATCTAATATGACTTTAATAAATTCGATAAGGAATAATAGTAATGCTATCAGTACTTTTGAGTACCATATAAAAATAAAAACCATTTATGATGATAATAATAATGTCAAAACTTGGACCATGTATAACAATGATGGAATACTGGCCATTAAAGATCGAGATTATAATAAGAATACAGTCATTATTAACAATGATAATCATGTTATTAACGTCGATAGCCATAGTGATAATTTAAACACAATTAAAATAAATCATGATAGCGATAAAATTACTCATAAAAGTGATGACAAATGTGTTAATTCTATAACTATTGGACATGATAGCGACATACTTACTATCAAAGAACGGGATGATAATAAAAATACTGTTACTATCATCAATGATAGTAATGAAATTATTATCAATACTAATAGTAATAATTTAAATATAGTCGCGGTTAAAGGTCATAGTGAAAGAATTACCAGTAAAGGTGATGATAAAAATGTTAATTCATTAACTATTGACAATAATAGTAGAAATCTCGCTATTACCAATAGGGATGATAACAAAAATACTATTGCTGTTAATAATGATAGTGATGAAATAACTATTGTTACCAATAGTAATAATGCAAATACAATTGCGGTTAAAAATAAAAGTAAAAAGATTTCTATTAATGGTGATGATAAAAATATTAATTCCTGTACTATTAATTATAATATAGGCATAGTTGCGATTAAAGAAAGAGATGACAGCAAAAATACAATTAGTATTCGTGATGATAGTAATGAAATTTCTATCAATGCTAACAGCAATAATCTAAATACAATCGCTGTTGACCATGATAGTAAAAAAATAACTATTAATGGCGATGACAAAAATGTTAATATACTTACTATTGGACTAGATAATAGGGACTTAGTTGCTATTAAAGTAAGAGATGATAGTAAGAATACACTCACTATTAATAACGATAGTAATGATATTAATATTGTTACTAATAGCGGTAATGTTAATACACTTGCTATTAAGGGTGATAGTAATAGAGTAACTATTCATGGCGATGATAAGAATGTTAATATAATTACCCTCGAACGTAATAGAAATAAAATTACTATTGAAGAAAAAGATGATAGTGAGAATTCGATTACTATTAAGAAAGACAGCGATGAAATTAATATTTTTACTAAGAGTCGTAATGTGAATACTCTTGCTATCAATCATAATAGTAATGGAATAACTATCAAAGGTGATGATAAAAATGCTGTTACGTGTACTATTGACAATAATAGCGAAACACTTATTATTATAAATAGAAATGATAATAAAAACTCTATTTCTATGAAAAATAATAAGCGTTTAATTAATATTGAAAATAATGATAATAATATGAATAAAATTTATATTAAAGGTGATAATGGAAAGATCTCGATTAATAATAATCATAATAATGTTAACACAATTATTATAGATGGTAATAGTAGATTTATTGTCATTTTTAATAAAAATGATTATAATGTAAATATAATAACTATAAAAAATAATAGAGGAAAGGTTATTATTAATAATAATGGCAATCACAACAATGTTAATATTGTAAATAATAAGAATTATAATGATAATGATCACTATGATAACTATGAAGAATATGACGAATATGATGAATAAGAGCGAACTGAAAACTCTGATTAAGAAAAACGATTTAATCATTAAGTGTAGATCTATATATTAGCCGATTCAAATTTTTTTTAATCATTTCAAATCATTTTTCTTAATCAGGCCACGCGGAATCCTATTTTCGGCGTTAAATTAAAATTATAATTAATAGAGGTTAAGTTACGGAGGTTAGGACTTTTTTATCGAAAATTTCGTCCGCTTAAAGAATCTTTTTTCAAAATTGCTTAATTATTAATAGTTTTTTAAATTATTTGCCAATACTTGAATATATGTGTTTCTTTCATCTTAATTTGTTAATAACTTTTGCAATTTCTCATATGTTAGAAATCAATTTTAATACATTTTTCAAGACAGCATTCCGAATCTAATGAGCTATCACTGATATTTTTACGAACTTTATCTCGAATTAAAACCAATTTGAGCTTGTGAACCAGACTAATATGGGTTTCACGCCCATACTTGCTTAGTGATATCCGCAACAAATTTATTTCCGTGTACATCCGATGATTAGCTTATTAATTATTTTCAAGTGTAAACAACTCTAGATGTCCGCGCGTGTAACGACCAAAGTGACCTCGGCCGTGTGGCACGAAAATGGATAAGAAAGGGGCCACAAAAATATTTAAACGCTAATTAAATCTCATTCTTATCGCAAATGATATGAATCATAATAATAATAATAATAATAATAATAATAATAATAATAGTAATTACAGTTACAAAGACAGGGAAAGTGACTAGTATAAATATTTATCAGGCACATATTCGATCACAAAATAATCTGCGACATACAGGCAATTATTCGAATCAAATTGAAAATTATAACTAATACACGTTTCAAAATTTGTATTTTTGAATATAATTTAAAAAGTTCGTAAGCTTTCGATATATTTGTAAATTTTTTTAAAAAATAAAATTTTATATCTATGAAGTAGGGGTTTGCTAATAGTATTCGGATCAAATCAAATGTTACAACACGATCCGAAATTCGAATCAAATAATTCGAAAAATTTCAATTATTCTCAAGTTTTCAAGTCATTTGATGTTTTTCGGACTATTCGATTGAAATTATTCATAAGTTTTCGAATAATTCGGTGCGAAATTCAAATATTAAATCTTCGTTTACATGCAAGAGATTATAAAAAATTTTTTACAATAATTTTTGAATGATTCAGAAATTGATAGACAATTCGAATTATTCAAAAATTGTTGGCGTATTCGGTTGCTTTTTCAGAGTACGCACACTTCCATATATTAAATTGTAATAAAATTACTATGATTACAATAAAATAAAATAATAAATAAATATTATGTTTACTGTTTTTTTAAGGCCCAATCAATTGAAAATAATAATTCAGTTGGGAAAGAAGATTATTTCTCCAACGTACGTTCATTTGACTCTACAATGACCAAAAATATTAATTAGAGAAGTACTGATGGCCAAAAAATTACTATCGATAATTATGATAACATAGTGAAAACATTTAGTATTGATAACAATAACTCAGGAATGTCCATTAGTAATGGAAATAGTAATACGAACACTATTAATATTAATCATGGTAGTCATCAAATTTATGTCAATAATTATGGTAAAAATAATACAAATACATTTACTATTCAAGGTAATAGTTTTAGTATTGTTATTATTAATCGCTGTAAAACGATTAATACAATAACTATCAATGGTAATAGTCACGTTATTGTTATTGATAATTATTCGGAATAAAGTATAAATACAATTACTATAAACGGATCAAAAGGACAGGTTGTTGAACACGACTATTACTAAAATAATGATAATAGTAACGTAAATACCCTAATAAAAAAAAAACGATTTGAAACGATTTGCAATGTTAAATGTCCATAAGAAAGGCGATTCAAAAGTATTCAAAAGCATTAAAAATTAATTAGAAATTTTTTTTTCTAATCATTTTAAACCGGTTCTTTTAATAAGGATTCAATCACTTCTAATAATTAGGATTAATATACTGTCTATGAAATGAATATCAATGAAAATTATTGTTATTATTATTACTATTATTGTTCATTACAATAAATATTTGTTTATATTGATTATTATGAATATTTGTAAGAATGTATTCCAAATTGAAATTTATGAATAAATAATTACCACAAAAACTACTTTTAGCTTCTTTTTGAGACCTCTTCGATATTTTTTTATTAAGTCCAAACGCCGCCAACAGATGGTGTCTTGTAAGTGGCACCATCTATTGGACCTTCTTGTACTAAGCTATTTTTGGGAGGTATATTTCGTTGCACGAACGTTAAGAACTTCTGGTACATAAATTATAATCTATCTGTCTTATCAATTTCAGCTTCTGTAATTAAATATTCGAGCCTTAAAAAAGTAACTTTCTTAGTTTTTTTTTCTCAGGGTACACTTCTGTCATATGTATCATATATAATAATTCCAAGCGCCTGAAGAAGATTAACTCACATAAATCGCCGAGAAATCATCGATTTAACACCGAAAATAGGGTTTCTGGAGGCAAGGTTCGAGTCGCAAAGGATAACTAGACTGAAATGGGTTTCACACCCATACTTGCATAGTGATATCCGCAATAAATTTCTTTCCGTGTTCATCCGATCATTAGTTTGTTAATTATTTGCAAGTAGAAGTAACTCTAGATGTCCGCGCGTGTATGGAACAAATTGTCCTCGGTCGTGTCGCACGAAAATGAATAAGAAAGAGGAAACAAAAATAATACAACGCTAATTAAATCTGATTTCAATCGCAAATGATATGAGTGATTATTATAATAATAGTAATTTTAGTTGCAAGGACAGGGACAGTGACTAGTATAAAAATATTTGTCAGGAACTTATTCGATCACAAAATACTTTGCGACGTACCGGCCATCAATTTCTTCTTTATAACAAAAAGTAAAAATGTGTCTTAAAGAGTTATTTAGTTTTGTTTTCATACTGACGATCACCGGAATAGGGGTAATTAATTGAATAATTACCACAATAATTATTAGAAGGGTGCAAATAATTTAAATTTACGAATTATTCGAATCAAATCGAAAATTATTACTAATATACGTTTCAAAATTTGAATTTTTGATTATAATTCAAAAAGTCCGTAAGCTTTCGATTTATTTGTAAATTTAAAAATAAAATAAAATTTTGAATCTATGAAGTAGGGGTGTGCTAATAGTGTTCGCATCGAACCAAATGTTACAACACGATCCGAAATTCGAATCAAATAATTCGAAAAATTTCAATTATTCTCAAGTTTTCAAGTCTTTTGATGTTTTTCGGACTATTCGATTGAAATTATTCATAAGTTTTCGAATAATTCGGTGCGAAATTCAAATATTAAATCTTCATTTACCTGCGAGAGATTATAAAAAATTTTTTACAATCATTTTTAAATGATTCAGAAATTGATAGACAATTCGAATTATTCAAAAATTGTTGGCGTATTCGGTTGCTTTTTCAGAGTACGCACACTTCTATATATTAAATTGTATTAAAATAACTATGATTACAATAAAATAAAATAGTAGAATAAATATTATGTTTACTGTTTTTTTAAGGCACGATCAATTGAAAGTAATAATTTAGTTGGGAAAGAAGTTTATTTCTCCAACGTACGTTTATTTGACTCCACAATGACCAAAAATATTAATAAAAGAAGTAATAATGATAGAAGAATTATTATCAATAATCGCAATAACGAAGCGAAAACATTAAGTTTTGATGATAATAGCGGAGGAATAGATATTACCAATAGAAATAGTGCTACGAACACTATTAGTATTAATAGTGATAGTGAAGATATTACTATCGATGATAATGGTAAAAATAATATAAATACAATTACTATTCAAGGCAATAGTAAGAGCATTACTATTAATAATAACAACAAAGGAAATATTAATACAATAACTATCAATGGCGATAGTGATATCATTACTATTAATAATAAAATGGGAAAAAATGTAAGTACAATTACTGTAAACGGAAGAAGAGGACAGATTGTTGTTAATAACTACAATAATGATAATAGTAACGTTAGTACAATCACTGCTAACAATTAGGATTAATGTACTGTCTATGAAATTAATATCGATGAAAAGTATTATTATTACTATTAGTGTTTATTACAATAAATATTTGGCTCCATTGATTATTATGAATATTTGTAAGAATGTATTTCAAAATTGTATTTTATGAATAAATAATTGCCACAAAAACTATATTTTGGATCTTTTTGAGACATCTTCAATATTTGTTTATTAAGTCCACAGGCTGCCAACAGATGGTATTTTGTAAGTGGCACCATCTATTAGACCCTTTGGTACTAAGCTATTTCGGGGTATATTGGCCCTTGATTTTACTTTCGAAGATTTAGACGAACTTAAGTGGCTGAATACTACTATCCGTGATGTAGATGTATCAATTATAACTTTTTCCACGTTTTTCTCTTCAGGTAGTTGTGCTATTCGCTCTGAGTGAAGCCATGGTAAGGGAAATTAAATCGACTGAAACGTTCGCAGTGGTTACTTTCGGAGTTACGGGAGGTTATTATTACTAAAATTGTAAGCAAGCACACGTGAAAGTATTTATTTTGTTATTATTTAATTATTTATTTTTCATTTTGATTTTTTCCTTAGTATCATTTTTTGACTTTGATATGAATTTCAAACAACTTAACCTAAATGTTTACTGTATTCTTTTTTATTTTTTATCATTATACTTACTCGCTGTTGATTCGTTTAACTAAAAAACAAAACTGCAATTACTATAAAACTGTCACATATTTTTTATAACTTTTTTGTTTTACTATTATTTATAATATTTATTTATTTTTATGTTTCTTGCTATTGACATGCGCATAAAAACATACTCTGACAGCATCCCGTAGTTGATATTTTATCTGGCGCTGCAGTCACACTCATAGCGAATAGCCCTTATCAGTAGAATTTCATGAAATTGAAATATGATATTAAGATAAATGTTCTGAATGTAATTTTTAAAAATCATAGTGTATTGTATAGCGTATAGGCAGCTAAAGTTTCCTATCTAAAAAAAATAAAAAACATTATCTCTGAAATATTGTTGACAAAATTCTATAACGAAATCATTTTAATCTTAAATGACTATAATCATAATAATAATAATAATAATCATATCAATCGATGAAAATATCTATCACAAAATCGTACAGTCATCAAAACACCCAGAAACGTATCAGTCAAAAATTTTATTGTTTCTTTTTTCATAGTAAAAAGATATATTAGTAATTAACAGAATGAATCAGAAATTTTTTTTAATTATTTTTTTCATTTATTTATTGGCCGCAATAAAGGTAATTAATTTCAAATTAAATTTTTAATTAATAATAATGCAGATATAATTTAATGATAATAAATATATTCGATTTTTTAAAGGCACGTTCGATTAAAAGCAATAATTCATTAGAAAAAAATGACGATTCTTATCAAGCTGAAAATCCAAGTGAATTTTTTTCTATGGACTTAGAAAATTTATGGAAAAATTTTTCAAATGTAGAGTTATGCAATGCGACCATTGATAATGATAATGATAATGAAAGTGCTATTAATAATTATAGTACATGGATCGTTATTCTTAATATTGACTATTGTGACAGGACATTGGCTATCGATGACTATAATGCAATACTAACAATTTATAATAGAAACTATAATAAAAATCGAGTAACTCTTAATCACAATAGTAATGTCATTACTTTAAATAATAATGATAACAATAAAAATATAATTTCTATTAATAAAGGTAGTAATATACTTATTATAAATAATAATAACAATAACGAAAACACAATCATTATTAATAATAGCAGTGAATTAATTATCATCAATAATCAGAGTAATAATAAAAACATTATCATTATTAAAAACAAAAGAGGGCGGGTTATTCTTAATAATAATGATCATGATGATAATATTAATTCAATCATAGCTTTTAATAAAAATAGTAATGAAATAATGAATACGATAAAGTTATATTAATATATATGATTAATTAATGAAAGATCCAAAATAAACAACAATTTGTGCAATAGGAAGACATTAAAACTGCTGCAAAATTTGGTAAGCAAAACCATATTCAATATTAATATCATATGTGAGTGTTGGCTAATTACTATTGTGATTAATGATTAGGTATTAACTCTTTAGAGCTTAACCTCGAAACCTCAGTCCATGTTCAGGCGGGTCGTAGTGAAACTATAGTGAAACTATATAGAGTGAGCCCGTAGCATTCACAGGAGTGTATTATAGAAAAAAATGAATTTTTTATTTAAATATTTAAGTGAGCCATTAATTATTTGCAAGTAAAAGCCACTTAGGCTTTTTGATGATAATTTAAAATCTACGCGTTAAAAAAATAGGCTTATCTTTAGACTCAACAAAATTCCATTAGGATATTTCATAATAACATATTATAGCAATAATAAAAATAATAGTAACAATAGTAAGGGAAAACCACCTGATCATTCAACTAACAAAGAAATAATAATAATAACTCAATAACAATTAGTGACAATATATATATCACGAAGATTTGCGGTCGTTAAAACACTTAGCAACAAACCAGTCATCAGTTCAATTTTTTTCTTATTTATTAAGAACATTATAAAAAGAACAACATGTGTTTGAAAAATATATTGATCATTTTTTTCATAAGTTCATTTGCCAAAATAGAGGTAATTATCTAAATAATACATTTTAAATATATTATATTATTTTGCTGATGTTATAATAGTAGATTGCGTAACAAGTGGACGAAAAGTTATTAACCATATGGCTAATGCGCATTATTCGTTAAACGCACTAGTTTTAGCACAAGTCGTAGGCACGGACACACCATTCCAAGACTTGCTAAAGATATTGTGTTTTACGGATAATGATTTAATCTACATGTATGACGCACTATACTTTATTTATCATAACTTAGGTTATCCTGATTTATCAAATCTGTAAGGCGAATTTATTTAGCGTTCACCGTTTTTTACCGTGACCCAAGTGGCACAAAAAGAAATTGTTGACTTTTTGTTAAATTTAAGGCGACAATTTGTTATAATGTAATCAATTGTTGACTTAAATTTAGCTCCTCGCGAGACCGACTCCTATCAAAAAAATCCATATGGGAATTCAGTCTAGATTCCTATGTGGGTTCCGACATGGCGTTTTCGGATATGGATTACTATATGGTTTTCCATAAGAACATTAATCTGTTCTCCTATTTATATATGCGTATTATTAGTCGATATCTATATAGAAATCCAGATACCCAGGATTCTATAGAAATTACTTATATAGAAACTCAAATTCCTCTATGGATTTCCAATAAAGAAATCCAGATATCCAAGTTCCTATATGGGAACCCAGATGCCCACAGTTTCCTATATGGATTTCCCATATGGGAATCCAGATACCTCATGATTTTCTACATGGATCCTTAGATAATTCCATACACTCCTATATTAATTTCTATGATGTCTTACATAAACCCATACTTTTCTATATGGATTCCTATGGGTTCTTATGCAATCCCCCATGGATTTTTTTAAGAGTCGTACATTGCTAGGTTACTTTAACAGGCATGATAAAACAGGATAACCGCACACGCGTTGAATAAAATAAAACAATAAATTTCAATTATATTAAAGGTGCATTCAAGAGAAAACAAAAGATGCTATGAAGTGGGAACTAACAGAGTTAACTGTTTTTCTGGATTCTTAAGAGGATGTTTCATAGGATATAATGCGAGTTCAAATTCGATAATTAGTTATGATGCTCCAAGTGAATTTGTGGACAATGATAATAATACTGTTAATACATGGACAATGCATGGTAATAATGGCATACTTGTTATTAGAAGTCAATATTATAATAAGAAAACATTCAATATTGACCGTGATAGTTATGTTATTACCATCGATATGCATAGTGATAATTTAAACGCAATTAACATCACTCGTGATAGCTATTATATTTTTTTTCATGGTGATGATAAAAATGTTAATACAATCACTATTGGTCACAATAGCGACTTACTTGCTATCAAAGATCGGGATGATAGTAAAAATACAGTTGCTATCAGCAATGATAGTGATCGACTTATTATCAATACTAATAGTAATAGTTCAAATTCAATCGCTGTTAAAGGTAATAGTCGAAGCATTGCCATTAAGAGTGATGATAAAAATGTTAATTCATTAACTATTGATAACAATAGTGAAAATCTCGCTATTACCGTTAGGGATGATAACAAAAATTCCATTGCTGTTAATAATGATAGTGATGAAATAACTGTTGTTACCAATAGTAATAATGAAAATACTCTTGCGGTCAAAAACAGAAGTGTAAAGATGACTATTCATGGTGAAGATAAAAATATTAATAACTGTACTATGAAAAGTAACGGCGATAAAGTTGAGATTATAGGAAGAGATAACAGCAAAAATACAGTCAGTATTAGTTCCTATAGTAATGAAATTTCTATAAATACTACCAGCAATAATCTAAATACAATCGCTGTTGCGGGTGACAGTCAAATAATAACTATTAATGGCGTCGACAAAAATGTTAATATAATTACTGTTGGAGAATATAATGAAAACATAATTTCTATAAAAGAAAGAAACGATAGTAGGAATACAATTACAGTTAATAACGATAATAGATATGTTAAAATTTATACTAATAGCGGTAATGTGAATACACTTGTTATTAAGGATAGTAATAGAATATCTATTCATGGCTATGATAAAAATGTTAACAGAATTACCCTTGAAGTTAATAGATACAGAGTTTTTATTGTAGAAAAAAATTATAGTGAGAATGCGATTACTGTAAAGGAATACAGCGACGAAATTTATGTTTATACTAAGAGTCGTAATGTGAATACAATCGCTATCAATGGTGATAGTTCAAAAATAATTATTAAAGGTTATGATAGAAATGCTGTTACGTGTACTATTGACAATAATAGCGAAACACTTATTATTATAAATAGAAATGATAATAAAAACTCTGTTTCTATGGATAATAATGAGAAATTTATTAAGATTGATAACAATGATTATAATGATAATAAGATTTATATTAGGGGTAATAATCAAAACATTACGATCAGTAATAATTATACTAATGTTAATACGATTATTATAGATGGTCATAGTAATGTCATTGCTATTGATAATAAAAATGATTATAATGTTAATATAATAACTATTAAAAAGAATAGAGGGGTGATTATTATTAATGATAATGACTATCGCAATAATGTTAATACTATAAATGATTTTACTCATAATGATAATAATTGACATAATGGAGAGCAAACTGAAGAACCTGCAACAGATAAATAAAGCGGGACTTTTATATTTGACTTGTATCCAAGTTCAATAACATACTGTCCTAATTGTGAACCATTGGCGGAAATAAATTTGTGTAAAGAAAACTGTTAATAAAAATGTTATCAATATGTACAAAATAATCAATGTATAATAATTGGCTTAATCAGACCTGAGTGTTGTTTATAAGATTTTAATTTTACAGATTTATAGCTGAGTCAACTTTCAGAATCACATCCCGGGTTGGAAAATTTGATCTGTTTTAAATCAATTAAAAATTTTTAGTTATTTCTATTTAATTTGTATTTAATTAACATGTGTGATTTAATCGAGTTTTGCCCGCACTATACCCGAGTCAAAATATTAAACGTAAATTGAACGTTTTGAACGTAAATTGAACGTAATGAACGTAAATTGAACGTTTTAAACTTAATTTGAAGTTAAATTGAACGTTTTCAACTTAAATTGAACGTTTTCAACGTAAATTGAACGTTTTCAACGTTTTAAACTCAAATTGAATGTTTTGAACGTAAATTGAACGTTTTGAACTTAATTTGAACATTTTGGACGATGGCCGGCCTATGGAGAAGGACAGAGATCGGGAAAAGAACGCACCAAGCTTTATCGCAAAGTTTTCCAGGCTGATTCGCAAAAAGATACATAGTATCCTCAAGGTCTTCCTCGAGAGCACAATTAATGGTGCTGTCACCTAAACGAAAAACATATATTCCTTATATCGACTATTTTCAGACATGTTTTCAATAATTTTAGTCTGGTTTTGGTCGTCTCTAGATCAAAATTCGACTTCTTTCTCAAAATATTTCTTCTTTTATTCTTATCCAGACCAAAATCCGATTTCACTTCCTATTTTTTTTTTTTTTTTACTTTGTTTTTAATCGTTTTTGGATCAAAGACAGCTTAAAACTTAAAAACAAACTTAAAGACAGACCAATTAGTCCAAATACCGTCAAGTTAGACTACAATCAAATTAAATTTTCGACTCGTGATCATACTTAAAATTAATGATTTAATTATCGATTACAGTCGAATTCCATCAATTCAGAACTTCCCTTCGTCGCAGGAATATTGAGAATTTCAGGTACATAAATTATGATCCATCTCAGTCACATAAATTGCAAAGAAATCATCGATTGTAGAGTAGTGGATTAAACGTTTCTGCGATCGGATATCAAAGCGTTGATTAGGCATAAGATGACCTTGGCGTCGAGGATCCGGAAGATTGATACAAGATTATTAGAGAACTTGCATGATTCATTTAAATATCAGTGCATCTTGATATTATCTGCGCTTGTTATACAAATAATTGATAATTTATTGTGGCTATGAATTACACAGGTGTTTTTATGGTTTTATTATCGTATATGTCAGTTTATATATTTTAATTATGATTACATAAAAAATTTATGATGCGTGTGAGTACAGTACATCCGGTGATTAGTTTATTAATTATTTGCAGGTAGAAGCAACTCTAGATGCCCGCGCATGTAACGGCCAAAGTGACCTCGGTCGTGTGGCGCGAAAATGGGTAAGAAATAGGAAAAAAAAATATTACAGCGGTAATTAAATCTGATTCTAATCACGAATGATATGAGTGATTATAATAATGATAGTAATCACAGTTACAAAGAGGGACAGTGACTAGTATAAATATTTGTCAGGAACATATTCGATCACAAAATACTTTGCAACTTACCGGCCATCAATTTCTTCTCAATAAAAAAAAATAAAAATGTGTCTAAAAGAGTTATTTTTTTTTGCTTTCATAATGACGATCGCCGGAATAAAGGTAATTAATTGTATAATTACCGCAATAATTGATAAAAGGGTGCAAATAATTCAAATTTACGAATTATTCGAATCAAATCGAAAATTATTACTAATATACGTTTCAAAATTTGTATTTTTGAATATAATTCAAAAAGTTCGTAAGCTTTCGATTTATTTGTAAATTTAAAAAAAAAATAAAATTTTGAATCTATGAAGTAGGGGTGTGCTAATAGTGTTCGCATCAAATCAAATGTTACAACACGATCCGAAATTCGAATCAAATAGTTCGAAAAATTTCAATTATTCTCAAGTTTTCAAGTCATTTGATGTTTTTCGGACTATTCGATTGAAATTATTCATAAGTTTTCGAATAATTCGGTGCGAAATTCAAATATTAAATCTTCGTTTACATGCGAGAGATTATAAAAAATTTTTTACAATAATTTTTAAATGATTCAGAAATTGATAGACAATTCGAATTATTCAAAAATTGTTGGCGTATTCGGTTGATTTTTCAGAGTACGCACACTTCTATATATTAAATTGTATTAAAATTACTATGATTACAATAAAATAAAATAATAGAATAAATATTATGTTTACTGCTTTTTGAAGGCACGATCAATTGAAAATAATAATTCAGTTGGAAAAGAAGATTATTTTTCCAACCTACGTTTATTTGACTCTACAATGACCAAAAATATTAATAAGAGAAGTACCGATGGCCAAAGGATTACTATCAATAATGGTAATAACGAAGTGAAAACATTTACTATAGAAAATAACAACGCAGGAATGTCTATTACCAATGGAAATGGTAATACGAACACCATTACTATTAATCATGATAGTAATGATATTACTATCGATAATAATGGTAAGAATGCAAATACGATTACTATTCAAGGTAATAGTAAAAGTATTACTATTAACAATAACGACGAAAACGATGTTAATACACTAACTATTAATGGTGATAGTGAAGTTATTACTATTAACAATAAAAATGGAAAAAATATAAATACAATTACTGTAAACGGAAAAAGAGGACAGATTGTCGTTAATAATAACGATAATGATAATACTAACGTTAATACAATCACTGCTAATAATTAGGATTAATGTACTGTCTATGAAATTAATATCGATGAAAAGTATTATTATTACTATTAGTGTTTATTACAATAAATATTTGGCTCCATTGATTATTATGAATATTTGTAAGAATGTATTCCAAAATTGTATTTTATGAATAAATAATTGCCACAAAAACTATATTTTGGATCTTTTTGAGACATCTTCAATATTTGTTTATTGTCCACAGGCTACCAACAGATGGTGTCTTGTAAGTGGCACCATCTATTAGCCCCTTTGGTACTAAGTTATTTTTGGGTGGTATATTGGCCCTTAATTTTACTTACAAAGATTGTGAATCCTACTATTCGTGATGCAGTGGCACAATCAATGATACTTTTGTCCACGTTTTTCTCTTCAGGTAGTTGTCGTGCTATAAGCCCTTATTAGTAAAATTTCATGAAATTGAAATATGATATTAAGATAAATGTTCTAAATGTAATTTTAAAAAATCAGAGTATTTGACCGATTGTAAAGCGATAAATATTCAAAGGTACCTGTCTCACAATTTCGAAATGAGCAGAAGTGAGTAAGCGATACTGGGTTGAAGACCAAGTGACAGCAAAAGCGAGAGTGGGCTATAGCACACACTATAGGTAGCACGTCAACTTCCTTACAGCATTGGTTGGTTTTAGATTTAGAAGGTCTAGCGATCGAGCCCGAGACTCGGCGCTAAGCTAAAACACAGTTATGAACAGGTAGGATGTATATGATTGGGTAAAAAACCAGTAAATATGTACATGTATGAATTAATATATATAATAAAAAGTTCCAAAATTTTTTCACTAGTATCTTTCATTTATTTATAATAATTAGTTTAAGCACATATCGATTATAACTATTATTATTATTATTATTATTATTATTATTATTATTATTATTATTATTATTATTATTATTATTATTATTATTATTATTATTATTATTATTATTATCATTATTGTCGTTATTGTTATTATTATTAATAACATAAATTTCATCGTCAGTATATTAATAATTATTATTATAATTATAATTCCAATCATTATTATTATTATTATTATTATTATTATTATTATTATTGTCATAATTATAATTACCATAATCATTATTATCATTAGTTATGACAGTATTAACGTTATTAGGATTATTATTATTATTAATAATAATCCTCCCTTTCCGTCCTTTAACAATAACTTTATTCAAATTATTCTTATTATTATTAATAGTAATCAATTCACTATCACCTTCGACAATAACTGTATTAACATTATTATCATGATTATTAATAATTATTTGGTTACTATTGTGATGAATAGTAATTGTATTAATACTGTTGTCATTATTATCAACAGTTATTATATTACTATCATGATTAATAGTTATTGTATTAACATTATTATTTCTATTTTTTATGACAAGAGTTTGATAATTATTTTCAAAAGTATATGTTTTAACATTATTATCATCGTTATGAATAGTAAATCTTTCATTTAAACTATTAACAGATCGTTTTTTATTATTATTATTATTATTATCGTTATTATTATTATTATCATTATTATTATTATTATCCATTGTCATATGAAATGTATTTACTTCGTGGTATCTTTTATCCATTGCTTGATTTTTTACCATTGACTTATCATTTTTAGTTATTCGTGCCTATAATTAATAAAATATTCATATTATTACTTTATTATATTACCCTAATAAGAGGGGCAAGAATAATTTGAATTTATAATTAAATATTAATATTTTATTCGATTAAATTAAAAAATTTTTTTAATTAATTACCTTTATTTCGACGAAAAAAATAATTAATAAGAAAACGAATAAATTTTTCAGACACATTTTTTAAAAATTTGCTTATACATAAAAAAAAAATATTTTATGACTGGTATATTGCTAAGCGTTTGATTGACTGAGTACTTTTATAGTATATGAGTATCAAATATATAAATTGTTATGATTTTTATTATATTAATTTGAGATTAGCAGAATTTAGGACTTTGTGATGTAATTTTGACAACAGTCTGGAGATAATTTTGTTTTTTTTATTTTTATCCGTGACGGGTTATTTTTATAATTAAGTGTAAATATAATTTATGAACTCTTAATTATCATCGTAAGATTAATTATCTTTTTGAACCCGTTGATTTTGAGTTATCGAAATTAACATTGACAAAAAAAACATGAAGTTTCTTTTGTAGTATCGTCAAATTCCGTTAACGCAGAACTTCCCCTCAATCTTGACCCCCACTACAAGCTACGCTGTCCCCCACCCGATGCTACGTCCCCTACCCATTACTACGTATCTGTATGTATATAAACGCATTATTCACGTACATGTAAGAGCGCATGCGTGTAGCTTATTTTTTAAAGGAGAAAGGGCACTCGATAAGTCGAAGTTTCCGGAAAAGGTTATGGGAACAATTGAAGAAGTTGAGATGGAGTAGAATGATTATAAATAGAATAAATAGAACATTACGGCTAAAATATCCATGAGGAATCTTTGTAGATATTTATATATATTTTTTAAAATACTGATAAATTTTGAATCAAGTTCCGAACTCAAAGAAATCAATTAATAACTAAAAACCTTAATTTACAAACATAACCCTTCTTTATTCATAAAAAATATATATAACATTGTTTAATATAAATTCAAGCTTGTAGCTTGTAATGATTCATACATACTTACATTTAATGTAATAAATAATAATAAAAATAATTAAACTTTCATAAAGTCGATAAATTTTTAATATTCAATCTCAATACATTTCGCAAAAAATTCAGGCTATATTTCATTCATCCCGATCGAATAATAACCTGTTTATTTATTTTTCATTGATTTATTATTATTATTATTATTATTAACAATATTCATTTTATAATTAGCCATATAAAAAAAAAACCATGTAGGATTTTATGGGTGTTCATAGAAATCCATATGGGTAACTATGGATTCATACAAGGGATCCATGGGTTTCATCATAGGAAACTTTGGGTACCTGGATTTCTATGTAAAAAATTGATAGACATGGTCAAGCATGTCCACATAGGAATCTCTCCTAGATTCCTATACTGATTTAGGATGCTGTAGATTCACATGGAAAACCCCGTATGATTCGCTATGAGTGTGACTGCAGCGCCAGACAAAATATCAACTACGGGATGCTGTCAGAGTATGGTTTTATGCGCATGTCAATAGGAAGAAACATAAAAATAAATAAATATTATAAATAATAGTAAAACAAAAGAGTTATAAAAAATATGTGACAGTTTTATAGTAATTGCAGTTTTGTTTTTTAGTTAAACGAATCAACAGCGAGTAAGTATAATGATAAAAAATAAAAAAGAATACAGTAAACATTTAGGTTAAGTTGTTTGAAATTCATATCAAAGTCAAAAAATGATACTAAGGAAAAAATCAAAATGAAAAATAAATAATTAAATAATAACAAAATAAATACTTTCACGTGTGCTTGCTTACAATTTTAGTAATAATAACCTCCCGTAACTCCGAAAGTAACCACTGCGAACGCTTCAGTCGATTTAATTTCCCCTACCATGGCTTCACTCAGCGAATCCAGAAATCCATGTTGGAAAGTATGGATACCTGGATTCCCATATAGGGATTTTACATAGAAAACCGAGTGCCTGGATTCTTATAAAAAAATTCCATGGAAAACCACGAGAGACTATGCCGGATTTCCATAGGAAACCATATGGGAATCCATCCGAAAACGCCACTTTACATGGATTTTTTTAGTAGAAAGTATACTAATAGTATCTATTATAATTATTCCTATAATTATCATCATTATTGTAATTATTATAATTATTATTATTATTGTTATTATTGTAATTATTATCATTATTGTTGTAATTATTATAATTATAATTACTACTAGCAACAACCGTGTTAACATTATTATCATTACTATTATTATTAATAATAACCCTTCCCCTATGTCCTTTAATGGTAATTTTGTTGACATTATTGTAATTATTGTTAATCGTAACCAATTCATTATTACCATTTATGTTAATAGTATTAACATTATTATTGTTATTATTAATAGTAAGCACGTTACTGTTTTTATTGATAATAATAGTATTGACATTATTATCATTATTGTCAACAGTAAGTACATTACTATTATGATTAATAGTTATCGTGTTCTTATTATTGTTACTATTTCTAACCTTAAATACATCACTGTCATTGTCAATAGTACAACTGTGAACGTTATTATCATCATCATCAATAGTTATTCTTCTACTATTGTGTCCAATGGCTATTGTATTTACATTATTACTCTTTGTACTAATTGAAATTTCATTGTTATCATTATTAATATGTATCGTATGTTTATTATTATTTCCTTTCCTAATACTAATTATGCCATTGTTATTATTCAGTGTCCAAGTTCTAACATTATTATCAACAGTATCTCTTTTACTAATATGATTAATTCCACTTCTCTCATTACTATTGTAATTGAAAATTGAGAAATCAATTAAATCTGCATCGGATAAATATTCAGCTGCACAATAATTTAGAGTTTCATTGCATTCCTGTTGTTTTGGCCCTAAATTACTATTTTCAATTGAACGGCCCTTCAAAAAGCAAATATATATATTATTATTATTTAACAATGCGTTGAAATATACTATTAATATAATTTTTTAATCAATTACCTCTATTACGGCCGACGTAATTATAAGAAAAATTAAAAAATTTTTCCAATGCATTTTAGAAAAAAAATTTTTTTATTAAAAATAATAAATTAATTTAACTAATGACTGATATGCTACGAAGTGTTTTGATGACTGAATATTTTTGTTGATTACTATGTGCTTATTATTGAATTTATTTGAGATTAGAAGAATTTCATAACGTTATTTTGACAAAAACAGTCTAGAGATTAATTTGTTTTCTCATTTTTACAGATAACGGGTTATTTTTAAACTATTTTTTTCTCATCATTTTGATTACACATGGGTAAGATTAAATTATAATTTTAACTTACTGTCAAAAAAATCCATATGGGAATTCAGCATAGATTACTATGTGGGTTCCCACATGGCGTTTTCGGATGGATTTCCATCCATGTTTAGAAATTCTTATAGAATCCAATAGTTTCTCATAAATTCCCATAGAGATTTAATAAGAATGAATGAGTTCTATGAGAAGTGATATAGTTAAGTATAGGGCCTTATACATACAGCTATAAGAATCTATGGGATTTTTTAAGCAGGAATATAGTTTCTTATAGAAATATTAATCTGTTCTTTTATTTTTATAGATTTATGTGGGGCGAGTGTGCGCAGTGGGTGAGTATGCGCAATCTCATGCATTTCAGTCCGATATGAATGTGTTTGCGCACACTTACCCACAATGCTGCACATTCTACGCGTATCAATAGATAGTAGACATAGGGACACGGAAAAAAATAATCGGTAGCCGCTACCAATTATTTTTTGGTAGCCGCTACCGATTACTTTTTGCTAGACGCTACCGATTATTTTTTGGTAGACGCTACCGATTATTTCGCTAACATCTACCGATACCAATCGGTAGCTGCTACCGATTTTAATTGGTAACGGTTACTGAAATAATCGGTAGCTGCTACCAATTTTAATTGGTAGCGGCTACTGAAATAATCAGTAGCTGCTACCGATTATTTTTTTCCGTGAATGATATCATCGGACAAAAATTACTTTTTGAACAGAAATGTATTTTTTTTTATCTAAGTGTTTTTTGAGCCCAAAAATATACGAATCATAACATTTTCAAGTTCGAAAATAACAGAAAGTTTTAGAGTTGGCTCATAGGGTGAACTGTTTATCAGAATTTTTTAGCCGGGTTTTCTCTAAAGAAAATTCTAAGGATTAAAATTATGAAAAACTCAAAAATTTTCTCAATAGTATTTTTTTATTTACTTTGTATTGTAAAAATGTACAAAATTTTTCTGTGTTAATTAACAATATCAATAATTTAACAACACAAAGAATATAATTTTCATATTGAATTAACATATCGTCCAAATATTACATATCCATTATTAATTATTATTAGCAATAATTGTGTTTACATTATTAGTGGGATCCGCATTGTTAATAATAATGCTTCCCCTTCGACCTTTAACAGTAACTCTATTAACATTATTCTTATTATTATTAATAGTAATCATTGCACTGTCGCCATTAACAATTACTGTATTAACATTATTATTATGATTATTAATAGTTATATGATTACTGTTATGATGAATAGTAATTGTATTAACACTATTATCATAATTATCAATAGTTATTATGTTACTGTCATGTTTAATGGTAATGGTATTAACATTATTATTTCTATTCTTAATCGCAAGTGTATCAAAATTATTTTCATAAGTAAAACTTTTAACATTATTATCATCATTTTCGATAACAATTCTCTGATTATTATTACCAATAGATCTTTTTTTATATTTCTTATTATTATTATTCATTGACGGATTAAATAAATCTACATGATGATAATTTTGAAAATCTTTTGAAAAATATTCAGTTGTCTTATTTTGAGCATGATAACATTCTTCATTTTTTTTTTCCAATGAACAATCATTCTCAATTGAACGCCCCTGTAATAAATCATAAATTATATTGCCACTATAGTATATATATTTAATATATTTTATTATTTTAATTTGTTATTTGATTACCTTTATTTCGGCGAACGAAATAATGAAAAAAAATATAAATGAACTTTTCCAAAACATGTTGATTTTTTTTTTATCTTTACTAAAAAATATATAAGCAAATGAATACTTCAATTTACTACTGAATGATACCTTAGTGTTTTGTTGACTGAATGCTTTTGCGATAAATACTTTTTATAACTGCTATTATTATTGTTATTATTATTCGAGATTAGAAGGATTCCGTGATGCAATTTTGACAACAACTGTCTAGACATAATTATTCTTATCACACCTTGATAGAGTTTGCATTCGTTCCTTACTTTGATCTTCGAGGCAAAAGTGTTACATTCCCCCGCCCGGTCGCATGTTTAAATAAATCGATGCGCATGCTGAAACATTTGTTTTCATCTGTCAAATTTTTTGATAAGTTACTGTTTAACTTAATCATTTGTATACAATGTGATGTTTAATCGTTATACTAAAAACCAATCACGTTCCGATGTTATGATGATTATAATTATTTACTACTATATAGGACAATGTCTCATAAAAGTAAATAAAATCAATGACCCGATGAAAAAAGATTTTATACAATTGTATAAAATTATATATGAATTGGATAGAAAAAATGGCCCGATCCACTTGTATACAATCGTACATAATTATATTTTATTTGTATATAATCACATAATGTTTTCGTATAGATTATATATAATTATATATAATTCTATATAATTGTATACAAATATATACATTTGGATATAATTTTATTATTCTTTTTTGCATTTTTATATAAAATGATATACGATTATATATAATTGTATATAATTATATAAAAATTTTATATAATTATGCATCACCTCTATCCCATTGTATATAATTATATGTTATTTTTCCAACACCGAATCCCGAGTATGGATTGTTTATGTATTGAGTGTGTATTTTCTATGAGTACCGATTGTTTATGTATTGAGTGTGAATTTTCTTACATAAACAATCCATACTCGGGGCTCGGATTAGAAAAAAAAAACAAATTTTCCTTCACTTCTATGTGCCAGCGCCATTTCAGAAGCCCTCGTCTGAAGCTTCCACAGAAAATACACACTCAATACATAAACAATCCATACTCGGGGCTTGGATTTGAAAAAAAAAAAACATATTTTCCTTCACTTCTATGTGCTAGCGCCATTTCAGAAGCCCTCGTCTGAAGCTTCCATAAAAAATACACACTCAAAACATAAACAATCGGTACCCATAGAAAATACACACTCAATACATAAACAATCCATACTCGGGGCTCGGATCTAAAATAATATAGGTAGTTATGAACTAAACTATTTTATAATAGTATATTACACACCAAGGGGGAAAGTAGGATATTCCGACCCATGTGTGTAATTGTCTACCCGAACCGAAGCCGCCCCTGAGACTTCACCCCGGGCACCATGATCTTTTTATTTACTACCCCCCTGGTATGACAAAAAATTGTATACGTCACGGATAATAACAGGAAATTATAATCGAACTAAATTTGCTAGATATAAAGAAATTAAGATTTAAATTAATAATAAAACAAAATCCTCTGTACACAGGTGCGATTATTAAAAATTATAATTTCGAAAAATAAACATATAATTTATCCAGCTGTATTTCTTTAATATTTAATCATCGTTCGCATCAGTTTAGAATATGACAAATGTATTATTCACGCATATGATCACATACATCCGGTGAATCATTTGTTATTGATCCTAATATCAATAAAAGAAGTGTTCGTTATCGAAAAAAATTATTATGATATCCGCGTATGTGATCATTGTGTATCTACTTATGGTATTTTTTATGGTTGGTAACCAAGAAGCCTTATTTTGGGAGTAGACTTTTAGTCGGTAATTGACTCTGAAAAAGTAAAGTGAAAACGGGATCCTGTTTGACAGCCGGAATATATATTATAATAATAATAATAATAATGACTGATAAAAATATCCGTCGCAATAAAAATATTCAGTCAAAAAGCTGCGTAGAAGCATACTAGTCATCAGTTGAATCAGTATCTGTTAAAAAATATATAACTAATGTCTTTAAGCAACAACTGGATTGTGTTTTTCATAATTTCTGCTGCAAAAATAAAGGTAATTATTGTTACCAAATTTAAATAATTTTAAATTTTGAATATAATTATACTTTGCAATTATAATTTGATATTTTACTTATTGAAGGCGAGTTCAATTGAAAATATAAATTCAGCTGGAAAAAGAGGAGATTGCTATAAAACAGGAAATAATCAAATAATCTGTTTTTCAAATTATTTTAAAAGTCGTATTGACAAAAATTTGTATAACGCACATTCACTTTATTCAACAATGAATTATAATAGTAATAACAATAATAATAATAATAACAATAATGACAATAATGACAATAATGGAAGAACATTTTTTGAAAATAATGATAATGATGTTAAAACATGGACTATGTATAATAATAACGGAAGATTTATTGTCAACAAAGGGAATAATAATAAGCTTACAATAGTCGTCGAAAATGATAGTAATGTAATTGCGCTTAACACTAAGAATAATAACGTAAACAATATTTTTGTTAAAAATAATAGTAATAAAATTACTATTACTGACAGTAATAATAATGTGCACGTATGTACTATTGACAATGATAGCGCGGAAATTTCAATTAGAAATGAAAATAATAACAAGAATACTATTACTATTAATCATAATAGTAATGTAATTAATATCGATAATAATGATAATAATGTTAATGCAATCGTTATTAATAATAATAGTCGTATGATTACTATTAATAATGGTAATAACAATGTTAATACTATTATCATTAATAATAATAATGAACTGATTACTATTAATAATAAAAATAATAATGTTAATAAAATAACTATCAGAGGAAAAAGAGGACGGGTTATTATTAACGATAATAATACTGTTAATAATGTTAATACTATTAATGATGAAAATCATTATTCATGTACTAGCTATTAAATCATTATTGTTAATTATAATCACAATGATGACAACATCAATATTATTGAATAACGTATAAGAGATAATAAACCTACAGGGTTAATGTATTCGATGGGAATAAATATATAATATATAATCTTCGTATTTGGCAAAAGAGTTAATTCAATGTAAAATGAATGTTGACTTTGAGTGTCATAAATTTATTTAAACTGTATTTTGATATTGTATTTACGTAATAAATAATTTCAAAAAAAATGAATACTAAATTATTTGATTTCTTTACTATAGCTTTGTATGAATAAATATATATGATGTTTCTTATTTATTTACTTATTTTACATTTATTTTTAAACATGTTTTTTTTTTTTACAGATTATTGATTTTATATGTTTACATTTGTAGAAAACCAGTAATTTAAATTTTTATTTTTAGATTTCTTTTTTCCGGATGCCTCCCTGATTAAGAAAAATGATTTGCTCCATGTTAAGTGTATATCTATATATTAGTCGATTCAAATTGTTTTAAATCATTTCAAATTATTTTGAATTATTCCAAATCATTTTTTTTAATCAGGGTTTACTACCCCATATATATATATATATATGTATATGAGGGTGGCTATTTTTTGTTCGCTCTTTTACTTTCAGAAAAGTAGTATAAAGCAAAAAAAGGTAATCAAGTTTAAGTCAAAAAATTACAGCCTTTAAAGTTACTCAATAATTATAAAAATATCGAAAAATCGAAATTTTCAATTTTACGTTTTTTCCTCACCATAGAAAACTTTTTCTATGAAATCTGAATTTTCTCAAATTAGTCATTTTCCATAAAATAAAACTGAAATTTCTTTCTCTCCGAACAAAAAAATTATAACTTAGCGCAGTTCCCGCTATAGGAGACGGAAAAATTTTTCTTTCTGCGCATATGCGGTGAAAATCTTTACAACCGCAACTGTCTCACTCCAATCTTCATACCCCCATTTAGTCTTTTTTTTGCGTCCATTCATTGTAACATGACCGAGATCATCCTTCAAGACCAAGGTCACGTTTCAAGACCAAGGTTACGTTTCAAGATCAAGGTTATGTCATCCGACAACCAAAGTGCTGACATCTACGTTTGATTTTGATTGCGAATGATAATCGTTTATTGTTATCTACTTGAGGTATTAGCCCCGAGGTTGGGTAAAAATGGACCATGCATGACAGCTGGAATAAAAAAAAATAATAATAATAGTAATAGAAAGTAAAAAAAAAATAATATCACGTAAACATAATACGCAGGTTACCAGTCGCCAATTAAATTTATTAAGTCGTTATTTCACTCGCTGAAGTAAAGGTAATTAATTAATTAATTAATAAATTACAATAATAACAATAATAATAAAATGTATATTCAATTTATTACTAGGAAGGTTCAATTGAAAAAAATAATCCGTAATAGAAAAATGAATACAAATTATAACGAAGTCTGTACTTTTAATCATAGTAACGAAGTAGTTACTATTAACAATGGCAATTGTAATATCAAGTCATGGACAATGGATAATAATTATGAAGTAATGACTATTTATAATGGGAATAATAATAAAAATACGATTACTATTAATGGCAATAGTAATGTCATTGTACTTAATAATAATAATAATAACATAAATACTATTATTATCCACAATAATAGTAAGAGGATAATTATTAATAATAATAACAACAACATTAATACAATAACTATTAATAATAATAGTGAGATGATTACTATTAATAATAATAACAACAATATTAATACTATTACTGTTAATAATCAGAGAGGAAGAATTACTATCAATGATAATGGTTGTAATAGTAACGTTAATACGATTAATGCTCATAATTATTAATGTATTCACTATTAATATTAATAATAATAATAATAATAATAATGGTTAAGAAAATATTGATGAATATAAAACTAATGCCTGCATATTTGGCTGGATCCTTTTGAAATTATTATTATTATTATTATTATTATTATTATTATTATTATTATTATTATTATTATCATATAATTTAAAAAAAATATTTTTTTTATATTAATCATTAAAAATGTATATGAAGATGTCTTTTTAAATCATATTCAATAAATAAACAGTTATGATAAAAAGTGCTAATTATTTCAGTATTTTTAAATTTCTGCTATGAAAGTTTATAATTTGAAAAAAGTAATATAAAGGTAATTTAAATATTGTTTTCAGTCCGATTTTCGAAAATGGAAATTTCAGAAGGTTAATAATGTTTTAAGATCCTAGAAAGCTATTCTAACTACCCTATCCCGGGAAAAAAGAATCATATATGACCATAAATAGTCATATATGGATATATAGTGCTTTATTTTCAAAAAATAAAAATTGTTAAAATAATAAAAAAAAAAATTCTTGACAATTAGATCTCAGTTATTCTGATAGTCTCTGAAGTAGATCATTATTATTATTTTTCTTCGATGAAAAATCGCGGCATTGGCTGGGTTCGATCCTGGGTCCTTTAGATTCTAAGTCTGGCGCGCTAACCACAGTGCTGAGGGATGAACATGAAATACAGAGTCTTTTTTATTTATTTAGATGCAGGTGAATGACCATATATGATGTGTTTTTCTGGGATTCGTCAGAATTACTTTGAATTTTATTAAATTTTTAAAACCACATACATTTAGAAATTCTTCTTGTAAAAAAAAATAGATTTCCGAAAAAGAATTTAGTAAATTCAGTTACTGAAAAAAACTATATATTCTCATAGCTGTATGTATAAAGGTTATACTTTCTCATAAAACTCATTCATTCTCATAAAACCTCTATTTATTAACTTAATTTTTAACAAACACTGACTTCGAACGGGATTGAACTCGCGTCCTTTGAGTTTGAAGTCTTGTCTGCTATCCACTAGGCTGACCATTGAAAATAAAAACAGAGAGATGTCTCATTTCCATGAGGCTGACATATATCGACATATTGGAACTCAAAATTTTAACTATAAATCATATGACAACGGTCCAGAATTCTCTCAATTCTCCATGGCTTGGGTAGTCAGGAAGGGGACTGAGTTCTTACCATTCTTGTTCAAGTCAACACACCCTTAATCAATATTAATCATAACTATCTCATTATTATAATTATGTTTCATATTATTAATTAATTATATTTATCGATACATTTTTCATTATAATTATTAATATTAATAATATGTTTAGTAATTTGCACATTAAATATTTTTATCACCATTTTTATTATATCAATGTTATTATTATTAGTATTAACAATAATAATTTAAAATATAGTACATTAATCGCTATTATTACCATTAACTGTATTAACATTATTAGCCGCATTAGGATTATTATTAATGATAACCTTTCCTTTATCTCCTCTGATAGTTATTTTATTAACGTTATCATTGTTATTATTAATAGTAATCAGTTCACTATTACTATTAATGATAATCGTATTAACATTGTTATTACCATTATTAATAGTAATCGTATGACTATTGTTATTAATAATAATTATATTATCATTATTATTATTATTATCAATAGTAATTACGTCACTATTATTATTAATATTAACAGTATTTTTATTATTATTTTCATTTCTAATAGTAAGTCCCTTACTATCGTTATCAATAGTACATACTTGCACATTATTATTACCATGACTAATAGTAATTCTTTCACTATTATGTTTTACATAAATGTTATTATTATTATTATTCTTAGTGGTAAGACCAATTACATTGCTATCATTATCAATAATAATTGTAAGCTTATTATTATTTCCTTTGTCAATAGTAAGTCTTCCGTTATTATTATACATAGTCCATGTTTTGACATCATTATTATCATTATTAGTATTTCGTTTTTTAATATTATGTATAGTATTTTTATGATCATTAATTGCCGAATCGATTAAATCTTCGGTATATAAATTTTCTTCCATTGAATTTTCGTAGCCATTAGAGAAACATTTTATCGTATTATATCCAGTTTGATAACAATCTTCATTTTTTACCACTGAACTATTACTTCCAATCGAACGCGCCTTTAAGAAATTAAATATCTTTTTATTATTATTTTATTATATCAGCACCATAATATATTATTAGTGTTACTATTATTGCTATTAAGAGTTACTTACCTTTATTTCGGTGAACGAAATTAAGAAAGCAAAAATGAATGTATATATATGATACATTTTCGTGTTCATTTTTTATATGAAATTTACAAAAAGTTCAATTGATATGACTGGTACGTTACTATGTGTTTAGTCAACTGCCTGTTTTTGTAATAAATGTTTTTTTCGAATTATACAATTATTATCATCATTATTGATAATCGAAATTAGAGAGATGTCGTAATGAAATTTCGTCAACACCATGTCAGAGATAATTTTTTTATTTTCTTAAGATAATGGTCCGTAAGGGGGACTCCTTTTATTTTTGCTAAGCAATTATTAAAATATTGTACACAAAAAAAAAAAAATAACTTGATTAATACAATAATCTGCTTAAGCCAAAAATTAAGGAATCATGAGGCAATTTTTTTTTTTGTTTTAAAAATATTTTTTTGTTAGAATTCGTACTCTTGATTTAAAAAAACCTGTTTATAGTTGACATAATCTGTCTAATAATTGACAAAATAAATGACTGGGTCAGTTCAGGTCAGGTTTGATCAGACATAAAAAAGCATGATCCTTCAGACCTGATCAGATATAAAACGACCGCTCTGTTTAAAAATATTGATTGAAAAGAATTAAAAATGATGAAATTCGGATTTTTTTCAATAACTTCAATTCTTTTGTTTGTATATATAAATATACAGTTTGCATGGAGTGACCGCTTCTCAATTATTTTCAATCAGTATTTTTAACCAGGGCGGGCACTAGCAGACGTCAAGAGGCCTAATCAGGTCTTTTCATGCCCGGTAATTTTTCATGTCTGATAATTTTTAACCGGGATCTCATTATTATTATTATTTTTCATATTATTGCTTAATCATATTTATTAATACATTTTTCATTATAATTGATAATTATCAATATTAACATTATCGGTTTAGTAATTTTTCCACATTGAATATACACATCACCATTTTTATTATATCAATGTTATTGTTATTAACAATAATAATTTGAAACACAGTACATTAATCGTAATTATGGCCATTAACTGTATTAACATTATTAGCAGCATTACCATTTTTATAAAAATGAACCTTTCCTATTTTTCCTCTGATAATTACTTGATTATCGTTATTACTTTTATTATGAATAGTAATCAGTTTACTATTATTATTAATAATAATCTTATTAAGATTGTTATTACCATTATTAATAGTAATCATATGACTATTGTTATTAATAAAAATCGTATTATCATTATTATTACCATTATCAATAGTAATTTCATCACTATTATTATTAATAGTAATAGTATTTTTATTGTTATTTTCATTTCTAATAGTAACTGCCTGACTTTCGTTATCAATAGTACATGCTAGCAAATTATTATTACCATCATTAATAGTAATTCTATTACTATTATGTCTAACATGAATGTTATTATTATTATTGTTCTTAGTATTAAGGGAAATTACATTATTATCATTATTAATAATAATTGTTAGCTTATTATTATTTCCTTTGTCAATATTAAGTCTTCCATTATTATTATCCAGAGTCCATGTTTTATCATCGTTATTATCATTTCCAGTACTTCGTTTTCTCATATTGTGTATAGTATTTTTATAATCATTAATTGCCGAATCGATTAAATCTTCGGTATATAAATATTCTTTCATTGAATTTTCGTAGCCATTAGAGAAACATTTTATCGTATTATATCCAGTTTGATAACAATCTGCATTTCTTACCACTGAACTATTACTTCTAATCGAACGCGCCTTTAAGAAATTAAATATCTTATTATTATTATTTTATTATATTAGCACCGTAATATTTTATTAGTGTTACTATTATTATTATTAAGAGTTAATTACCTTTATTTCGGTGAACGAAATTAAGAAAGCAAAAATGAATGTATATATATGATACATTTTCGTGTTCATTTTTTATATGAAATTTAAAAAAAGTTCAATTGATACGACTGGTACGTTACTACGTGTTTTCTCAACTGCGTATTTTTTAAATAAATGTTTTTATCGAATGCTACAATTATTATCATTATTATTGATAATTGAGATTAGAGACATTTCGTAATGAAATTTCGTCAACAATATTTCAGAGATAATCTTATTGTTTTTTTAAGATAATGCTCTGTAAGAGGGGCCCCTTTCGTTTTTGCGAAGTAATTATTTAAATATTACTCATACACAGGAAAATAACTGACTTTAGTCAAAAGAATATTCTACTCGTGCCCAAAATTCAGGAATTATGAGGAAAAAATTTTTTTTTTGGTCCAAGAATATTGTTTTTGTAAAATTGATAAAAAAAAAATATTTTGCTTAGAGAACTTCAAAATTTTGTTTCAAGTGTATTACAGACTTGAAGCAAAGGCGGTAAGAACTGATTTCAAGAATATCGATATCTTCCCTAGTCAAAAATAAAACTAGATGTAGACTTAGTCACGATTTAAGGCGACCAAGTCTAAATCAAGTTTTATTTTTGACCCGAGTTGATTTCAAAATACCGCCACCTGACTGTCCAAATTATGGAAAATAGAGACCTCTATAGCGTATTTATAATATTTAGAGATTAAATTTTATGTCCCAATCAACGAAACTTTTTCTTAGATCAAGAATATCACTTTTAGCAAACAAATATTCTTTAAGAACGGTTTTCAGATAATTTTGTCCAAGCTTTTCTCTGAAATAAAAGCTCTAAACGCAAAATAAAGACACACCCGATGCTTTACTCTATGAACTAGCGAAGTGCACTTCAATTTTTTGATAACTTCCATTTGTTTACGAGAAAAGCTTGGACAAAGTTCCCATTTACTGTACAAGTGCAACAAAGATAGTATCGTTTATCCAGTTGAGTGCGAATAGAGAAACAAATGAAAACGCGTCTTAACAAAAAAAAAATGTTTGTCTTTTTTCCTCCAAAATTTCGATTTATGAATACACAAAGTAAGCCTATAATACTCAAGAATTCAAATTATTTAAAAATTTGAATCCACTGCGATGCAAATTAATCGCACACCCCTAATCTATAGTAATCATAACTATCTCATGATTATCATCGTTTTTCATCTAACGAATGGATCATATTTATTAATACATTCTTCTTATGATTATTAATATAAATATAGTATCGGTTTAATAATTTGCGTGTCAAGTATATTGCTCACCATTTTTATTATCAATGTTATTGTTATTAACAATAATAATTTAAAATATAGTACATCAATCCCAATTTTGACCATTAACTGTATTAACATTACCTGCCGCATTAGCAAAATTATTAATAACAATCCGTCCTTTTTTTCCTCTTATAGTTATATTATTAACATTATTATTCCTATTATTAATAATAATCATTTCACTATGGTTATTAATGATAATCTTATTAACATTATTATCACCATTATTAATAATAATCATATGACTATTATTATTAATAATTATTACATTAACATTATTATTATTATTATCTATATTAATTACATTACTATGATTAATAGTAACACTATTTTTATTATTATTTTTATTTCTAATAGTAAGTACTTCACTATAGTTATCAATAATACATTCTTGCAAATTATTATTACCATCACTAATAGTAATCCTATTACTATTACGTTTAATATAAATTTGATTATTATTATTATTCTTAGTGCTTAGAGCAATTACATTACTATCATTCTTAATAATAATTGTAAGCTTATTTTTATTTCCTTTGTCGATAATAAGTTTTTCCTTATTATCATGCATATTCCATGTTTTGACATTGTCATTATCATTATCAAAAGTACTTCGTTTTCTAATATTATTTATAGTATTTTTATAATTTTTATAATAGAAATTTTCTTCTATTGAATTTTTGGTGTCATTAGATGAACATTTGATTGTATTATATCCTATTTGGTAACAGTCTTCATTTTTCACCACTGAATGATTACTTCCAATGGAATGCGCCTTTCAAAAATTAAATATCTTATTATAGCACTATAACATATTATTAGTGTTACTATTATTGTTATTAAGAGTTAATTACCTTTATTTCGGTGAACGAAATCAAAAAAGCGAAAATGACTATATTTTTATGATACATTTCCTTGTTCTTTTTTTTTTTTATAAAAATTAAAAAAAGTTTAATTGATACGACTGTTATGTTGCTACGCGTGTTTTGTCAACTGCCTATTTTTGTAATAAATATTTTTATCGAATATTTCTATTATTATCATTATTATTGATAATTGAGATTAGAGAGATTCCGCAATGAAATTTCGAAAAAAATATTTCAGAGATAATTTTTTTATTTTTTTAAGATAATGGTCTGTAAGGGGGACTTCACTTGCTTTTGCTAAGCAATTATTCAATATTATACTTTTATGTACACAAGAAAAAAAATTGAACCAAGAATAATTTACTTGACCCAAGAATAACATTATGAAAAAAAAATTGTTTCCGGTTTCAAGAATATTGTTTTCGTAAAATTGGTATTCTTGATTAAAGAAAAAAATTTCTACGATTGAAAAATTTAAATTCTTGGTTTAAGTATAATTTCGTTAGATTAAAAAAAACAAATTTTGCTTAAAGAACTTCAAAATCTTGTTTCAAGTGTATTACCGACGAAGCAAGAATGGTAAAAACTCAATTCAAAAATGTCAGTCTCTTGGTTTCAAAATACCCTCACGACTGTCCAAATTATGGAGAATTGAGACCTCTAAACCAGTGTCATAGTATTTCGAGTTAAAACTCTATGTTCCAATATCTCGGACGTATGCCAGCCTAGTGGACAGTAGACAAGACTTCTAACTCAAAGGACGCGAGTTCGATCCCGTCCGAAGCCAGTGTTTTTTATAAATTAAGTTGGAACGTAAAAATGATGTGTAATGCACCGTTTTTTAAATTTGAAAAAAAGTATGTGTTCTGTACGATAAATTGCCGTTTTGAATCAAGTCGCTAGTGTCTCAAATTCAATAAAAAATTCAAGTTCCTACAAAAAAGTTTCAAAATAATTTTTCATATTTCCAATACTTTAGTAACAAATTTCCATTTATTTATTCACTCCAACTATCATCCATTTCAGTCTTCTCAATGCAATCTTCTATTCCCCAAAATAATGATTTAAAAAAAATAATTTAATCAGAATAATGTAATAACAACATATGTTTAAAAATAACGACTTAAATAAGAAAAAACAAAATTATCTTCAGACTGTTGCTGTCCAAATTTCATTACGAACTTCTTCTAATCTCAAATAATAATAATAACAATAATAATAATAGTGATAATATCAATCATATAAATATCTATCCCAAAAAAAACAGTCAACAAAACACTCAGCGGCATTATAGTTATCAGTTAAATTTTTTTTTATATTTTTCATAAGAATATAAAAAAAATGTATTCGAAAAATTTCTGGATTTTTTTTTTCATCACCGCGTTCGCCGAAATGGAGGTAATTAATTAATAAATAACAACAATAACATATTTTAAAAACATAATAAATTATATAATATAGCGATAATGTAAATATTAAATTTTTTATAGACGCGTTCGATTCAAGATAAACCAGAGGCTAAAAATGAAGAATGCTATTATAATACCGAACGCAATACATTTATATGTATTACCGAAGATCTAAATAATTCTATAGATACTAATTTTTACTACGACGATATATTTAATTTAACGACTAACGGTAGCAATGATTATAATAAAAATTACGTTAATAGTGATAGTGAAATAATAACAATAAATAATGGTAACAATGAAGTTAAAACATTAACTTTTGATAGTAATAAAAAATTAATGACCATTCGTAATGGAAATAATAATGTCAATACAATCATAGTTAAACATAGTAGTAATGTTGTTACTATCGATAATAAAAGTAATAATGTTAATACCATTACTCTCAGTGATAATAGTAAAAACATAACTATTAACAATAACAATGGTAATGTTAATACAATTACGATTCATAGTAATAGTGAATTGATAACTATTAATAATAACAATAATAATAATGTTAATACAATTACTATCCTAGGAAAAAGAGGAAGGATTGTTATTAATGATAATAATAATACTAATAATATTAATACTATTAATGGTAGTAATTATAATTAATTAATTATTAAGTGAATATTGTGAAACAATACTACTGCTAATTATCATTATTACATACTGTTAATTATTAAGATAATTTTTGATTTTATATTCTATTATTTAAAATAAAAATACAAAATTTTATTTAAAATAAAAATTGTGTTTATTATTGAAGTTGCTTATAACGAGATTGCTTAGAATGAGCTTCGGCTGTACGTAGTTCATTGGTTTGCTTTTATTTATTTCAATAATATTTTTTATTATTTTTATATATTATACTGAGTTTTTAATTTGAAATATTGCAATAGAATCATAAGTTTTATATTTTAATAACCTCTATTATATGTTTCATATGTTACGGTGACCCTGGTGGATATTTTTCGAAATTTTCTCTGAAAAAGTCTTTAGAACTCTAAAAAAATCTTTAGAACTCTAGAACTGAGTTTTTTTAGAAAAAGTTCCGAAAAATTTCTACTAGGGGAGGGTGAGGCTAAAATATTTATAAACTTTTTTATTAATTTGGCACTTGGACATTTTTTAAATTAATTAAATTATGCTGGAAATTGGGAAAGTTTGTGTTCATTACCCTTCTACTATATTTTCTGCCCTTTCTCTACTATAGTTAAGTCTGCAAAAAAATGAGCTTTTCTCTCACCATTTTTCTACAGTTAAGTCATTACTGCGCATGCGCATTAGTGCAAAGTCATGGACTTCTTCATAGCCAAGTAGTGGGAGAAAAGTCCATTCTTTTGTAGACTTGACTATAAACAGGCTAGCGCTCTCTCACTTTAAGACGAAAACGTACGATTCAAATTGACAGTACGGGCTCAAGGTCAACCAGGAAAGGGTTAATATCGACTATGATAACACATCTTAGTCTTTTCAATATCAACTTCCATGCTTAAAATCGATAGATTAGAAAAATAAAGTAATCTTACTATTAAAATTAAGACGTGATAAGTTTAAAAATAACCTAAGCTTATAAAAAAAAAACAAAAACAAAATTATCTCCAGACTATTATTGTTAAAACTACGAAATCTCTCTAATCAATAATAATAACAATAGTTCGATAAAAAATGATATAAATATCTGCAAAAATGGACAGTCAACAACAAATTTGACAGCATACAGAACAGTAAAAATTTTTTAATTTCTATTCAAAATAAAATAATAATAAAAATGTTTATAAAAAATTTTTGGATTTTCTTTTTCATAATTTCGTTCGCTGAAATTAAGGTAATTAATTCTAATATTTGATAATAATAATAATAATAATAATAATGATATATTTAATTTATTAAAGGGACGTTCAATTGAAAACAATAATATAGTGGTAAAAAATGATGATTGTTATCAAACTAGATATAATACAATCGAATGTTTTCCGAAGGATTTCATATATTCTATGGAAAAAAAAATAAAAAATTTAAATTTATTCAACTTAGGAATAAATAATAATAACAAAAATGAAACAACTGTCAATAATGATACTTTAAGAACTACTATTAATAATTTGGATAATAATGATAAATCATGTACAATTAATGATTATAATGCATTACTAACTATTAATAACAGAAATAACAATAGAAATAGAGTAAAGATAGTGTACAATAGTATTGCAATAACTATAAGTAATAATGACAATAATGAAAATATAATTACTATCGGAAGTGGTAGTAATATTATAACTATTAATAATAATAATTATAATAATAATAAAATTACTATTCATGGTAATAGTAACATAATTACTATAAATAACAAATTTTATAATAAAAATACGATTATTATTAAAGGTCACAAAGGCAGGGTTACTATTAATAATAATAATAATAATAGTAATACTAATAACATTTTTCACGATGATCGTGTCTATCATCATAATAGTAATATTAGTGATGATAATACCGATTATCAAATAAATGTTAATAATAATGATACAAATAACAATAATAATTATGGTAGTTGTTATTAATAAGTACATTAATATATTAATAGATAATATGTATACTTAATATAAGACATTGTATTTGATTACTAAATAGTTACAATAAAAACTACTGAAAAAAATTTAAGATTTTTGTGTAGGGGAGACTGGGGCACATTGGGCTTACATTTATATTACATATTAGCTTTTTTTTGAGGGCCCATTTTGCCCCACTCTCCCGTATATTCCTTTTTGCAATATGGCTATTTTAGATTATACGTTTTGATCACCCGATAAAAAATGATTTTGTATAATTATATATGAGTCCATATATAATCAGATCTGAAAATTGGACAGATCTGATCATATATGATTAGATATAATCATGCATGAACGAATATAGTCATTTTCAAAATCTCATTGAAAATATCTGTAAATTATTAATTAAGTAATTTAATTAGGATTCATTGTCTTCATTAATATAAATGTGGGTTAAATTGAGAAAAAAAAAAATTACTATCGGTTAACTATTACTATACTAAGGGGGTCACCCGTCCAATTAATGACCCACGTCGAAAAATTACCTAACCCGTACGAAATATATATGGGCAAAACTGAATATATGTCTCATATATGCGACACATATTCAGATTTGCCCGAATATATACGGATATATACTTTTTCCGTTCGGGAAATTAAATTTTTTTTTCTCAGTGTAAGCGACCTCTTAATGTCCGATTTATTTATTAATCGTGAACGTGATCAATCTTAGTCTTTTCAATATCAACTTCGATAATTTAAAATCGATAGACTGAAAAAATAAAGTAATGAAAAACATAAAAACAAAATTATCTCCTGTTATTGTCAAAACTACGATATCTTTCTAATCAATAATAATAACAATAGTTCGATAAAAAGGATATAAATATCTGCAAAAATGGACAGCTGACAACACATTTGACAGCATACAGAACAGTATAAATTTTTTAAATTCTATTAAAACAAAGTAATAACAATAATAATAAAAATGTTTATAAAAAATTTCTGGATTTTCTTTTTCATAACTTCGTTCGCTGAAATTAAGGTAATTAATTGTAATATTCGATAATAACAATAAAAATAATAATATATATAATTTTTTAAAGGGACGTTCAATTGAAAACAATAATCCAGTGGTAGAAAATTATGATTGTTATCAAACTAGATATGATACAATCGAATGTTTTCCGAAGGATTTCATAAATTTTATGGAAAATAAAATAAATAACATAAATTTATTCGATCACGGAATAAATAATAATAACAAGAATGGAACAATTGTCAATGATGATATTATAAGCACTACTATTGATAATTTGGATAACAATAATAAATCATCTACAATTAATGATAAAAATGCAGTACTTAAAATCAATAATGGAAATAATAATAGCAATAACGTAAATATCAATTACAATAGTGAATCAATAACCATAAATAATAACGATAGTAATCAAAATTTCATTACTATAGGACAAGATAGTAATGTCATAACTATTCATAATAATAATTATAATGATAATGTAATTACTATCCTTGGTAGTAGTAAATTAATTATTGTATATAGCGGTTCTTATAATAGAAATACGTTTATTATTAAAGGTAACAAAGGAATGATTACTTTTAAAAATGATAATAATAATAATATTAATACCGTTTATTCATAAATAATGGAAATATGAGTACTGATAATATCGATTATAAAATAAATTTTGATAATAATGATAAAAATAAAAATAATAATTATTCCCCGTATGAAAAAACTTTATATGTGAAAAGATATATTTTTAAATATATGAATATTATAATGTGATATATTGTACAATATATAAAATAACATTTATATTTTTGTCGTATAAATGTATGTTATATGGTATATATTATATACATACATAATAATGTATGTATATCATATAATAAATAATATATGATAAAATATTTAAAAAAAATATATTGCTGCATTATATTAATTATATATTTATAAATACAACTTTTTTTATGTATGTTTAACATATATATTTTGGTATATCGTTTTTTATATTGATATATTATATTGAAAGTAGTATATTAATTAATGCATAGTATGATGTATATTTTTTATATATGTTTCCCAGTATATTGCAAAATATATGGTACTCCATATATGTTGCAATATATAACGTCCAATATATTGAAAAATATATGATACTAAACATAATTTCCGTCATATGATGTGTTATATAATAACAACGATACATTTTAGCTTGTAATGTATTTTCTATGCTATCGGACAGTTTCTCGAGGAATATATGTACATATATAAAGACTATAATTTTTTTAATATATTGGATAAATATAATTTCAATATACCGCAAACCATAGATTTAATCATATAAGTTCATCCATATATAATCAATTATACAGAGACAATATATTACTAATTATATGAGTCAAAATATATGGAAATATACCCGATGAAAAAAGATTTTATACATTTGTATAAAATTATATATAAATTGAATAGAAAAAATGGCCCGATCCATTTGTATACAATCGTACATAATTATGTCTTATTTGTATATAATTTGTATATAATCACATAATGTTTTCGTATAGATTATATATAATTATATACAATTCTATATAATTGTATAAAAATATATACATTTGTATATAATCACATATTGTATTCGTATAGATTATATATAATTATATACAATTCTATATAATTGTATACAAATATATACATTTGTATATAATCACATATTGTATTCGTATAGATTATATATAATTATATACAAATATATACATTTGTATATAATTATATAAAAAATTTTTATAATTATGCATCACCTCTATCCAATTGTATATAATTCATATATAACTGTATACAGTCATATAAAATCTTTTTTCATCGGGTATATAAGGTTTACTATATTATACTTTATACATTAGATATATACCACCCATATATGATAAAAATATATTGAGCATTATATGAGATAATATTTATATAAAAATATAAAACATTCTATAAAAAGAAATATATTATTAAAAATACATAATCCAATATATGTAAAAAACATACTCACCATATATATTTTTATATGTTTTTAACAATATATAGCTTTTTCATGCGGGCCCTATCAAAAAAATTCATATAGGAATCCAGCCTAGATTCCTATGTGGGCTTCCATATGGTTTCCCATAGGAAATCAGCATCGATCCCAATATAAATTCCTGTGTAGGTTTCCTACATGGCGGTTTCCTACAGACGATTTCCAATTAATTAAAAATTAATTTTTTTTCTGTTAAGTATACATCCGTAAATTGATAGTAGGGATTTCCAATGGTAGATATTTTATTTGAGAGGGAATTTTTTAGGTAGACATGTTGCGGCAGACTTCAATGGGTAGAGTTTTATTTTTGATGAGGTCACTTATGGCTGATCCATTTTCCCGGGACCCCCGGGAAAATGGAACATGCGTAACAGCTGAAACGTAACAAAATAATAATAATAATAACAATAATAATAATAGTTAAGAAAAAAATATCTATTACTCTTGTACAATCAATAAGCGGGATATTGGTCACCATATCAATTAATTTAGTCGTTATTTCACTCGCTGAAATAAAGGTAATTAATTTATATATTACAATAATAACCATAATAATAAAATGTATATTTAATTCATTATTAGAGACGTTGAATTGAAAAAAATCATTCAGTGATAGAAAAATGGAGATAATTGTTACTCTATGTTGTATACAGATAAAGTGTACTATCAAACCTAATAAAGAGGTACTAATTATTACTAATGATAGTAATAAGACTAAATCATGGGATATGGGCTTTTGTAGATTAATGAAAATTACAAATAAAAAAGATAATAATGAAAATACAATAAATGTTAAAGGGTGTTGTGATTTTATTGTAATTAATAATAATGGTAATAATAACAAAAATACTATTAATATTCACCATAATAGTAAGAAGATAGTCATCAATAATAACAACAACAACACAAATATAATTAACATTTTTAGGGATAGTGAAATGATTATTATAAATAATTACATAAACAATACAAATAATATCACTATCAAAAAACAAATAGGAAAGCTTAAGATCAAGAATAAAAATAGTGAAAATAACATTAATACGGTTAATGGTGTTAAGTATTAATGTATTCTTTATAAAGTGAATACTGGTAAAAATAATAATAATTAATAACAAGAAAATATTATATTATATTATAAATAATTAATAACAATATTAATAACAAAAAAATACTAATGAACATTAAATTAATGTCTGCATAATTGGCTTAATCTATTTAAAATTATCATTATTATAGTTAAGGTAAAAGACCTAGTACCCGATCAGGGAACTAGTACTCGATCACTCCATGTATTTGTATATCTATATTTAGTAAAATTTAGTATATATATATATATACATATATATGAGTGATCGGGTACGAGTTCCCTGATCGGGTACTGCCCTATCCAAAAATTCCCATAGAATCCACTCAACTGCGACAAAAACCGCATAGAATCCTATAGACTGTATTGGTTTCTATGCGTTTTTTGTTGCAGTTGAGTGGATTCTATGAAAATTTTTGGATAGGGTGGGTCCCTGATTAACAAAAATGCTTTTATCCATGCTAAGTGCAAATCTATATACATTTTTTAATATAATGGCCGAATCATGTCAAAATTCAGTGAGCATTATTTCCTGAGATGTTTGAAACATTTTAAAACACAAAAAAAAAAAAAATTCAAAAAAAAATTTTGTTTTTTTTTTAATTTCAACTGCTAATGAGTACCAAATTGACAAAAACAATAAAAAAACGATAATTGTTTTCATTTCGATAGTCATAACAAAATTAAAGGAACAAAACTTGTTCCTTTAATTGTTTTGGAAAATTTTGATCAATCCACCCCGAAAAACGGCTCGATGGATCAATTTAAAAATTTACAGGGTTATTGGGGGTACATTAAGCTAAAAAATTCCCTGGCAACATTATTTTTTTTAACAATATTTACAAAGTAGCGGTTGATTTACTGTTTAGCCAAAAAAAGTCACTTTTTTGTACTCACTTCATAGGGATGTTAAGGATAAAAAAAAATTTTTTTCATAAAAATTGATGAAAGGGTCTTGTAGGGAATTTATTCAAGTTTTCAACGCCACCCTCAAATTTACTGTGCGCTCATTAGTACCTGAAATATCGACGATCAAACCCAAAAGGATCATTTTCCGTTTGAAGGCTGATATCTCAGCGACAAGTTATCGTACGAATCTCCAAAAAATGGAAATTAAAGCTGATTAAATTTGCTATCCGACTTATGCATTGGTTTAGCTGAACGATTTTTTTCGCAGCCCGTGGACTCTCTCAAAGAAAAGTAAAAATTTAGAAAATTTTTTTCTCGCGGTATTTCTCATGTTTGCGCAATGGCTGGAGGTCTAAAAAAAAATTTATGAAAATGAGTTGAAACTAGAGATTTCAAGCTACAAAATGCTTTTTTTTGTTTTTCGATACGATTATTTTTCACAAAGTTACAGCCTTTCAAAAATCACTAAAAAATTTCTAAAATTTTTCTGTTCCTTTAATTTATGGCATGAGTGTATTACCCAATTCAAATTGTTTTAAATCATTTCAAATTGTTTTGAATCATTTTTCTTAATCTGGGGTCTCTTACCTTATTAATTTTAAAAATATATATTTACTATTATATAATATTATTAAAAATATATATGAAGCTATATTGTGAAATGATATTCAACGAATACACAGCTATAACAGAAAGTATTAATTACTTTAATATTTTCAACTTCCTGTTATGAAAATTTGTAATTTAGTGATCAAGTTCCCGCCCTAAGTCTTACGTATGAAAGGTAGAGGTCTACTCTCCATAGTCTTACGTCTTGAGGGTAGAGGGTAGAGTATGGAGACTATATACATGTATACTATACATGTATATAGTCTCCATAGGGTAGAGGCACCCCTACCCTTCATAGTCTTACGCCTTAAAGCGCACGGTCATGATCACCGGTTTCTAAAGTTGTTATCAGAACTGTCTTTTGCGCCATCTACTGATATCTTCAAGAGCTCTGAGACAATATTTTACAGATAACGATTTTTAATAGGATTCAAAATAGTAAGTAATATCATTATTTCTGAAAATGAACAGTAACCTTTCATTCATTTAAAATATTGGTTTATAATCAGTTATAATTAATATCTAAGGATCAAAAAAAAAATTTCAAGGATTAATTATAATTAAGTAATTTATCATCTTATGTGTCATCACTAAATATATGACTATTTTTTAAAAATATATTCTCTTTAATTTTTATATTCATAAAAAAAATATTTCTGTCGTTATCTCATTATAGAAATTTTTGAATTAAAAAATGGAGACTTTCTGGTTAAGAATAATATTGATAACTTTTATGAAAGTAAATTTTAAAAATGCACTCATAGATTTTGACATGCGTTTTTTTTACAGCCATTTTTTAAATAATTATAGTTTGCTATATATTTTGAAAATTTAAATAAAAAAAAAAGTTGTGCGTAGAAAAGAATAGAAATGGATTTCTATGATTTTTTTATATTGTTATATATATTGATGAAAATATTTTTTCAAGTTTTACTCCCAAAATTACAGCTCCGAAAAAATGTATAATAAAGAAAAAATAAATAGAATAATGCGCGTAAAGGAGTATAATTTAAAAAAGTAATATTCCCGATTTAAAAACAGTTTTTACGCAGAGCTATCGATTGTTGAAGCTTTCGAGTGTCGTATGTCTGCTATATTCACACAGATTGTTTTCTAGATATTGATATACTGTTTACTCTCACCTATTTTCTATATATCACAATTAGAATCGTAGTCTTGTTTTTGAACACTAACTAAAAATTACGAATTCAAATTAATAAATTTATTTTAAAATGGGCATGAAAGAAATAAATACTTGGGTTTTGATACGAAGATACGATAAACTTGGTAATTATTTACAATTTTGTATTCTTTCTTTAAAAAAATAGTATTTGCTAATACGTAAATAATCTATACATACATCTATATATAATTATATCTGATGATTATAATTTTTTTAGAATCTGATACGGCAAAGTTGCAAACGAGCTTACAGAAGTTAACATTAGGCCATAATTTAATTCCGGACGAATTAAAATCAATGATCTATAGATCGATTGATATTGAGGATGATAGCTCACGAGTACTTAAAGTTCGACGGTTTGATAATAATCTTATCCCAATGTCAACTTTATTGAATGGATCGTCATCTGAAAAGTATTTTTTATTTTACTTATTTTTCTACTTATAAATAAATAAAACTTCATTAATAAATTTAATATGATTTTGTTTTCAGACCATTTATTATAGACGTCGTTGGGGTTCATCAATTTTGTAATTACTATTAGTATTAAAGTATCGCGTTGCTAATCTCAAAAAAATAGGGATCAATGATAAAGTACAAAAAAAAAAGAATTTGAATTAAAAATAATTACTGTAACTGCGTAGAAATTATTTTCCACGCCCAAGTAACACAGAGTCAACTTTAAGATGTCTTTTAAAAGGATGACAAATTTTTTTTGTATCTAAGTCACCTTTTTTGTTATAAATACGGCATGAAAATGTTGGTTCCGGAGACAGAGCCGAGTTGTATTGTTTTTTCTGTCTTATTTCAATTAAGAGGTCATTTAGATGTCTTATTTTACCACTTTTTGTCGTCACTTTTGTTAAGTCTTTTAAGGAGATATTTTTTCGGTGAGATAAATTTCTGATCGTTTTGTCAACATCGTTGCCTTATCGATGTGTCAAAAAGTTGCCTAAAAACTGATATCTTATACATGTCTCAAAGGCAAGTGTGCTATTTGGGCGTGTACAATAATTCAAATTTTTTTTCACAATTTGAAATTTTAAATAAGATTGAGTGTTCCGGTGCCCCGAAAGTGTATGAATTTAGGTCTAATTCCATCAGAATACTGAGAATTCCCACAGAAATCACCAGTAGATGACTGAAAACACAAAAATTTTTATCCAGTTTCAAAACTTTAAACCTAAAAATGCCTATAATTTAAGACATTCGCTTTTTTGGCGCGAATTTTTCTTTTATTTTCACTCAGAATAATTCTACCATTTGATTAGCAAATAAAAAAAAATTACCCGCTCTTTTGAGTTTAGCAACACGATATTATTTTTTTTTGTTAATTTAATTATTAAATTTTATATGACTTTGGCCAGTTGAATAATAAGCAATAAATTTTCAGGTCCAGTTGAAAGTCGTACAATTTTACCGAGTTACATCGATGCGATACAATCTAAATTTACAGATTTAGAAGATCGTGTTAAATCAGCAGAAACGTCATTGCCAAATTTAAATGATAAGTATGTGAAGTCAATTGAAGATGCGGCAACTGAATTATCTACTTGTCTTCATTTTCTTGATCGCCGTCTTGATGAACTCATTCCGAATTCATGGCAATCACAACTTAATTCATCAGCTTAAAAAAAAAAAAAAAAAAATACATGTGAATTAAATATGGGGCAAATTACTCTAAACTTTTTCCGGCTCATTTCTTTTTCTTGTCTTCTATTCCATAATTTCATTCGCTGTCTTTCCTCATCTTTTTCCATACTTATTTGCAATCGCGAAGCGTGTTAGTGGGCAAGACTTCACACAGGTGGCAGTCTGACGTCTATATGGAACAAACCTCAAAAGGCAATGCCATGAAGACTAGAGGTCTAGTCTCCATAGGCGATGCATTATATCAACTTGTGAAAAATAATTCATTTGCTTACTGTGGGATTCGAACCTAAGCCTGGTCAGTACTTGACTTCTAGGACAAGATTGCTGTCTGCTTGACAACAAGCTCTGGTTCACCATAAAATTTTTTTTTTGGGAAAAAATAACAATTTGCAATAAAAACATGAATTTATTTTTATTTAAACCAATTGAAAATCATTTATGTATAAAAAACAATTATTCTCAGTGTTAACATATTATTTATTTTATAAACTATAAATATAAATAAATTATTAATAGTTTAAAATTATTTACATGTAAAAACAAATAATAATAAAAATTATTGTTATTTAATATGGAATTGATTGAGTGAATTTTCATTTTTATTAAATTAGAAAAAAAAAAAAATAGATGCATTTCGGATACTTTTGTACACATAAATTTTGTTTCTCTATGAATTTGTGGTAATAAATTAAAATATAATATTCATGGTAAAACGAAAAAATGATGAATATTTTCGTATATTTTAAATAAAACATTTTTATATATTACTCTTTTTTAAAATAAAAAAAACTATAATAAAACAAAGTATTAAAAATTAAAATTAGTAATTAAAATATATATAAACTTTTGAAAAATTTTTAAACAGTTTTTTTTTTTAATTTATTTTTTGTTTCAACTACAAAACTCTGTAGAAAAATATCAATATATCGTTTATGTCAGTTTTTAAAAAATATTTATAGATTTAAATTAATGATAAATATATATTCTATTTTATTATTAAGTCAATTTATATCTTTTGTCCTGTCAGATGTTTATTATTTTTTGATTCGTTTTAATGAGTGTTTTGTTACAAACAATTAAACGATTGTTTGACAATGAAGCAAATGGAAATTGTTTTTTTTTTTTTTTCTTTTGTTTTCCATTTAAATACGAACACTTTTTGGTAATTATTAAACAATGTAGAATTTTTTAACTCAACTTGTTTCTGCATCAGTATTTTCAAGTAACGTTAAATTGACCTCACTATTGATGTCATTGACATTTATTTCTACATTGTAAGTATTCGCCTGTAAATAAATAAAATATAATTAATTATTTTATTTTTAACATGATCAAAATAAACGTCTTTAAATATCTGACACCATGATACTAAAATCAGCAGACGTCTAATAATTTTTGGATTTTTTTTTAAATGATAAATTATAAAAAAAAAATTATTTTAAAAAATTGCACTTATAGTTTTTTAAATTTTCTACATGTGCATTTTTTTTTCTTGTAATTAATGTTGAAAAAAAAATCCAAAGTCTACTAACTTCAGGATCAGCCTCATAATAGAACATTACGTAACGAGTAGACTAAGTCAGTCATTATTTCCGAGCGCAATGTTTAGAACGAGCCTTAAACTTTCTGGGAAAGTTGCTAACAACTTGTTGTCAACAGTTACAAAAGTTAAAAGTTGTCAACTTGATCGCAACTAATTGACATCAACTTTCCGAGCAGAAAGTCTTATCATACAGCTTTGATCAAACAGGATAACCATGCACGTGTTAAATAATTTTTTTTCTTAACACTGATCATCTCTGATTGGCCGATCAATAAAAAAAAAAAAAGATAATAACAATAATGAAATCTTACCAAATGTAACGAAGCAACGAACAGTCTCGCAATATTTCCCGGCTCCTCTTCATTTTCCGCGATCTCATGGAAATCCACCTGATGCGTTTCCTTCATTTTCAAACTGTCTAAAATTCTTTTCTCATACTCATCGACATGAAAACTCGGTCTGTTAGCGACCACTTTTAGAGCTTCCATAGTTTCCAGCCATTTAGCAGATTCTTCTTCCCGTTCATTTCTGACATCGAATTCCTTCCTCAGTTCTTCCATTTTCCTTTCGATTCTCTCCATCAGACTTTGATCAACAGTAGCTGACTCCGTTTCTTGCAGTCTCTCCAACGATTCCAAATCTCCAGTAGTTTCAATATCAGAAAAATCATCAAGCGACCGTGGGGAAGAATAGAAACCATCAGAATAACTCGTAAACATTTTATTCCTTTTTGCCTCAATCCTCCTTTCGCTTTGACAGTCGTCATTATCGTCTTCCTCATCGATCCTCATACCATCATCACAGCCTACATCATCCATCAATTTGGACTCATACCCAACCAAATCATCACCGATCATCACAGGACAATAATTAGCGCGTTCAATTTCTTCAACAAGTTCCTTCCGTTCATTGAATATCCGCTTTATTTCTTCTTTGTTATCAGAAATTAACTTTTTTAACTTCTTATCCCTCAAACTTTCATTGTCGCTCATTAAAAATGACTTGAGTTGATTTTTTTTCCACTCATTGTCTGTCAATTTGCGTTTCTTAGTTTTCCTCGATCCTTTCAAAAGAGCGACATGACAGGGCAGCTTAAATTCACGTCTCAAACGGGGTAATTTGTCTGGCACACTCGATTCAAATGGTATTGGGTCAAGTATACTGATATTATCACTATTAGTATTATTATTATTATTATTATTATTTGAATCAGAGTTATCTGGAATGGAATTTACTGAACTACGCAATCTCTTAATTGGTGAAAATGATTGACAATCATCAGGATCACCAGATGTGTAGCCAGCATCAGTTTCTATCGAGTCACGTGTTCTTGGAATTTTATCAAGACTTTGGTTATTATCACAATTTTCAATTATTTTATTTGAATTTTGTACTTGAGTTTTACTATTTTCAGACTCTACTGATAAATTATTTAATTCTAAACTACTAGACTCTACATTTGTGCTTTCGGTCACTAATTCTGGGCTTCTTGTCTCTGATTCTTGAGTTTCAATTCCCGATTCTTGACTTCTAATTGCCGATTCTTGAGTCCCATGACTTAAATCTGATAGTGGATCAGGTGTCACATCAGATTCATCAATTAGTTCATTACTTGTATCACAATCGATTGGAGTATCGGTGTCTGATGACAGCAATGGCTCATCAGAATCACGACCACTTGAGTCACTAATTGGCGCTAAAAAATCAGAATTTATACGCGAACTAGGGGTATTGGGATTTGAATTCGATGTCATTGATCCATAAGCTGATTCAATTGTCGGACTCAACATGCCGTTGGCATGGGTGTCGTAATCGGAACATGAATCAAAATTTTCAAAATTCAAATCGGTTTCTGTATTATCAGGATTTGTGTCAACATCAAGATTTTGCGGATTAGAATCAACAGGAATTGATTCTGAACTTTCAGAAGTGTAATTAGAACTAGTGGACTGACTAATTGATGGTGTGGACGTAAATTCTAATGGGGTTATTGCATCTATTAGCATACGTGATGTTGATAATTGTTGGTTACAACGAAAGTCGTATTTTTTGCCGATTATTTCACCATTGATGTCAATTATATCGTTGGTGAATGTTTGCCGTGTGATGTTTTCTAGTTGAGGGTAACGTTGGTTAATTAGTTTTATTTTTTGAATTTTAGACGGAGTCGATTTTTGAGTTGAGTTTTTAATTGTTTCGGATGATAAGTTCAGTAAATCAAAATTTTTGAAATCTATCTGAGTTTTGCGGGATCGGCGGGTTGATTTTGTTCCCTTTTCTGCTTCCTCTTCGAGTCTGGAGACAATTCAGTTTTTTAATTAATTATTTATTGTACTAAATAATTATATGATAGCCTAGAATTTGCACACAATTTAAACCATCAAAGTTTTATCCCTAATGGATACGAATGCCGGGAAAAAATAAATCAGATCTAATAAAATCTGATTGAGTTGACGTAATAGTTTTTTAAAATTTGTTTTTATAGAAATGATTTCATGTTGTAGCATTTTTCGGAAAAATTTAATTAATTTTCTTATAAATCTATATTGATATACACTTGAGTCTGAGATCAAGAATTTTATATAAATGGAGAAATGAAACAGTCTTTTGTTCGTCGCATACTAGTTTGTTCGTCGCAAGTTGTGTCTGGCTTTGCGAATTCAGTAGGCTGTTATCTTCGGATTCTTTCGTTTATGTAAGAAACAGATTTTGGACTGATGCCCTTGCTAACAAATTTGTTGATGAAACATCGAAACAGTAACGGATGATACTCAGGAGCGATCCTCGGTAGTCGGACTACCAGGGATCACCCCTTGAGCATTTAAACAATAGTATATTACATACCTAGATCAGTAAAATAAGAAAAACCTTAGACATGTGTGTCAGCCTCGGCCAACAATTATATGTGATCTGAGACTTATCTTATTTTACTGGTCTAGGTATGTAATATACTATTCTGCTCGACGGAGTCGGAAAGTTGCAACTTCTTTCAGGGCAGCGGCCCAAAAGTTGCCACTTTTCGGCCGGAGAGCAGTCAACAAATAATAATAATAATAATAATAATAATAATAATAATAATAATAATAATAAATTTAATGTAAGTATATATTTAAGTAATATAATTACTCATGGTTTAAAAAAGACTGTTGTAATGCTGTTGTCTCTTGATACAAAGATTCAACTCGTCTTACATAAACATTTGCTGAATTTTGCAAAACTAATGCAGCTTCACCAAAATTCAAATCTTCTTGTTGATCAAGTAATGTGTAATAACTCTCTAGCACCTGTTAAAAAAATAATTATTATTACTGGTTATCATAACCATTATTAAATTATCATTAATTATAAATAAGTACGACCTTTGACAGAGGGAAATTCCAATCAGCCAAATCTTTAGCAGGTTTCATCAATTGCGCAGACACATCTTGTAAAGTTGTCATGGTTTTTTAATTGTAATCATTTACAATTAACAATTAGCATATGTATAAATAATTATATACATATATGTTTTTCTTGCGTTAATTTTTTTATACTATCTGAAAAATTTGAATCATTGATTGATTATTTTTATAAACTAAATTTATAAATAAATTGCTTATAGTAAAGAAATTTAATAAACAGTAAAAATTACTCTGGTTAATTTTTTTTCTTATAATAATTTTAAAAACTACAGTAGAAAAAAATTTGATAAAAAATTAATTGCTTTTATATACATGATAAATTTTTTAATTGAATGATATTGAAAAAAATGACTTTTTCGACTGAAAAAAAATGAGATAAAATATAATTTCTATAAAAAATAAAATATTTGAATATATATTAAAGTGAAATCTAATTCGTATCTGCAAAATACTTTTAACTGAACAAATAATCTTTGAAAAGAATAAAGAAAAAATGTGTTGTATGTCAATAATGGCGCTAAAACCACCTTATCTAATTATCATTAATCACGATAACATTGGTCTAATTATCACTATCGGTTGCTCTAGATGATGTTAGTGAATTTGTAACATTAGTCATTAGATATAAATAAAAAGAATAAAGAATGACATTTTTTTTTTCACTTAAAAAATTATTTGATAAAAAACTTAAGCTTTATATACTTATTTATAGAATTACTTCAAGTTACAAATGAGAAGAAATGTTGTAATAAAATATACATTTTTTTTTAATGATTTATTTTAATGTACATGTTTTTGTATTCAAATATTTTCAAGATAAATTTTATTAAAAATCATTTTAAATTTTTGAATGCAGTTTTTTCAAAATTACATCTATCCCTATGGGAAAAATCCATGTGGGATTGCATGGGAACCCATGTAGGAAAGTGTAGATTGATAAAAGATTCCATAGGAATGAATATGGGAGTGTATGGGTTTGTATAAAAATCCATGTAGGAAATCATGGGTATGATTCCCATATGGGAAATCTGTAAAGGAAACTGTGGGTATCTGGATTCCCATTTTGACATGGTACAGATTCCCATAGGAAATTTTTGGATCCATACTAAATTTCCAAGTGGATTCCCATAGAAATCCATGTGAAAATCTATATCGGGATCTTTGCTGGATTTCTACAGGAAAACCATATGGGAATCCGTCCATGTGGGAACCCCCATATGAATCTAGGCTGAATACCCATATGGATTTTTTTAATAAAGAAGTTGTCACGTTATTGCTAATCTGCAGCCATTTAAAAAATGAATATAATCGATTTTTTCTGATAAATCAATATCTCTATCAAACTATATATGTATACGTAATACATATGATAGTTATATGATTCATCAAAGTATTTTTAAGATTATCATTCAGTGTTACTGCCTTGAGTGTTTTGCTACTGATACGTACATAGTTACAGATTTAAAAAAAATTAACAATTATTCATTGAATTAAATTAAATTAATCATCTGTCAGTCATGATTTTATTTTTTGATATTTTGATTATATTCAAAAATACAAATTTTTAAAATCCTGGAATATGATAATCAAATTAGACATTTTTTTTTTGCTTTTTATAAACCAATTCTTTGTAAGTGAATAAAATTTTTCTAAAATGCAGAAAAATATTTTTTTAAATTTTTGATATGAAATTTTCGAGTTTTTTTTATAAATATTTTAGTTGTTTATTTAAAAAAAAATTTTTTTACTGTCTGCTACTTTTAGCCTCATTCTGAAATTAGAAGACAGTTAACAATTTTCGTATTTTTTTCAACAAATCTCAAAAAAAAAAAAATATACACGTGGAAAAAAGCAACAGGTTCAAATTTTGAAATTTTTTTTTTCAATTTATCATTTTTAAAAAAATAAAAAAATTTGAGACCTCAGGTAATTTCAGTGTCATAAATTTCAATCCATTTAATAAATCAACAACAAAATATATACATGTGTATATAATATATGAAATACATTTTCAAAATTTAAATTTATGAACCAAAATTCAAAATTCAAAATTAATCTTTTTTTTTCAGTGTTATAATGAATGATATATATTTTCAAAAAATCATGTATAAATGTATGTATATACACAAAATATATAACGAAAATAAACACACCGTTACATTGCGCGGGCCCATGGACGAAATGGTCACTAGATTATAGTTAAATTAGAAAGTGTACCCATAACAAAATATAAATAACTAAAATAATTATGAAAATTCAATATAACATCCCTGCAAACTCGGTGCAAAATAACATTATCATATTTATCTAGTAATTTAAAAATAATTTAATAATATATAAATAATTATTATCATACATTACCTTTAATTTAGTAGTAGCGTCATTTAACACCAACTAAAAACTTAAACTCGTTGGCCATTTTTATTTTTCTACACTCACGTTAACGTTCATTTATTTATTATTTCGCTCTCACTTTTGCACTTTTTGATTTTGTATCTTTGTTATGTGACACTCATACATTTACATCAATAATAACTGGCGGTATATTATATATAGAAAACTATTTGGTAGTGTGTTCATCATACGCAGTATCGTGACCGGAAGACGGACAAAAAGATTTCAATTCCATTCCGCAAATTTTAGTATACATTAGATATATATATATATATATATATACATACATATGTAATGAGCACATGTGTATGAATATATACCGGTAATAATAATTTCTTTTGCGATATTGATAAAGAAAAGTTCTGACTTGTCAACGATTGAGAAATAATTATAGGGACAAAATGGCGGCACGTGTGAAGTTTAAATTTGGCGGTGTTTTTAAATTATTTAAAATTGTGGTCATTTAATTTTACTTACATTAAATTAATATAATTAATTTATTTAGTTTAAAAAAAAAAAATAATTTACGCGCGCAATTTAAATGCACCAAAGTAATTAATTTATTAATTATTATTATTACTTGCGCGGTAAATTTAAATATTTGAAAAATAAATTATTAAAAATTGGAGATAAATTGAAATTCGTATGTTAAAATAAAATGGCGGCAGAATATGATAGAAAAATATTTAAAATATTAAAAAAAAACACTTGAGTGTTTGAACAAACCTTGGCGGGGAAATAATATGCAGAAGGGTATCCTAATACACTTGGAGATTTGAATTAAATTGCTCCAAGTGTACTGCAGCTAAAAAAACGTCACTTGACTGCTATTTCCCACCAGACGATGCCAGATGATTTTGCTCAGGAACTTGGAAGTTATCAGCATCAGCAATTCGCAACACTTTATACTCGAACTGAACACTTGACACTTTACACTAGCACTGAACACTTAACTGCACCACAGATACTTTGCACAATTTAAATTAATAAAAGATAAATTTAACAATCACTGCACAATTTTACACGACTTAACTGCAATACTGTGTTTTAATTCAAATGTAAAGAAGAATCTGGACTACTACTGCCATTGTCGAGATACTGACTGCCGCTATCGAACCGTCAGTTGAAACAAAGGAATCGATTTTGCGATTCATCGACCGCCCCCACTTAGCAAAAATTTGAACGTCGAATACAGCGACGCGCAGTGGCGCCAACGGCGCGAAATTTCAAAACCTAGGGATTTTTGTTACTTGAATTGATTACTGTGTCATTCGATACAATTAATCGAATCGTTTTTTGTGAAATGTTCGATATAATGTTTTTATGTATAGTCTAGTCACAGTTTATTTATTACTAAGGTTACAAATTAAAAAAAAAAAAAAAAAAAAAAAAATTAAACAAAGCGTGTTTACTCTTTATTGTTATTATATTTATTATTATTATTATTATTATTATTCGATTCATCGAAATAAAGTGAGTAATTAAACACAATATATTTTTTATAATTTATTTTATTTAAATATTTTTTACTAGTTTTGTTTTTTATTTTCATAACAAATAAAATTTTAATAATTACTAAGTATCTATATATATATTCATATATTTATATATGAATTTTTTCAGATTAAAATACCACAAATTTTTGTTGTGATTATGAGTGTCAAACATATATAGATATACCAGTTCTATATATTTATTTATAATAATGATAAGATAAAAATAATTCTAATCAAATTTTTTTAAAAGCTAATTTATAACTAAAAATATAAATAAAATGGCGAAGACAAAGACAATTAGCAAAGGATGTCCGAAATGTGAATTACAGGTAATGCCAAAAATTTATTTTATTACAATTATTTATTAATTTATTTTTTTATCAATTTCTTAAAAAAAATTTCTTCTGTTAAATTAAAATTTTTATTTCTGACGTCTTATTAAAAAATTACACCCGGTCATAAAATTTAGAAACTTTTTTTTTTTTCTAAAATGCGATTGCTCGGAAAAATATTCTCACAATTTTATGTAAATTTTTTGCTACTATTAGAAGAATTAAAATTAACATTTTACTTATTAATTTTGAAATTTATTTAAAAAGGTTCCAGTAGCTTGCAAAGCCTGTCCGTGTGGTCATTCATTTTTTAACGCACGTAGAAATTCAATAAAAAGTCCACCAAGTCCTGACGGTACTGGTGCTATGAAAACAAGACGTACTAATAGAATAAAACGTCGGATTAATTATTATGATGCATTAGAATATGATAAGCAAACAAAAAAAACTGCTAAGGTGAGTGTACTTTTATTTTTTTATTAGTCGTCTTATAAAATTTTATTATTAACAATCAGAAATTTTCAAAACTTTGAGTATAGAAAAATCCACCCGGTAACTTATCTTTAACATGTCGTACTGTATGATAAAATAGTACATTACGTAACTAGTGGACTAAGTCAGCCATTATTTGTCAAGCGCAATGGCCTAGTCCACATGTCACGCACTATACTTTATTCAACGCATGTCTGGTTATCCTAATTTATCAAACCTGTAAATCGAAGTTACGGTGGTCGTTTAGCGATCTGCTAATTTCCGATAATTAGATATTAAAAATTTAGCCATTTAAATATTTTGTGAGAACTACAAATTAATATAAAATATCCCGATGAAAAAAGATTTTATATAACTGTATACAGTTATATATGAATTATATACAATTGAATAGAGGTGATGCATAATTATATAAAATTTTTGTATAATTATATTCAATCATATACAATCGTATATAATTCTATATAAAAATGCAAAAAAGAATAATAAAATTATATACAAATGTATATATTTGTATACAATTATATAGAATTGTTTATAATTATACATAATCTATGCGAATACGGTATGTAATTATATACAAATGTATATATTTGTATATAATTATATATAATCTATACGAAAATATTATGTGATTATATACAAATGTATATATTTGTATACAATTATATAGAATTGTTTATAATTATACATAATCTATGCGAATACGGTATGTAATTATATACAAATGTATATATTTGTATATAATTATATATAATCTATACGAAAATATTGTGTGATTATATACAAATGTATATATTTGTATACAATTATATAGAATTGTTTATAATTATATATAATCTATACAAACACAGTATGTAATTATATACAAATAAGATATAATTATGTACGATTGTATACAAATAGAACCGGCCATTTTTTCTATCCAATTTATATATAATTTTATACAATTGTATAAAATCTTTTTTCATCGGGTATGAACTTCTAATTAAAAATCCTATAGTACTTTAGATGCTAATGTATACATTTTACTTATACATTTATCAGCCTATAAAATTATTTAGCATTAACACTTTGCTGGCTCTAATGGTAACAGTAGAGTACATGTAAGAAAAGTATTCAATAATGGCTTAAAGAGAGTGTCATTATAAGTTCATTACGTCACGCTGGCAGGAAATCTAGAAACCTGCATTGCCTCATTTATTACAGAACACCAGTCGATAAACGGCCACTTAGGGTTCGCTTTACGTCTCAGTTTTTATCAGAATCGTCGTCTAAAAGACTTTCTATAGAAAATCAAGGCATGGGCCGTCAAATTACGCGCTAGTTTTTATTCGGATCTTTATTTTAAATTCCATCTGTTCAAATTCCTACGGATATAAACAAAAAATTACTTGACTATTTGTTATTATAGTTACGTCGTGCAGCTGAACCAAATTCATTCAATAATTGCGCTCAGCTAAACAAAAAGAAAAAACGTAAAGTCAGTAAAACAAAAAGTAATCGTACAGGTGGTAATGGTAGTGTCGGTGATGATGAAGAAGATAATGAAGGTGTCAATGCATTATCACCTGAAAAACAATTAACGTGTTCATTAATATTACAAGAAATAAATAGCAAATTTCTTAATGTTGCCTGGAAGCCAATGTGATTATTTTACTTTTTAAGTTACTTTTTATAAGGATTCATTAATTTAATATCAATTAACAATAATAATAATAATAATAATAATAATAATAATAATAATAATAATAATAATAATAATAATAATAATAATAATAATAATTACGTGTTTATTAATAATTAAATTGAGTATTTTTTTTTTTTTTTTAATAAAATACATTACATTAATTGTACAATTATAATTAATTCATTTATAACAATTGTAATAATTGTGCAATAAAATACAATTTTTTTATCATTATTCATAATAATTACTGATTAATTTTATTTAACATACTATTTATTGTTTACTTAAATATATACTTATATTTATATATAATTAGTTTTATTTAATTATTTATTCTCTTTTCATTACAATTAATTACATCAATAAAATCAATACAAATAAAAATTTATATGATAAATTAAAAAATAAAGCAAATGTATTTATATAAAAAAAGAAATACTGTAAATATAAATGAATTAATTAATTACAATTAATTTATAAAATTGATGGCATGATTTTTATACAATTTTAATGATTAGTTTAATTATTTTATTTAAAACTTAAAATTAAATAAAAACGGAAGTTTATTATTTTATTTATAATTTTCTTAAACTAAAAAAAAATTAAAAACTCGAAATTTGAATGATAGGCAAAATGATTGAAAGCTGGCCCAGTGTAATAAAAATTAACATAAACCAGACAGTTTTTTTTTTTTTTTTTAACAAAATTTTATAATTCGCACCCAATTGCAAAAGCGTAAAATGTGATCTGTATTAATTGAATAATTTTTGAGCGATTTATTTATTTTTACAACTTATTTTGTCATTAAATCAAATTTCGTAATTTCAAAATGCAAAAAATAAATTCCTTGAGTAAAACACTTAGCGTACGGTCAATAATTCGTTTAATTTAAAACTCAAAATTTTTTTTAATAATTATCACAAAAGAATATCATAATTTTTTTTAAATTCAATATTTAGTTTCTTACTTATTTTATAAATAGTTACATAAAATTAATTGAATAACAAAAAAAAAGATATCAAATTTTTTTTTGTAAAAAAAGTTGATCTAAAATAATATAAAGGCCGTTCATAAAATACGTCACGCAAAATTTTACTTTTTTAGTCTCTCCCCCCCTTCGTCGAGCTACGTCACATTTTCTGCGATCCTCGTGTCAATTTTGCCCAACTGATAGACCCCCCCCTTCCCATTATGACGGAATTATATACATAGAAATATTTATATATTTATAAATATGAAAATAATGACTTTCTACCGTAACAAAAAAAAGGAATTTAAAAAAACCGAGAAAAATTTTCAAAATTGTCTGATGAGCTGCGATCGTCTCGACCCCCTATAAGTGCGAACATATTTTATGTACGGCCCCTAAAAATTCTTGTGCTTTCTACATACGTAATATTTTAATATAAGTACCTACTTACAATTAATAATTATAATTAAGAATTAAATTTTTTTTATAAACTATTTTGAGTCTATTTCATTAATTATTATCATTTTCCTAGAAAATAATAAAAAAAATAATGATTTGCAATTATATGTGCATTTATGTATGAATATATAATCTACTTATATAAATTTACTCATTTACTTATTTATATAAATTTATAATTACACATTATAGTTAATAAGGCAAGACATTAATGTCTTAAACTTTCTTCATGAACAATTTTAATTATATCTAACTACGATTAAGTTTAAATGTAACAAATTTCAAGCGCAATAATCGCGAGAGATAAAAAATTCTAACTAAAATAAATTTTTATAAAATAAAAAAAATCGGCAGTGACTTTAATTTAATTTACGAGGGTCGGTAGTTATTTTTATCTAATATAGTACCGTTCACTTAAGAATATAATAAAAAAAAACCGACCCCTTAAATTAAATAAAAAAAAAAATAATAATAAAGTAGGCGTCGTATTAAACTTTACTAGCTTGCAATTCAAGATTATTAGCCTGGCGTTTCTTAATAAACGGAACGCAAGCCCACAGTGACGCGCCAGCAATTAAAACAATACCTAAACTACCAAAAATTGGTCCATAACTACCGATATGTTCAAATATCGCGCCACAAATTGGCGGTCCAACAAGTTGTATAATTCCATTAACAAACAAAGAAATACCATAAGAAGAGGTTAATTTTTCCGTACCCAACATGTCCGCCATAATAACAGCAGTGACACCAACGTAAATACCCGACGCTAGCCCGAAAATACAGCAGTAACTTGCCAGCATCGTATAAGTCGTAGAAGTTGGCATTAACGTTAACGCAATACCTGATATTAATAACCCGCCGACAAAGTACCAGTGTTTCGGCATTATTTTGGTATCCGACAACGCCGAGCCGCCAATACGCCCGATTAAATCAAAAGCCGAATTCAATGATAGCAATACAATAGCGCGGTTTCTATCATAACCTAAAGAAATAGCGTAGACTGGTAGTAAAATAATAAAATTGGTATAACTAACGGCATTTGTTGAGTTCGATATTAAGATAACAAGATAAATCGGGTCTTTCAAAAGCGATAAATCGAAGAACTTTGTTTTTGTTTTATCAGCTGTATTGTTTTTACTACTATTATTCGAAGGTTTTATTGTTTTTTCAGGCGATTTACGGAATGTACTTGAAATAGCGTTTAATGTTAAGTTTGACGCATATTCAGGCTGTAATGCGGATAATGTACTGCCATGATAAGGCGTACTTATGTAATTAAATGATGAAATACTTGGGGAACGTAATGTCGATTTACGACGCACTGTTGAACTACTGCGTTCTGGTACGGCGTGCAATGCTGGAGTACTGTGCATTTGCGAAGTTATTTCGCGGTTTGTTGGCATACTTATTTTACGAGTTCTACTTTGTACGGGGGTGTTTTTGTAGTTTTCTAATGCGACGCTCGACGCGCTTTTTGGTACGGCTTTTACTTTTGGCGATAAGCTGTTGGTATTGTTTAGCGGTTGCTGTTTTTCGGTTTTTATTGAAGGGATTATGAGAAGTGAATTTTTGTAATTTTCATTGTGATTCAGTTGATCGGTTTCTTCTGCTTCTTCTTCTTCTTCAGCTTCTTCGGCAACTTGTTCGTTGGTTAACTTTTCTAGTGATAATGGTACGAATTTCATATGTTTTTCTAGAGGTTCGTATAGAAGCGCTGCGGCCCATACATGCAATAGAATACCGCCCATGATTAAAACTGCGCCTCTAAAAAAAGTGTTTATTTAAAATTTATTAATACAACTTTTTTTTTTTAATAGACAGCTGAGACGTGAAGTAAACTATGAATTTAATTTTGGTTTCTATCAGAATGAATCAAAATTTTGTTGCTTTTTAAATCAATTCATAAATTTTAAACAGAATAGTGACGCAAAAGATTTAAAAATGCAATAACTTGTTTTCACTTATCATAACTTTGTAAAGATATTTTGTAAATTTAAATATATTCAATTAAATTTCATGGAAATAATTAATTTCGTGGCATAAATAATGAATTTTTAATAAAAAAATTTAAATTTAAATTACTGGAACCAGATTTTTGTATAGGTCAAGATATTTTTGCATAAGAATGTCTTGACCAAAGTCTTTATGCAAAAATAAACTGAGTGAATGGTAAAATGAATCTGTTGGGTACAAAAACTGTAACTGAATTTATTTTATAAGAATAAAAAAAAACACGCGGTAAAATGGACAGAATTAACGGCGGGAACAAAATTTGACCATCGCAGTTTGAAAAAAAACTGAAACTCACTCGCACTGGGCGCCACTTTTTCATACTTTGTCTTAAATATTCAACTTTTAATATTTTTCTACTTATTAATTGCACTAAAATTTTTAAAAAGCTTCACAGAAAGCATTTAGTTTTTTTTCAAAAGTTTTATTTAAAACAAAATTACAAAAAAATTAAAATGTAAAAAAGGCGGCGCCACGTTCATTATGCGACCAACGAAAGCTTAAATTCTAATTCTTTTTTTGCTCTTTCCCGAATAACCTTAACTCCAAAGAGACCTTTGATGAACTTGCGATATTAAGTAGTGAAAATTGTAACCTATATCAGAAATTTTAAAAGAACATTTGAAAATTTACGGAATTAAAGTGTAGTCTAGGGTTACGATATTAAAATTTTACTATTTTACTTTGAATTTAAATTCTTTTCTACATACGAACAGTCTAGATTTTTTGAAAAAAGTTCATTAGTTTACTCCACTTCTTCTCAGCGGCCAAATCACTCCCCCAATAAGTTACTTAATACTAATATTTAAATTTGTTTACCTGTATCCAAATTCTTGTAACAAATAATTTAATAGCGGTGGTAAAAATATGGATCCCAATGCACTTCCTGATATACAAAGACCGTTAGCGAACCCTCTTAGTCTCAAAAAATAAGACGTAACAATATAAACAGTTGGCGGAAATGCTAAGCCAGCACCAATACCCAGAAAGACGCCATAACTATAAATTAAATTTAAATTTAAATAAACATAACATATTTATTTACTCGGTTTCGACAGAACTAGACAACAAATGATGTCATTTTAATTACCTGACACAAAGATATATAATAGAGTTTGCAAAATAACTAAGCATCATTCCAACAGCTGCAAATGTTCCACCAATCAGCGTGACTGTGCGGTACGAATATTTAACAGATAAAATACTCGACAGTGGTCCTATTAGAAGATATATTTAGTAGTTTTATAATAATTGATAATGCAAATTAATAGTTATGTTCAATTTACCCAGCGAACTGTAAAGAAAGTAACAAAGCGCTGGAATCCAGGCGGCCATTGATCGTCCGCCTTCGAAGACGTTCAGAAATTCAACAAATAGAACACCAAATGATTTAATTGTTCCTGGTATAAGAACATTTACCATCACGGCGGCCAATAGAATGAGCCAACCCCAGCCACCATCAGGTGGAACCCATTCTCCTTCAGGTAATGCGCCATTGACTGTAAACAAAAAAATTGAAATTTGGTAAATAACTAACTCTCAGCAAAAATATCTATACTAAGAGAAAAATAAATTAAATTCGTAGTTTTCCCTAAGAGCCAGGGTTGCTTAGTAAAAGTTAACTTTTCAATTTTCCGCCAAATTTGAAAAATGAGTTCCGACCAAATTGAATTCTAAATTGCCATTCAATTTGACAGACAGTATTCGTCATTTTTTATAAATCTGTTTTTTGACTACAATATAAAGGTAAAATACTCTACAAATTGTCGAAAAATTAACCGAAAATTTTTCTTAGTTAACATGGAAATTGTTTTTTTTAAATTTTTTTTTATTAAGGTGTGCAATTTAATATTATCATATTATATAATAAAATGAAAATTGTTTATTTTGAATGTTTATTCTAAATAAAGATTTCTTGACACTTTACTGATAAAAAAAATCGTCCTATTTTTTATTATGGTGTAACAGGGTATTTTTCAACCTTGCCAAGTTTGGCCCCTTTCTTAATTGATCTTAATAAGGGCGCCACTGGAAGATAAGACTCGGCCTTCCAGAACCGGATATGTTATTTTCAAAAATCAGGGTCGTTGAAATATTATAAGAGTGAGGAGATTGATGAGGAATGAAATTTAATCATACACAACGTTTACTGTAATTTTCAAATTTTATTTATCACTTGACAATTTTACCCACCGGGTTTTATTCCACTTATACTTTTATTAAAATTAAACTTTATACTCTTACAGCCTATGAGTCCCCTGGACTTTATTAATATAACTATTTGCCACTGGCCTGATCCCCTGGATCTTAAATTAATTGAGTCCCCTGGACTTTCTTGATAATTAAATTGGCCACCGGCCTGATCCCCTGGATCTTAAATAAAATGAGTCCCCTGGACTTTCTTAATAATTAAATTGGCCACCGGCCTGATCCCCTGGATCTTAAATAAAATGAGTCCCCTGGACTTTCTTAATAATTAAATTGGCCACCGGCCTGATCCCCTGGATCTTAATTGGATGAGTCCCCTGGACTTTATTATAATACTTATTTAGTCCCCTGGACTTTATAATTATTTGGCCACCGGCCTGATCCCCTGGATCTTAAATAAAATGAGTCCCCTGGACTTTCTTAATAATTAAATTGGCCACCGGCCTGATCCCCTGGATCAATTATTATAAAATAAAATTGGCAACTTGCCAGATCCCCTGGATCTTAAATTAAAACTTAATTCCCCTGGAATTATTTTATTTCACACACACACACACACAATTTTATTTCCTTGACTGTCCACTGGACTCAATTCACACACACATTTTTATTTCCTTGCAACTTCAATTTACCGACTATAATTTTAACCTTTCATAATTTAATTACGACAATCTTGACAAATTTTCTAATTTTATTTTCCAAATATCAGTTTTGAGTGAGAAATTTTGTGATACTGAAAACTGACGCCGACGACTGACGCTATCTCTCTCTCTAGTTCACGCGTCTCTATCTTTCTCTCTCAGATTCGTGTACTCTAGGTCTTCGCGTTAATACATTTTTCCTTTAACAATTTATAATCGACTTATTACAAAACTTTACTTGATTAATTTATTTATTTTATCACTATTTCCATAGCACTTTTAATTTTCAGTCTAATAAATTTTGGTATCTTAAATGTTATCTTATTAACTAAAACTGAATTCATTTGTCATACAAAATTGTCTTAGTAAACTAAATTATGATTTATAATTTCTCTTCTGTTGCCGAGAAATTTTTTTTGCCTTAATTTATAATTAATAATTGATAAATTCTGGCCTCTGCCGAGAATTTAACCGACGCAATAATTATCTTATTTAATTGTAATAAATTCTGGCTTTCCTGCCGAGAATTTCTGTGACCAAACACGCAGTTAAATTTGATTTTATTTCTTTAAAATAAATTCTGGCTTCGAGAATTTACTCTATTGAAGACGCTAGGTTGTTAACACTTCTGATAACTTTATATTCGATATTAATTAATTTATTAATTCTGGCTTTCCTGCCGAGAATTAATTTACTCACTGCACTACTATGTTAGCACTAAACTTTGCACTTTTCACTGGATGTTGCCCTTGGCGTCTATCTGTGTTCCTGGGTCTTCACTGGGCTTCCGGCCTCCTGGAACAGGCTCACGGCAGATGGATGTCCGTTCGACTTGTCGGCTCAACCGACTCTCCCCGATTTTGCTACTATCATGTGGTTATATATTTTTAGCTCGGCCATTTTCGGTAACTTCCGGAAAATGGCCTCCCCACTTAATTAATTTTGGGACAGAAATCCGAGCTTCTTCAATTAGCGCACCCGGCGACAAGTCGAAAAACTCTAACGGGTACTCATTCGGGGTTACGGCTCGGTTAACTGACCAGCCGTGGAAAATCACGATTTTCCTTGATGATAAATTAAATTTTACCCCGTTACACTCCCCCCTGCCAGACTGTTGCCCGGGTTAGTGATAATTGAAGATGCTTATTCTACCAAGATACAGATCATCATCCAGAACGTAATAGTTTTTTTTTTTTAACCAATGACTATGGAAACGGAGTAGAGCATTAGTTTATTACATTTTAGCGTCACTTACATTTGTGCTGCTGACCCAATGTTTCCACTAAGCGTCTTCTCGTTCTGAGGCGGCTACCTCCTGGCCTCGTGAGGCGGGATCCCCCCGGCCTCTATGGAATTATCGTTTACATGGTTATTTTTAAGTTCACAGAAATAGTAAACTCCAACCTGTTAGATCTTAAATTTCGCGGCTTCACATGCCGGCGAAGTTACAATTCAACTCCATTGTTGTGTCAAGAATAACCTTGGTCCTCGAGATATTCGAATCTGTTGTTATATGTTTTCTCGTTCTTAGTTAGGTATTTTGGAATTCATCTAGTCCCGTTACCAGATCGAATATCTTTGAAATTGTTGAGCTCGCAGTTAACCCTTTTATGCCCAATTCTGAAACAGAGATTGCATAATTCTTGTCTTGGATATTTACAAACCTCGAATGTGTGTCCGTATATCCCACAGTTGAAACACGGCTTATTGTTTTTAGGTACACGTTTTGGAGCTTTCTTGAATCCTGATGATCTCGGAAACTGGTTGACCCATGGTTGATATCCTGTTTGTTGTCTGGCTCGATACTGTCCGCGATTATAATTATTATCGTTAGTCTTCATCTGGACACCATATTTGTTGTTGTATGTGGACTGTGTATTAGGCTTTATCAAGTTACAACGAGTGTAATTCTTATCCTGTTTTTTGTAAGTGTTTTTCTGTAAATGAGATTGTATTAAACTGAAACGAGGCCTCTCTTGAGAACCAACCGATTTTGTATTTTCTGTCGATTGCTGAGCTTCTTTTATACATTGGTTAGCTTCATGTAGTGCATTTAATAAACCTTTGTAGGTTGAAACTTGTTTTGCGAAGACCAACGACCGAAGTTCGTCTGTCAGATGATTCCTTATGCAAGCAACTTGATCAGCAACTGGAGGTGGAATTCGCATTGATTGGTACTTTTGTTGTATCTTCAAAACAAACTCCGTGACATTGTCTGCTTTATTCATTCTCAGCTTACTTATGTCCATGATAATTTGATGATCGGTTGTTGAACTACCAAAGGCTTTTCGAAATTCAGTTTTAAATTGCAAATATCCTGACCAGTTATTGTAATTCAAGTCATACCAACGAGCCGAAGCGCCATGAAGAATGTAGCTCATGACTCTCAGAAGTTCTTTTTCTGACCAGTTCTCTCTGTTTGCTCTAGCTTCAACTGCGTGTATGAATTCATCGACTGTTTGGTTTTCTTGAGGATAGAAAATATTGCCCATCTCCAGGTTTTGTAGAATATTTTTCCAGCGTCTGTCCTGAGCAAAGGGCGACTCACTCCTGCCGAGATTCTCAGCACTTAACCTTGGGTAGATGATGTGATTTTCCTCTGGAATCTGGCTCTGTTCACCCATTGTCTGTTGTTGTTGATTTGACTGTAGTTCTTGGAGATTATTTATTCGGTCAGCAACTGGTATCTCTTGATTAACTGGCCCAGATTGATTTATTTGTTGATAAGGACCAGCTCGTGGCATAAATTGATGTTGATTTTGATTCTGAACTTGGGGTACATCCTGCTGCGGTCTTATTTCAGCTGGATACTCCCCCCTCCCCAAACCTTGACCCATCGGGGCAACGTTTGAACCAATTTGAAGTTCAACTGTTCTCCAACTTACTGGTGAGTTTAAGCAACAAGAGTTGTCCTGATAATTCAATCTGTTCACAATTTCTCTTTGAATTGTTATCATTTCACTCATCATTCGAGACAATTGGTTAATAGACGCTGCATTTTCCTCGTTGATAGCTCTTTGTGTTGTTGACATCTGTTGGACTTGTCTAATATTTTCATCCATACGATTAAGTATGATGCGCATTTCCGGTGGTATAACCTCCCGACCGGGTTCGTTGTTCACATTTTGTCGATCATCTGCTGGTAGATTAGGTGGGTTACCTCCCGACCTAATTGTGTTGTCTAAACCATCTGTATTTCCTGCCGGCGAATTAAGTGGAAACTCTTCCGACCTATTCGCGGCGTTGAGAAGTCCTGGATTATTTATTGAAGGAGCTAGAGTACAAATACTGCTAGCTGTTGTGGTTACTGTAGTCGTCGTATTTGTGTTTGTTGATATTATTGGTACTGAAGACGATACTATCGTTGATCTTGGACATGGTGTTGTCATCAAGCGGCCATGATCCTTGTCGGCTGATAGTCTTTGTAATTCTTGATTTAACCACGTCACCATTGTTGACTCATAATTAATATTTCCGTTAAGAATTTTGATATTTTAATTTATTTCGGGTCTTAGGATTTAGCCAAATTGTCGTCAGTTAAGTAATCCAAAGTACAATATGAATTTCGGTATTATATTTAATCTCTAACGGTTGTTAGAGTATTATTGATGCTAAATTTAGACCTCTGACGTACCACGGCTTAAAATTCTTTTTCTATTCAGTAATTATAACTTATCAAAATAAATTTTCTGATTGCTCCTTATTCACGGAACATCCGGTGAATATTTGATTAACGATGGTTTTAGTTTTAAGTCTTCAGTAATTCTTTTCAAGAACACGAAATTTTAATGTTTAAATCCGGTAGTTTTATTCGTACTTATTGAGCTAACTTATATTTTAACTTATTTTATTTATTAAAATTTTAAGCCTTTGGATTATTTTATCACCAATTCTTCGCACATTTTACTTATTGATTTAATTCCCGTTGAATACTTTTCAAATTTTTCTCAATTATTTTTCCAAGTACTTTACTTTCCCGAATACTTATTTCAAGATTTTATTCCGTTATATTAATCTTTCAACCACTATTCTTTTAAGTATATTTAATTCCTCACCTCTCACTCTTGTAATTTTCTGGGTTTTTATTTAGTTGGGCGCCATTGTAACAGGGTATTTTTCAACCTTGCCAAGTTTGGCCCCTTTCTTAATTGATCTTAATAAGGGCGCCACTGGAAGATAAGACTCGGCCTTCCAGAACCGGATATGTTATTTTCAAAAATCAGGGTCGTTGAAATATTATAAGAGTGAGGAGATTGATGAGGAATGAAATTTAATCATACACAACGTTTACTGTAATTTTCAAATTTTATTTATCACTTGACAATTTTACCCACCGGGTTTTATTCCACTTATACTTTTATTAAAATTAAACTTTATACTCTTACAGCCTATGAGTCCCCTGGACTTTATTAATATAACTATTTGCCACTGGCCTGATCCCCTGGATCTTAAATTAATTGAGTCCCCTGGACTTTCTTGATAATTAAATTGGCCACCGGCCTGATCCCCTGGATCTTAAATAAAATGAGTCCCCTGGACTTTCTTAATAATTAAATTGGCCACCGGCCTGATCCCCTGGATCTTAAATAAAATGAGTCCCCTGGACTTTCTTAATAATTAAATTGGCCACCGGCCTGATCCCCTGGATCTTAATTGGATGAGTCCCCTGGACTTTATTATAATACTTATTTAGTCCCCTGGACTTTATAATTATTTGGCCACCGGCCTGATCCCCTGGATCTTAAATAAAATGAGTCCCCTGGACTTTCTTAATAATTAAATTGGCCACCGGCCTGATCCCCTGGATCAATTATTATAAAATAAAATTGGCAACTTGCCAGATCCCCTGGATCTTAAATTAAAACTTAATTCCCCTGGAATTATTTTATTTCACACACACACACACACAATTTTATTTCCTTGACTGTCCACTGGACTCAATTCACACACACATTTTTATTTCCTTGCAACTTCAATTTACCGACTATAATTTTAACCTTTCATAATTTAATTACGACAATCTTGACAAATTTTCTAATTTTATTTTCCAAATATCAGTTTTGAGTGAGAAATTTTGTGATACTGAAAACTGACGCCGACGACTGACGCTATCTCTCTCTCTAGTTCACGCGTCTCTATCTTTCTCTCTCAGATTCGTGTACTCTAGGTCTTCGCGTTAATACATTTTTCCTTTAACAATTTATAATCGACTTATTACAAAACTTTACTTGATTAATTTATTTATTTTATCACTATTTCCATAGCACTTTTAATTTTCAGTCTAATAAATTTTGGTATCTTAAATGTTATCTTATTAACTAAAACTGAATTCATTTGTCATACAAAATTGTCTTAGTAAACTAAATTATGATTTATAATTTCTCTTCTGTTGCCGAGAAATTTTTTTTGCCTTAATTTATAATTAATAATTGATAAATTCTGGCCTCTGCCGAGAATTTAACCGACGCAATAATTATCTTATTTAATTGTAATAAATTCTGGCTTTCCTGCCGAGAATTTCTGTGACCAAACACGCAGTTAAATTTGATTTTATTTCTTTAAAATAAATTCTGGCTTCGAGAATTTACTCTATTGAAGACGCTAGGTTGTTAACACTTCTGATAACTTTATATTCGATATTAATTAATTTATTAATTCTGGCTTTCCTGCCGAGAATTAATTTACTCACTGCACTACTATGTTAGCACTAAACTTTGCACTTTTCACTGGATGTTGCCCTTGGCGTCTATCTGTGTTCCTGGGTCTTCACTGGGCTTCCGGCCTCCTGGAACAGGCTCACGGCAGATGGATGTCCGTTCGACTTGTCGGCTCAACCGACTCTCCCCGATTTTGCTACTATCATGTGGTTATATATTTTTAGCTCGGCCATTTTCGGTAACTTCCGGAAAATGGCCTCCCCACTTAATTAATTTTGGGACAGAAATCCGAGCTTCTTCAATTAGCGCACCCGGCGACAAGTCGAAAAACTCTAACGGGTACTCATTCGGGGTTACGGCTCGGTTAACTGACCAGCCGTGGAAAATCACGATTTTCCTTGATGATAAATTAAATTTTACCCCGTTACAATGGTTAAATATTTATGATAGATTTTATCTGATAATGAATTAATTCAATAAAAATAATCTCACTGGCATCAATGTTTGCACATTTTCTAAAATTTTATCGAAAATTTCATTTCCGATAACCTAGATCTATATTTAATATTTGAATACTTGAAAGTTAATTATTTATTATTTCCTTCAGGTAATAATTATTAGTTATGCATTGATATTAAAAGGTAGTAATTAATTGTTTCAGTAAAACTCGTAATTAAGATTAGATAAATTTAATTGTAGCTGATATCGTTTTATTATAATTTTTTATTCATGTATTATTTTTATTTAACCAACAATACATTTGAGATAAAACAAATAAATAAATAGTCATAAATAAATAACAGTAATTAATTATGAAAAATTAAACAAATTAATATTATAATTATATAATTTTATTATAATAAATACAATCGGGGTGTGCAAATAATGTTCATATGCAATACTTCTATTTGAGTCAAAATTCTAACCTAATATTCGGAATTCGAAATTTTATTCTATCCCAAGTATATTTGGCTTCGTGATGTTCGTTTCCAAATTTTATTTCCTTCTGAGAAAAATCTGGGATAGTAATTTTTCACTTTTCTTAACTTGTATATAATCTGTACCATTCAAAAATTCAAATTATTTACTTAAAATAGTCATTTTTTTTAAGCTTCCCGCCAAAAAAATCTAAAATTTCCAAAGAAATGGAAGGTTACTAATTTCAGTTCGATTTTCGAAAATCGAATTTTCATCAGATGTCAACATCTTGAGGTCCTAAGAAGCTATTCTATTGTCAAGATGATGTCCAAAGGTATGTAAATATTTTGTAACTTTCTAACGGATTAACAAATTTAGATCTTTGATGCATCATTCGAAGCATTTGATCGAAAAAGAAAAAACTAGTGTACATAGGAGTATTTCCAAGCTCAAAGAACTCAAATTGTCGACTGTAGAGAACTATCTCTCTGCTTCGCGATCGAAGTGTGCAATTTATTTCGAGAATAGTACGAAAATTCGATCGTAGCACACTCTCTAATACTTCGCATTATAAGTCGTGCAAAAAATGGCTGTTTCTACAACAGCTGCTGTAGTTGAGGTTATCATAAGTTGAGGTTACTATACCACAAGTTTACTACATATTAGAGTACCCGCTACTAAAATGTTTTACTACAATATTGTCATTAGAAAAATCACAATTTTTTTCAGTATGTTTTCGAGCTCCAAAGGGTCGAATGCAAAGAAAGTTTTCGGATTGACCTGTAGGGTAAACCGGTCTCCAGATTATTTTTTCTTTACAAAACCACTTTGACTAATGAATGTAAAAAATAAAAAAAAGTCAAAATTGCTTAGATTCTTTTATTTTGAACTTATATCTGTAATTCAGGTATTTGAAAAATATTATTAATTTTAATTGTAAATGTGCAAATAATTGCAAGTTTAGTAAAAGTAAAATTTTGCATAGTTCCGTATAGTTTACAGTTAAAAAATTGAATTATTTAAAAATATACTTGCATGAATAAAATAGAACACGTTATTAATGTCAATTTTAAATGTATTTACTCTTTTTACAATAATCATCTGTGACAATTCTGATAAGTTAAGATAACATCCTATCAATTTAGTCACATACTGTGTCAATTAATAAAAAAAAAAAAAAACTTAACAAATATTGATACATTCAGTTTTTTTAATTTGCTTCTTTTATTAGTCAAATTTATCACAATAAAAATAATAAAATTATGTTATAAACAACAAGAAATTATTTTTTAGAACTTTTTACGAAAACCCAGACATGAATTGTCAGAATCCGATTCAAACTCTCGAACAATCGTATCTAATTTACGTCGTTTTTTAACTCTTTTTTTATTATTAGCAAATGATTTTTTATTAAATTTGTTATTATTGATTATTTTTATGTCAGTATTATCGTCAATGTCTGATAAGGAACCATTACTTATTTTTTTATTAATTTTACGATAATTTTCATAGTTATTAAACTTTTTATAATTTTTATTAACGCTCGTCAACTCAATTTTTTCGTCGTTATTTTGACTCAATAAAAAAATAAATAATAGACCACTGAAAATAATACACCATAAAATATAAACAATATTCCATAAAAAATATGTTAAGTATTTAAAAATGCTCTGATAAAAAATCCAAAATAAAATTATACCGATGGAGATTTTTTCAAGTGTACAAACAAGTTGATAATTTTTTTGACAAAAGTCATGTATATAAAATTCAAAATTCTTTATTCTGGCAACCATTGAATTTTTCATTTTTCGTAGGAATTCATAGTATGGAGTCAGAGTACTTAAATACCAATACCGTGAATTTCTTCTCAAATTTATTGGATTATTATCAGTAACTCTCTGATAGCGGGAATAGGAATCAAGACATGTCTTACAGACATGCGCCATTTTAATTATTAGTTCCAAAATTTGGTATATAATCTTTATCCCAAGAATTAGCTGAAAATTTTTAAACAAAATTTCACTTTTTATTTTTAATGCATCTCACACTGAGAGAAAAAAGTATTCAATTCAAGTAATTTGGTCTTTATAAATATTTAAGACGTCATTTTTACTAAAATGAAATTGGTAGTTATTATTTTTAAAAATCTATTGATTTTATTTAGTAATGAATTTCTATAAGCATGAGTTTCTTAAAGTAAGCAAATATTTATTCAATTTAGTTGATACGTTCTTAAATTTATTACAATTGGAAACTTTAATAAAGCAATTATTTGGTTAAACAAAAAAAAAACTGAACTTAAGAAAGATTTAATCATAAATTAGAAGAAAATTCTTGCACTAAGGAAAAAAATTTGTTTTCATAACAATATCAATTTAGTTAACATGGAAATTGTTATTTTTTTTTATTGTAATAAATTTTTGAGTTTTTCAAATTTTTATCTGCGTGAAATTTCTTATTGGCATTGATAAAATATAAAATATATTAATTTTTTCGAGAGCCGCATTTATAAACTATTGAATATTCAAATTTTATTATTTAGTTGTGTAAATTAATATTTAAGATGACGGACATCGATGAATAACATAAGAGAGTTTATTAAAACCATTATTTCTAATAAGTTACGGTGGCGAGCGTGCGCAGGTCGTAATTCTCGCGTGACCGGTCTGGGTTCGAATCTTAGGCAGGGTAAAATTATTTATTCATAAGAAAAATGTTTGTTAAGGTACAAAGACATTCCGAACATCATTAGATAAAAAAATACTGTGTCTAATAATATTTCTTTGACAAAATAAATTTTTTTTCTTACTACTAAACAAATAAGTAAAATACTTGAATCAAGTAATTATTTTACTTCACTGAAGAAAAAAAAAATACTTGGCACTATTCAAGTAAGTAAACTACTTGAATTAAGTATTTTTCATTGAAAATATAAATTTTTTTCTTCCAGTGCGTAAAAAATATATAAAAAATAAAATCGAATTTTTTAATGATGCGTAAAAAAAACTTTTCAACCTTTTCGATGCGAATGTTGCAAATTTTCCTTATTTTTATTACTATATATCTTAAATTTCTCTTTTATGAATTCTAGAAAAAAAAGTCGAATGTTAATTTACTAAAATTTATTTACTATTTAGAAAATAATCACCTGAACTTTGTTTGTAATTTTCAAATGGATTTTCATCAGAGTTATGATCAATACAATTATTATCGTATTCTGGAGGTAAATAATCGTTTTTATCAAATCCGCACTGACAAATTGATGGGATTTTATTATTTTTATCATTACCATAATTATTTTCTAATGGTAATGTAGACTTAAATTTAACCTTTTCCAATTTTTCAAATAACAAATCCATCAAACGATCAAGATCAACTTCAACTTTTCCATCTTTCTCTTGACATTTTTCCTTATAATTATTCCTACTATCGTATAATTTACTATTTATATTATTAAAGTCTCTGTTCAAAAGTTTTTCATTAATCAAATCTTCACAATTTATTCTATTTTCATTAACGTAAATTAATGTTGCGATAAAGCTCAAAAATACGAGCGTTAAAATTGTTAAAATAGTTTTCATTACACAGTTAATTTTGTTAATTAACTCATTTAGTTCGCGGTTTTATTCAAATAATTTAAAAAAATATAAATTTTCAAATTTAATAAACTGACAATTTTGGTTAGAAATTTTTTTTTATTTTTCATAGATAAGAAAAAAAATGACTGACGATATTTATGAGATAAAACAATAATAAATAAAATTTTAATTAATAGGATTTGAATAAAAGAAAAGCCATTATTTAATGTTAAGATAAATAAATAAAATAAATGAATAATTTTGAATGTAAGTCATGTTGAAGGTCGAGGTAAACGGCTGACCTACGATATTGGGACGCAAGGTGATGTATTGCATTTGAACTGGTTTCAATATATATATATATATATATAAGTAGGTATATAAATATATATGTAAATATATACGTGATATAACTATAAAATAAGATGAATATATATGAAATAGTTTTGGAGTCTCGTCGTTAATGGACAGAAAAAAAAGAAACTATACTTCGTTTGAAATTCTAAAATTACTTTTAATGAATCATAAGTATTCGAATATTCGAAAAAACAGTATTAATATTTGAAATAATGTCATGTTCAGTTGCTTGTTCGAGGCGAGCCTGAAAAATTTCGAAAGTGAACGAGATTTTACGAATACTACACAGAAAAAAAGGATTTTTTGGCGCAAAAAATATTTTTTATTAAGAAATGAAACGAAAAAATTTTTTGGGGCAAACAAAAATATTTTACGTCAAGAAATACTTTTTTTGGGTATATATATTTATATTTATATTTATGTAAATTAAGTTGCCGTTAGGAAATAAGTCGATTATGGCAGGAATGAAATTTCACTTATTTTTTTAACAATAAAGATAAAAGTTATTGCCAAAAATAAAAATATGATATATTATTATATATTATCACTACTATTGTTTACAATGAAAATCTTTATCATGAAATTGCAGGAAAAATAATTTACGTGGCAAATATTATTGTTGACAATGAGAATATGATTGCTGCAGCACAAAGTTCCTCGTTCTTTGCAACTGATATATTTATGCATTACTATAATATTCATTATTCATATTTTAAATGTCAAGATTATCTTTACATAAAAAGACCCCAATAATAAACGATTTTTACGCCTGTAGTCGGCAGCCAAAAATATTAGGTATGACATCCCGGATAATAAAGATAACCTATTATTCAAATAATGACGTCACCAGCCGTGCGAAAAATATTTTTTAGTTGCATGTACGATAGCTAGCGTGCAAAAAATAACGAAGTAACCCATTGGGCCATCTTGTGACAAAATTATTCATCATATTTGTAGGCGCCCTTTATTATATCGTTTTTAAGGACTTGGTTGCGTTCCTATGTGGAATTCCTATATGGGAATACTTTCCTGCATGGATTCCCATAGAAATCCAGCGTAGATCCCTATATAGATTCTTACGGGGTTTTCTATAGGAATCCAAATATCCAAGTTCTGATATGGATTTTTTTATGGGAATCCAGGCAACCAGTTTTCCATGTGAAATTCCTGTATGGGAATCCAGGTTTTTATACTTTCATCCATGGGTTCTTATATAAATCTGTAGTTTTCTATGATTCCCATGGATGTTAATAAAAAACCATAGTTTCCCATATAAATTTCTATGGATTCCCATACAATCTTTTCGATACAGTCCCAGCTTTACTGCTAGCACTGTAAATTTTTATGGTGTAAGATGTTTTTTTTTCAATTCGTTATTAAATTTTTGAATAAATAAATTTATTAGTCATTTATTGTATGAAACTTTCTGGGAAGTTATTTTGTAATCTATGGAGATAAGAGATAAGATATAAAAAAATATTTGAATAAAGTATGAGGTATTTGATTTGATAGTTTAATTAGAAAGTTTGAAGGTTTTAATTTTTTTAGATATGAATATAAAAAAAATTTACGGAAGATTAAATTATAAAATATTAGTTTTATCTGATTACTAAAATAAAACTTCTATGTACCGTATAAGTATTCTTCGAATAATATTAAATATTTAAAATTTATGATCGATGGATCGTAGGAAATTTCCACAGAGAAAGGAGAGAAGACCAACCGTTCAAAAATATAAAACTCATCTTACGTGGGCAGTTCGGAACCTATATCGTATATATATTTTAATCATTTTATTTTTATTTCTGATCTCTTTACTTCTTTTCCTCATTCTTATTTTATTTCTCTTCTGCTCAGAGACTTAAAGTTCTCATAGATAATTTTAGATAAATTTTTTCAAGGTTTTATTAATTTTAAAATATTTAAAAAATATCAGCGGTGACAAAATTAATTTTTTTTTTAAATTTCAAATTTTTGATATTTCTTGTTAACCAAAAATTATCTAATTTAAGAAATAAATTTATTCAACTTTTATATAAAATTTTATCGTTAATTATTGTAATTGCATAAATCTATTGCCATAAAAAAAATGAAATGAAATAGAGTATAAAAAAAAAGTTATGCGAAAAGAAAAACGATAAAGAAGTGTAATTTGAAATAAATTGAGTGTACTGTACTGTGTAACAATGTGTCATTTAACTTGATTTAACATTGACCAATTGTTTGGAAAATAAAATGAAATTGTCAATTTCACTGTAACTTTATCAATTACAGCTTAACAGATAAAATAAGATATTTAAATGTAATAATATAAAATTTGAATTTGAATTTTGAACAAAAGTTTTTTGCATAACTGAATTTATTTAAATGTATGACTAATATTTATTATCTATAGTTATTACCAAAAATCTTTTTTTTTTTTTTGAAATAATGTAATGTAATTTTTTTTGGCCATAGGACTTATGCCCCCTGGCGGCCATAAAATAATATACAGAGTATAAAAAATTGGTAATCTTAAGCAATGCAATTTTAACCTTAAAATTTAACATTAAGATTCATCTGTATAATTTAAAATTTTGGACATAAATTTATAAATTTTTAGGTCTCATCATAATCAAAATAATTTCTCAAATTCAATTAATAATCACATTAAATTACGTGTAAAAAAAATTCGTTCCGAAAAGATTCCAAAAAAGTTCGAGAGATAGAATTTCGAAATTTGAAACAAATGAGAATTTCAAATCGAACTTTTTTTAAACTTTGAGAATTTGAATAGTCAAAAATATGGTAAATCTAAAATTTTTCGCGTGGACGAATTTTGAGCCAGATAAGAACGTTTTTGAAACAATTTTCAAAACGTATTTTTACTTCATTGTTCTTTCGTTCAGAAACTGTTTGAAAATTTCTATATTGCAAGAGATAAATGTAGTAAATATGACGTTTTCACAATTACGTTTTCATTTGACTCAAAAATCGTCCAGATGAAATTCAAAATCAACTAGATTTTTTACTATTAAAAAGATAAAAAAAAATAACAAATCAATATTCAAAGAAAATTTATAAAATTTTTACAAATTAACAAATACTTGGATTATTTTTGTTTTTAGAGTAATTTTCAATGTCAAATGAAAATAAAAAAAAAATTTACGAACAGAATTTAAAAAAAAAGTATAATTTAAATATATAAATAAAATAAATAGGTTTCGAACTAGATTTTGTGCCAACATTACTCATTCTCATGTCATATATATATATATATATATATATATATATATATATATATATATATATATATATATATATATATATATATATATATATATATATATATATACATATATAATTAACTAACAATAACTTTTACCATAATTTGTGTACAAAAGGTTAAATGATAAGAGTAAAATAATAATAAATATATATAATATAATTAGTAATATGAATAATAAATGAATAAATTATCAGAAATTCATTAAGTAATAAATTGATATAATAATTAATTTGTTTTTTTTAATGTAAAGTCTCATAAGAAATATATGAATATAATAAAACATGAGTGATTTGTTGTCATTGAGAGTTGAAATTGAGGGTACAAAAGTGACAATAAAAAGTAAAAACTAGTTTTTTCTAATATTATGTATATGTTTGATGAAATGATATGTCCTTGTTTGTAATCTTACACTAGCGCAGACATATAATAATTATAGTGTTAATACCAATGGTTATTGATTAGAAATTATAAGAAAACCGGTTTTAGTTCATTTTTATTTTTTTAAACAATTGCATATTAACGTCATTTTTAAATACATAATTTTTCCGCTTTTTTTATGTTTATGTTTGTTATATTTTTAACTTCCATAAGATAAAAAATTAGAAAAGGAAAATAAAAGTTATAGTTTTCAATTTTATTTTCAAAATCGAATTTTCGACAGATGTCAAAGTTTTGAGGTCCTTGTGTGCGTGTGTTATTATGAAAAATAAAATTGAGTACAATAAATATTGGGAGAAATTATTTGAAATTGTTACTCATCAAATTAAGGCAATTTTTAACAATTGATTTTAAAAAGCATTATTTAATATTTTAAATTTAATGTGCGTAAGATATAATGAAATTTAACGGAAATGAATTATTATTAAATTACTTAAGAGTTTAATATCTATATATTATAGTAAATTATATAAGTAAGTGTGTAACAAGAAAATTGATTAAGTCAATTATATTCTTTGTGGTAATAAAAAAAAATAATTATTTTTTAGTATGGAGGAATGAGATCATTTTATTTTCGTTATGATTCATTGTAATTATGGCTTAATAATTCGACGTCATATCTAGGTATTATTTTATTTATTTATTTAAAATTGTAAATAAAAGTTATTTGCGAAATTTGTTTTGTTGTTTATTTCCTTAAAATTAAAATTAAAAATAATTAGTATATTACACACCAAGGAAGAAAAGTAGAACATTATCACCCATGTGTGTAATTGTCTAGCCGAAGGTAGCAAACACGTGGACTGGGACGTTCTCCCTTCCTCTATGATGTGTATACTATTTTTCACCAGGCCTAAACCTGAAAGTTTTAATTTTCTTCTTTGTTTGCGGAAAAAAGGGCGCATGCGCTAATTTTTATCATTTGTTTTCTCATAAAAGAAAAGTACGACTTTCTTTCCACTAAACAGGTCCGGAATTTAAAACTTTCAATGCACGTATGGTGAAAAAATTCAAACTTTCAGGTGTAGATCTAGTGATAAATAGTATAAACTCTATTTTCTTCTGTGAGCCAACAATTGATCAAAATTTGAACATATGCCATTTTTCCCGCGAATAAAGGTAAAGTTTAAACTTTAAAGTGCAGATTTGGCGGAAAATAATATACACACCATAGAAAAATATATAATAAGATATTTCACTGCGTATTTGCTACATTTGCCTTCGGCTCGGAGAGCCAATTCCACACGTAGGTTGAAATGTCTTACTTTCGTTCCTTGGTGTGTAATATACTAATACTTCTGTTTGTGGAAACAATAGCGCATGGAATTTAAACTTTCAGTGCAGGTAAAGTGAAAAACTTTTTCCCGCTAAATCGGGCAGGAATTTAAATTTTTGACGCGGCTATGGAGCGAAATATTCTTTAATTGCCAAAAAAATTAAGATAAAATTTCTGGAATTAAAATCTTGTTAATTACAAACGAATCTTTCTATCGATACAGATTCTGTTATATATAATTTTATATATTTTAAATACCCAAGGGTGTGCTTATGAAAGTTCTTCTAATTAATTGTTTTTTTTTGTTTTAGATCTTTCGTAATTAGAAAAAAAATGATATGTTAATTAATAAATTATTATTATTATGTAGACAACTAATAAACTTATCAAAATTACAATAGTGTGCCTATAAAATTTTTTTTTTTTTTATAATGCAACAGTCAAAATAAATAATTTTAATTAAATTTATTAATTATAATAATTATAATTAAAGTATTCATGAGAGTAAAACTGAAGGACAGAGTATAAAATGAATCAATGGTGAATGCAGTATGTGCAAATAAATATATGTATGATATATACATATATACAATTATTTCATTGATTTTTTTTTCCAAAAAACAATAAGTAATAAAATTAAAAAAATAAGAAAACAATGAGTTTATTTTTCATAAAAAAAAAAAAAAAAAATCGTAAATAAACAAAAGCTCTGTAGCAATAAAATTAAATTTTTTATCTGTAATAATAAAAAAAATTAAATTTATGTCCATTAAATAAACAAAATTAAAAAATTACATTTGAAAAATTTTTCTCATCAATTTCATTATTTAAATTATTCCGTGATAAATTATCGTGTACAGAACACTTGAATTAACTCTAAATTTTATGAATAAAAATTTAAAAAAAAATCTCACCATTTTTTACGTGTCCATTAACTCCATTTCCATTTTCTTGCGCTTGTTTCATTGAAATAGGTCGATATTTCCCTTTACCATCATTATTATCCTTTCCAATTTTAATATTAATTCCATTGTCAACTTCTTTATCACCAATCATTTTTAAATTTATTTATTTATTTAAGAAACAAAAATCGATTTTTGTTTTTCACAAAAAAACCCGTTTAAAAAAATTTTATTATTCAAAATAAAACAATTTCTTTGTTATTTTTTTTTCTACAATAATTTAATTGTTTCAACAATAAAACAACCAAAGAAAAAAATTTAAAAAAATCAAACGAAATAAAATGAAAAATAAAACATAAAAAAAAAAACAAAAAGTTAAAATTAATTAAATAAACTAATAAATAACCAATTATCAGTCCAATCGTCGTCGTTGGCCTCTTCGGAGTTCATAGACTCCGACTTCCGGCAATTCTCGCACCTTTTTCTTCTCCTCTGGCAACGCAATTGCTTTCGACCGCACATAAGATCTTTATTAACTGATACACAAAACTTTATAATTTTAAAAAACAAAAGCTTACTTAAATAATGAGTAATTATTTAAGGTAATTATTTAAAAAGATTTAACTTTAAACTCGCGGTTTTAAATATTTATAAATTTAAATCACTAAAAAAAAAAATTTTCTTTGTTTCTTTGTTTGAGCACATGGGTACGATGACACGAAAATTGATATATTTTTATTGTATTATAAGATTTATATGAGAGTGAATTGTGAAAATTGAAGACTGAACGCCAACAGCCAACTGAATTGAAATGAAACTGAAGGCTTTGGGTTTTTAACATCAGGCTCATGTTCATGCTCACGATTTGAGGCTTCTGTGTATTGGGCATGTGTAGAATCGACTCGATCAGCTGTTACTATCGTATATATATATATATATATATATATATATATATATATATATATATATATATATATATAGAGTGAGAAAGATATGTTGGATAAGAAGGCTATACTGTAGTCATATAATAAATATAGTACACGTTCCAAAATTTTGAATGTTCAAAAAAAATAAAATACTTACAGAAATTAATTTACTTCAATTTTACAAAAAATTGTTACTGAACTATTATTTTAATTATTGAAAATGTATATATGTATAGAAAATAAAATTTTATTGTTTAGACTTTCAAAAAGTAATGAAAAATTTCAAATACAATAAATATATGATGTTATAATTTTTAAAATGATTTATTTGAATTTTTTTAAGTCTAATAAGTTTTTAATTTTTAAATTTCAATTTTCATTCATTTTTTGTGTATATAAAATTTTGGTCAAAAAATATAGAGTATGGAAATTAATACTTTAAGGTTATGTATTTTTAAAAATTGATACTATATTGATGTAGAATTTTTTATGGAAAAATTTTGAATTAAAGTGAGTTAGAAATTTGAAACTTCTGAAAGAATCCGATTGAAAGCCGAAAAGTAGATTTTTTTTCAAATTAATCCGATAGAAATTTGAACAGAATTCTATTGGATAAGATTGGAAAATAATCGAAAAAAAATGTATTATGTTCTTATTTGAATCCTATTGGTTAATCAGAACGCTCTGAGATCGATTAATCGATTGAGTTTCTAACGGATTTGATCATTAATTAAAAGAATTCTCAATAATATGCCTAACAGCAAAATATTCATTCAAAAAATAAAATTATTGTAGCAAAATGATAAAAATCATTCAAAATATCATGACATAAAATATTTTGATGATCATAACATATATTATTATATATTTTTGAACTTTATCAATTTTCCCTGATTTCGTGAGTGTTCAAAATTACAATTTTGTTTTTTGAAAAGTCTATTTTCTCTTCTGCCAACCAGGTGGCAGTTTTTAAATTCATAACAAATATATAATTTTTAATAATTATATTTTCAAAAAAATATACATTATTTTTTATTCTCCATTTTGATCATGTCCAAAACATAAAATATATAAATATACATAATTACCATAAAATATAAATACGTAGAGTAACAAAACATCGTTTCAAAAATGAATATTTTGATTAATTGATCAAAACTTGTCCATAATACCCATGAAAAAAAAATTGTATATTACTTTCCACATTTGCAACTCCAGAAAATAATGCAATATAATGTCATAGTACTACAATCTTTTAGAACGGAAAAATTTATTAATCATTACTATCTAAGTATTATTCTGTCATATATTTATTGGATGTTTAAAAGCTTTAAAAATATAAAAAACATATTTATTAACTTTTAATAAACTGATAATATTATCATTACCAATATTATCTTTACAGTGTTGAATAATGTAATTGAAAAAAAAAAAATGTCATTGAATATACACTAAATGTTTAGAATTACAAGTAATATTATTTTTTTTGGATCGAATGTCATGAATGTTCAGTAGATCGTATTGATCAATGATAAATATTTTTATGTTTTTGTTACATCGGTATCCGTAGATTCTTTGTTAAAAAAACAACAACAACAATATATATCAAATGATGAAATATATTCACTATACCAAGAGTATGAAAATTGTTATTAAGGAAAAATTTATTCTTAAGATCATTTTTAGTGATAATCTCAATAATCAATGATTAGATTAAAAGTTAATGCGTCATATATTAATAATTATTTACCGCTTTTATTGTAATTAATTATCAATTATGCAGTAAATAAAATTTTTAATAAAAAAAAAAAATTCTTAATATTGTTTTTTAAATGCATTATTTTGCTTCAATTCGTAATTTTGAATCTATAAAATTTTTTAAAAATTATTGTTATTAAAAAAGAAATTTTTAACATTCTTGCGGAAATATAAATTGAATGTATGAAAATAATAAATCATTATTGATAATAACAGATCATTATAAACAATTCTTTTTATAGTTATAGATAAAAAAAAAGTTTTTTCTCCTCGTTTCGTTTTTGTTGACATGCATATTAAGTGCATATTATTAAATATTGACAAATAAGTAATGAACGTACGACACAATTTATAAATAAATTGACATTAATTATTAGATCAACTGTAATTTATAATAATAATAACGCATGCTGTATGTTACAGGATTAATTTAAACCTACTGACCTTTAATTAAAATACGCGTTTTAAATAATGGAATCTTACCGCGAATTCTAAACTCGATAATGGCGTAGTAAACACATTAATCAGTTGTATGTTCGTTTAAAAATATATCAATTATAATTCAATTTATTGGTTTGTCCCAATTTATTTTTAAGATTATAAAATTACGAAAAAAAATTCAATCATCTTTTTGAAATTTTTTTTTTTTATAGAACTATTCTATTATATATTTTGCCGATTTTTTTTTTCATGTGATTTTTATCTTTCATTCAAAATTAAATTTTGAAAAAAATCAAAATCTTATCCGCGTTCATGTTTTCAAGTCTCAGAAATTGTGTGTGTGTATTTAAATATATATATATATATATATATATATATATATATATATATATATATATATAGAAATTCAAACTAACAGTCGATAAAGTAAAGAAAATTGTCGATAAGTTATCAGCAAATTTTTTTAAATCGAAATTTTGATTTTTAAATTTCGAAATTTTAATTCAAATTGTGTTATAAACATTTTCTTTTATTTTAATTGCAAAAACAATTGAGTCAATAAATTAATAAGTAAAAATTACAAAAATGGCGTAGACCAATAAATAAAATAAAAAATCAAAATTAAAAACTAACCAATTTAGACTTAAAAATTAATTCAAAATTTCAAGTGATAAATAAAACTAAAAATAAAATTTTAATAAATAGAAAATTTCAAAAATTTATTTTTACTGGACAATACAAAAATTATTTTTTATAATATCCTTTACATCTTTATAAATAAGACTTTTGACATAAACAAAATATATAGCAAATATGAGTAACACAGAAGGCGAAATTGTAACAATTTTTGTTGGACAATCAGGAGTTCAAGTAGGCAACGCATGCTGGGAACTTTTCTGTCTCGAACATGGTATAAACCCTGATGGTTGTGTGGTCCAAGGTTATAACAGCGATGACAATTCTTATCAAACATTTTTCTCACCATCTCAAGTAAATTCCATTTATTTAAATATTATAAAAAATTCTAAACTTCATTACATATCAATATTACATCAGAAAAAGTCTCGACCCATCCAAAAAATGGACGTCGGGTATCATCGGCTTTTACCCCTACTCTAATTCCATAAGATTTCGTAAATAGATAAACGCATGCGCTTTTCAAAATTTACGGTAAGGGTTAGAAATCTGAGGTCCATTTTTCCTTGGGGACAAATATATGTCTTGAGAAAGTCTTAAAAAAATATAGCAAGTCCTTGAGTTAGCGCAGATTTTTGCTCAAGACCCAACCCTGGTGGTTCCAATTGACGGTAACTTTACTAATTTTACAGTAAAATCTACCGTTAAATTCAGCAAATTGACCGTAATCCAAAATTTTCGGTAGAATTGCCCATTTTACGGTAAATCTATCAATTTGATGGCTAATTTACCGTCTTGTACTGTAAGAATTTACCAAAATGTTGCAATAAATCATTATAACCCTAATTTACCGAAAATAGTCTGCTAGAAAATAAAAATGTCAATTTAACCCAAAAATTTTACTAATTAATTATAGTAATTAGCACTAGAATCATGTAGGGGAGTGTGCGCACACTTGTCCCACATGATTCTAATATAAAATCAGTTATTAATTAAGATTAATATTTTAGATGAATAAATTAACACCCCGTTCAATAATGATTGATTTAGAGCCAACTGTAATTGATGAAGTACGCACTGGTTGTTATAAATCATTGTTTGACCCAACGTTATTAATAACTGGTAAAGAAGATGCAGCTAATAATTTCGCACGAGGATATTGTAATATTGGCCACGATATTATTAATACTGCCATAGATCGTATCCGTCGCGTATGTGAAGATTGCTCTAAACTAATAGGATTTATTATTTTTCGGTAAAATAATTGAATTAAATTGTGAAAAATGTATTCATATAATTTGGGCAATAGTAGTATAATGTTACGATCAAAATTTTCAGATCATTCGGCGGGGGTACAGGAAGTGGATTCACTACATTGTTATTGGAAAATCTTAAACCAGATTATGATAAAATAACGAAATTAGACTTTTCCATTTATCCAGCGCCTCATATATCAACATCTGTTGTTGAACCTTACAATGCTATATTAACTACACATGGAACAGTTGATTATGAAGACTGTTGTTTTATTGTTGATAATGAAGCGCTTTATGATATCTGTTCAAAGTATGCATCATATTTTAAATACTTTACATTTATTCTTATATTTTATTTTATTTGGCCATAGGACTTATGTCCTCTGGTGGCCATAACACAATAATATACAGAGTGTACAAGTAAAAATGATTTTAAACTTTAAATTTTAATTATAAATTATAAGCAGATTATTAAATATCAAAGTTCGGTGAAATAATTGAACCGTATTACGAAATCTGTAAATTAAAATTTACATACTTTTTTTTTTAATTTTTTAACATAACATTTAAATTACGGCGCATGCGCTCTTAGTTAATTGCCAATGCGCGCATAATTTTCTTGTTAAATTTAAGAGGGAAAATTTATATTTTAAAAAATAATGTTACAGTAAAGTAAATAATATCCATAGACGATAGATGATTCAGAAATAATTTGAGTATTTTGATACAAGGAATACAATTTATCATAAATTTACTTATAGAAAAAATTTCGATTATCGTACGACTAAATAATTATCAAAATTTGATCCCTTGTATGAAAATATGTCTCAAAATAAAAATTAAAAATAACCAAAAAGTTTAATCTTACTTCGAATTTTACAGTAATTTAGAAGTCGAACGTCCAACTTATACAAATTTGAACCGTCTACAATCTCAAGTAGTTTCAGCGACAACAGCATCATTAAGATTCGAAGGATCGCCTAATGTTGGATTAGACGAATTGCAAACAAATCTAGTACCATATCCGCGAATTCACTTTCCTCTGATAACATATTCCCCAATAATAACTGCGAGACAAGCGTCTAATGTAGATATCAATGTATCGCATATTACAAATGAATGCTTCCAACCAGCGAATCAGGTATACAAATATATCATAGTTTATTTGCCCTACTTTGTAGTCTACAAAACAATTTTTATAAGAAAATTAATTAAATCATTATTAACAATCCCTGGAAAATAATTTTATGATATTTTATATATATATATATATATATATATATATATATATATATATTAAAGATCAGTGATAACGATTTTAAATTTATCTATGATTGAGTTCAATTCGAAAAACTGAAAATGATTATATATTTTTTTATTTTGAATTACAACAGATGGTGAAGTGTGATCCTAGAAATGGCGCTTATATGAGCTGTTGCTTATTATATCGGGGTAATATTAATCCAAATGATGTTAATAATACAATTAAATCACTGAAAGGAAAAAAAGATATTCAATTTGTCAATTGGAGTCCCACTGGTTTTAAGGTGAATAAATAATTTTTTTTCTTATTATTTTCTCTCTACTCCGGAAAAATTTCTTAATTCGCTGTGAAAATCTGTCCAATTTCACCCATTCCTCTAATCTCCCAAGTACACTGATAAAAAAGTTGACTTGATTCAAGAGAAAAAATCTTGAACCAAGAATTCCATTTTGAAGAAAATCATTTTCTTGAGTCAAGAGAAAAAATTCTTGGGTCAAGTAAATTTCTCTTGGTTCAAGTAAATTTCTCTTTGTTCAAGAATTTTTTCTTTTGACTCCAGAAAATCATTTTATTCAAAATGGAATTCTTGGTTCAAAATTTTCACTCTTGAATCAAGTCAACTTTTTTATCAGTGTAAAAATAAAAGTTGATGGCTCTGTACATTTTTGGAATAAGGATTCAAAATTTCAATTTTATTTATTCAAAAAAATCGTCATTTTTTAAAATTTTTGTAACATACCGGAAAAATCTGAATTCTTTTGAAATTGCTGTGGAAAAATTCCTCATAATTTATTAAAAATTAAATAAAATCTTTTTGTTCCAAGTTCGTAACGAATATTTGAATTTGACTCGAATAATGTGAGTGTAAATAATTCGAAAACGTACGAATACTTTGAATATTTTGGAAATTTGAACTGAGAACCGAGCAGTAATATTTGGACACCTCCTACCCCTTTCCTGCCCTAAATAAACCATAAGAAAATTTATAGGAAATTTTTTTTATAGATTGGAATCAATTATCAACCTCCGACGACTGTACCAGGTGGTGACTTGGGTAAAACGGACAAATCATTAGCAATGTTGTGTAATAACACCGCAATACGTCATGCTTGGTCGAGGCTGGCACATAAGTACGACCTAATGTTCAAAAAACGCGCATTTGTACACCATTTTGTAAATGAAGGATTAGATGAGTCGGTATTTTTCGAAGCCAGAGATAACATTGCAACGCTTATTGATGATTACAAAGACGTTGAGAAGTAAAATTACTTATATTTTTTTTTTGCTCACTTAATTAATTTGAAAAAAAAAAAACACTTTTAATTTTATTAATTAGATAAAATCAATATTGAGTTTAATAACTCAGTAGATTTAATTATCTACTGATAATTACTTTTTATATTTATTTATATCGACCGATTAAAGAGATAATGATTGATAGGCTAGACATCTAGGCACCATTTGTTATTAATTGTTTTATACATTGATATTTTAGAAAAATATAAAAATTTTTAAGGGATGACCATTTACTTGTTTTTATTCATGAATGTCTAATTATTTTGAAAATAATTTTTTTTTTTCAAGCGAAAAATCATTTCCTACTCGAAATTCAAGTGACTCATCTTTAATTTTTTCTAGAATATACATTACGAGTAATAAAATTTTTATAATTAATAAATAAAATTTTAAATATTTTGTGATAACGAACGGGTAATTCCAATACAATGTTTATTTTTAGCATAAAAAAAAAAAGATAAGATTTCAATGAAAATTATATTTAATGTCAATAAAAAGATACAAGTCATCGAACTAACTCCCCAGCAAAGATATCCATATTGAGCGAAAAATAAATTAAATTCATAATTTTGTTTTGTCTTTATGAATACTGAAGATAAGTAATTTTTACTAAAATGAAATTGATAGTTATTATTTTTAAAAAACTATTGATTTTATTTAGTAATGAATTTCTATAAGCATGAGTTTCTTAAAGCAAGCAAATATTTATTCAATTAGTTGATACGTTCTTAAATTTATTACAATTGAAAACTTTAATAAAGCAATTATTTGGTTAAATAAAAAAAAACTGAACTTAAGAAAGATTTAATTATAAATTAGAAGAAAATTCTTGCACTAAGGAAAAAAATTTGTTTTCATAACAATATCAATTTAGTTAACATGGAAATTGTTATTTTTTTTTATTGTAATAAATTTTTGAGTTTTTCAAATTTTTATCTGCGTGAAATTTCTTATTGGCATTGATAAAATATAAAATATATTAATTTTTTCGAGAGTCGCATTTATAAACTATTGAATATTCAAATTTTATTATTTAGTTGTGTAAATTAATATTTAAGATGACGGACATCGATGAATAACATAAGAGAGTTTATTAAAACCATTATTTCCAATAAGTTACGGTGGCGAGCGTGCGCAGGTCGTAATTCTCGCGTGACCGGTCTGGGTTCGAATCTTAGGCAGGGTAAAATTATTTATTCATAAGAAAAATGTTTGTTAAGGTACAAAGACATTCCGAACATCATTAGATAAAAAAATACTGTGTCTAATAATATTTCTTTGACAAAATAAATTTTTTTTCTTACTACTAAACAAGTAAGTAAAATAATTGAATTAAGTATTTTTCATTGAAAATATACATTTTTTCGGTATATATATACCAATTATACATCAATAATATGAATTTTCTAATTTTGCTCGAAAAATTATATTAAGATTTTTATCTAAATTTAATATCCCGTAAATTTATATAACAAATTACAGTAATAATTACAATAATTATTATTATGTGCAAATAATAATAAAATTCTGTTCGAACATAGTTTTTTTATCATCATTTTATGAATGCGTGTTATTCCTTATCTCAAATAATAATGGCGGGAGAGCTACGCCATATTACTATGGATATATGATGAATAAGAGGATTATTGATTAAAAAATAATAATATTCTAACCTATTTTGCTTCTGATGAAATAGTAGTATAAAAATAGTAATAAAAGATATAATGATTAATGATATTAATATAATAAAGACATAGAATAATGATAATAATAATAATAATAACCCTTTACAAATGTGAAATCATGCTACTTGAGTGTGATTAATAATTGAGTTTTATTTTAAATAGAAGTCTTTTAAAAAAGTCACGTTCTTATCAATTTTCCTCAAGCCACTGCGCTTTAACGTGAGTGCTTTCATCCATCTATAAATTGACGTACAACAGAGCTAAAGTTATCAGTTGCAATAACGTCGTACAAAACACAACACGTACGTACGGATGAAAAATCGCGGGCTCTCCTAATTATCATCGCAAAATTACATTGACAAATATAATAAGACGTTTTTGAATCTTACGTTTTGTCAATTGTAAGTCAAGGTTAGTAAAGTTTTATTATTATTTTTATTTTTACTGAATTATTAATTTACGTGAAAATGGCCCATTGCTATTTTTAGTGACGTTATCATTTTAGTAGGAACAAAAATTTTTTTTTTGAGTGTTATTTGTAAATTTTGGTGTTTAGAAGGAGGAAGTGAATATGAAGTTTTCAAATCGAATTGAATATTATGATTGGAATTTTTAATAAATTTTTTAATTATTTGAAAAATTCAAATTATTTGATTTTAATTCGAATTTCGAAGGTGAAATTTTTATCTAACCTGTGATAAGACGTAAAAAATTTTTAGAATATTTTATAAATAGTCAAGTTTTTTTCGAATAATTCGACAACTTGCGAATGATCCGAAAACTGATAAATAATTCAAAAATTTTCGAGTATCCCGAAAAATGAAAAAGAATTAAAAAATTTATGGATAATTTAATAACTGAAAAATAATTAGAAAACTTAAAAATATTTTCGAAAATTAACGAATATTTCGAATAGAGACAAATAATTCAAAAATAACCGAAAAAATATTATTTTGCTTTGTTTTAGATGTTAATTGGTGGGGCAGTTAGCTATGTTGCTGGTAAACAAGCAGTCAGAACCGTTTATTGGCGGACATTTAACAATGGACGTTTACTGAAAACAGCTAAAACGTTTATGTTCGAAGGGCCGCCAAAACCGGCGCCATCTTCAACTTCAGCATCAGTTTCGGCATTCCCAGGCCAATCAACTATCGATGTACTACCGAAAATAATTTTCAAATCATAATTATTATGATGGCTCTTCATTATCATTCATAACAATCATGTAACATAGAAAATTGCAATGAGTCCCGCGATTTTTATTTTTAAATAATAAAATTTTTTATGACAAAGTAATGAATGAGCTTTGATAATATAATTCACAATCAGGTTATAATAATGTCCTACTTTCCTGCCTTCATGTATAATTTTCTATTCCTATGACAGAAAAGTGCAGCTTTCATGCAGGTGAGGTAAAAAAGTTATGTCTGGCACGAATTTTCAGGGTAAAATTTAAATAAATGTTTTTATTGAATTGATTTAAAAATTATAACAATTGAGTTACAGTGTGCGCTGTGAATATAAATGAAAGAAAACGTTTTATCAATACCTTAACTAAGCTCGAAATGTTTATGTGGGTTAACACTCCGTAATTTCAAAATTACTTGCGGCTGTAAAGAAGAACCTTTCGCCCAGAAAAAAAAGACAGTCTTCGGCAGCGATCTCAGTGACTTTTTTTTCCTTCCAAATTTTTTCAGCATTTGAAACTGTCGGTAGAATTCATTATACTTATGAAAGAGTATTTCAATTCCAAAAATTAATAAACTCCAGAGTAAAGTCAAACCCATCAAAACATAAAGAAATATCAAATTTTCTAAATCAATCTGGTCATAGCGTTTATTTTCTTCAATTTTATTTTTCTTTTTCAATCTTTTCATATATTTATTTATCCATTTGTCTTCAAAATAATTCAATAAACCCATTTCCCTAGGCTTTAAACCTGCGTTATCCAATCTAGCTTTTAAAGCCCAATGCTTTCTCGTCCAAAACACTAAATACTTTTTAAATACTGCCTCTTCCGATACATGCAAATTCTTTGATTTCAAAGCATACTGTATTTGACTACTTGTAAAGAAAATGCACGCTACTTTTGAATGTTTTTGTGCTAGAAGTGCACATTTTTTTGAATAAGACTGATCCAAAGGGTGTAAATATTTTTGATCTTCATTAGTAACCCACAATTTTCCATTAACAATATCATTGTGTAATATCTTATCATAACAAACATGGTAGTTGTTATTGTATAAATCTGCTAACGTTTCCATGTTGCGAGGCGAAGTAGGTTTCGATAACATCGCGAATGTAAATCCCTGAAATTTGGGCATCACTAGGAATATGAATAAGAAACCAACAAAGTACATAATCCTCATGGATAACTGATCTAAAGGCGTCAGAATCCCCATACTTGCGGATAATCTCACCACATCCAAAATAGCTCCACTTATATTAAATCTATTATTAATTACTATTACCAATGTCATAAATACCAAAGCAACAACTGTAAGTGCAAGTAACTGAAGACTAAAAGTTAGTTCACTCATTGCTATTAAATAATTTGTCTTTTGAGTTAGTATAGAATACTTAGCTTCGCTATATCTTGTTATGATATCTGTATTCTTATAATTAACATCTGCTAACTGAAGTAACTTGTCATAAACATCATACTTGTTATTAGCCAATTCCGTGATGTAACCTTTTTTAATTGATTCTTTTTGATTACTCGTCGAAATAAAATCTATTGTCGGCGTAGCATTAATATACGGGGACGAAGTATACAAATTAATATATTTATTTTTCATTGACTGCACGATATATGATTTTTTCGTATTTTTTATTATCTTTTCATTAGTATTATTTGGGAATTTACCAAAGACTGAGAATTTTATTTCATGACCGTCTAAGTATTTCGTTTTGTCAAAAGTTATATTTTCACATATTTTCGTATCTGCAGATAAAAAAAGATATTATCAATAAATCATATTTACAAGTACAGAGAAAAAGTTATCGGTATCCGCTACCGAAGAAGTCCAAAAAAAATTTTTTTTGTGATTTTTAGCTACGACGTAACAGTCAAAAGTCATCATCCCGTTATTCGTTATGATAACGTTACACTTTTTTCAGCGGAGTATTCATAATTCAAAACTCAAATCTTTTGTATTAATTAATTTATTATAAAAAATAATTAAATTAAATACCTTTAGAATATTGTAGACGGTATAGTGTTGATTTTTCATTTTCCTCATCGCGACTTTCGTCAGTTGCTTCCACTTGGGCCCACGGTGGTGGCGCGTAATTCGTTAATGGATTTAGAGTATAAATGAACGTCGAATCCTTATCAGTATCATAACACATGTAATACGAAAACAATAAATCTGTTTTCCACAAGAATCTCAGTATTTTTCCAGCATTTCCACAACGTGGCTCTTTCGTCGTATCGAGGACTAAAAATTTCGACGTTACACTCCAGTGTGTCGATGATCTGAACTTCTCAATGAGTGTTTCCAGATTTTTAATTGATTCGAATGGTAAGACATACGTTGGGTACGACCGTATTATCCCTGTGATCTTACTCGGCTCGAAATCGCTGTCAATTATAATCACTGATGAAATTTTATCATTTTCATCAGACGGATTTTCATCTCTATAGCCATTACGATACAAATCATCAGTTATAATCACAAAATTCGAATCATTTGTAAAACACATGTCGACAAATTCTCTCTGTTAATAATAAAAATAAATTATTCAATAATTAATAAAAAATTTAAAATTATCAAATAAATATTTAAAGTTACCGCATGGCTATTCAGACGTGTTGTTGGGTTTGTTGCTGACGAATCGTAAATTTTAATATTACTGCACGTAACATTAATCGTAAACAAACAATAATAACATACAATAATTTTTTTAAGCCACATCCTTACAGTTTTATATTGCGACATTCAATAGTCATCAGTGAATTCGTCAAATACGTCTATGCGCTTCAGTAGAATACTTTTTAGTAAAAGCGATCTAACAATGCTCATAAAAATATAAAAACAGAGTATCCATAGCAACTATTGATGTTAGCAAAAAAAAAAAATTTTCCATAAAAATCAATCATTACACATTAGTTGCTGTTATCTCAACGCATCATAGTGCATACCTGTGTAACATCTAATTGACGCGCTATTTGTCATGCAAAGTCTCTTTTACTACGCGCTGGAGGAGGCGTCGCTTATAATTTTTAAAATTCGGTCGCACTTTTTCAATCAATATATAGAACTCCTACGCCCAGGTAAAAAAATTTTAAAAAAATAGTAGAAATTTTTCCTGGCCGATAAAAGCACCAGGTAGTAAACGCAAGGTCTAAAACTAACCAGGGCTGAGAATGGCCGAAAAGTTTAAACTTCTCTAATTGTATTTAAAAAAAAATCCTATGACCGAAAATAGGACGACTTAATTTGCCAATTTCCGGTCTATTTATTAAGAAAAATTTTAATTACGGCTTATTTTCAATCAACATTCGGGCCAATTTCAATAAAATTATAAAGCGTAATTTTGACCCGGCTTAGCCTTTTTTTGAAACTAAAACTACACGGAGAGAAAATTCGGGGATGGTTCCCATAATTTTGTGAAACTCTTCCCTATACCAGTATAGGAATTAAGACCATAAATTATGAGAGCAGTTCCTATAATTATGGGAATGTTTTCCATAATTATAGGAACTGCTCCCATAATTATGGGAATGCTACCCATACCATTATAGGAATGGTTCCCATAATAGTATGGGAACGATTTCCATAATATTATAGAAATGGTTCTCATAATGCAATTGGAATAGTTCCCATACCATTATGGGAATGGTTCCCATAATGGTATAGGAACTGTACCCATACTATTATAGGGATGGTTCCCATAATATATAGGAACCATCCCTATAATAGTATGGCTACCGTTCCTATACCATTATGGGAACTATTCCCATAATGCATAGGAACACTTCCCATAATTTTCTCTCCACGTAGAAATTCTCCTTTTTCATCTCATTAAATATTTTTATGGGCTTTCATTGGTAAACCTAAAAATTTAACGGTTGTAAAAAATAAACGGGATATTCATTTTTAATTTTATGTCGCATTGATGCTTAATAAAAAATTTTCAGATCCACCAATTTACAAAAGTAATCCTCAATTTTTCTTTAATCCCCAAATAAGGGTCTTTTATCTCATCCCGTCCAAATAATGGTATCAGTTTTTCTCCCCTGCGTTTTCGTGCTTATAAATATTTATAAACACCATAGTGATTACCAGAAAAAATAATCAATAGAAACTCGGGAATTTTAAGTTCGAATATTCATAATTAGTCAAACTATAAAAACAATATAATAGCAATCGACGTATGCAAACATCAATAGGAAATCCGTTCGTTACAATCATTGTTACGGAAACGCTTGTCATAAATAGTAATTTCCCCTTGTCTACTTGATCGACAATTGCCCATATCAATTCCAGATGTCACTAGCCATCTATTTTTACTGTGTAAAACGCATGGACACTCCGTGTGTAGAGATATAAAATTCAAATTAATATAACACCAGGTTCTATAGGCTGAGGTAAAGTTACGATTCGGCGCAAACGCTTATCTATCGATTTTCTTCTTCCGACGAAAGAAAACTGTGGCATATTCGGTCATCGATTTGACACAAAGCTTAAAGAGATTTTGTGTAGTGACGAGGTCATTTGAGTCTTCCACGGAATTAAAGTAAAAATTAAAATTTACTAAAAGCCCATAGTTTACCAAATACAAAAAATTCAAAATAATTCCGTGTCTTCAGAGAGATATTTTGCTTTGGTGGATAAAAAGTGTTAATAAGTAAATAAAAAATGCAAAATTTTGGAAATGAAGAATACAATTATGGTGGTGGAGGTGGTGGATTTAATGATGGGACGGAAAATAATCAGGGGAGATCGTTACCACAAGTACCAGGTGCAAGACCGATGGTTGATCCCGAAGCACTTGGGGAAGTTGACCCATCGGTTTACGGTGCACCCAAAGAAGCGACACACAAAATCCGTGGAAAAAATGATTTTTTAGAATATCTATTTGGATCTGTTGATCAAGAATTACTGACTGTAAAAACATTTTACTTTTTCTTTTATTCTGCGTTCGGATCATTGTTTCCACTCATGGGTGTTTATTTCAAACAAATGGGTATGAATGCAGGACAATGTGGTCTATTAATTGGATTAAGGCCATTTGTTGAATTTTTAAGCGCACCTTTTTGGGGCTCACTCGCTGATAGGTGAGTTTATATTTAAATATACACGTTTATTGATTAATAAGAACATGGAGAAAAATGAGACTCAAAAATACATTGAACAATAATAGAACACATCAATTTTTATTATGCCAGTCTACTATTGAAACAGTCCACTTTTTTCCATATTAGTGTGATCTGTAAAAATTTTCGTAGTTTAGCATAACTACACTGTAAAAAATTTTCAGAGTGAATTCTAAAAATAAATTCTGCAGTTTAAAATTTTAATATGCTGGCACATTTGTAATATAAATGGCTGCGATCAAATAAATTATTACTACTGAGTTATTGAAAAATTAATGTCGGATACATAAAATATTAGCTAAACTATACGTTTATTATCGAACTGGAAAAAATTTTTACTTAAGTGAATATCCTATCAAAAAAATCCATGGGATAGCATGGAAACCCATAGAAATCCATATAGAAAAGTATAGATTTATGTAAGAGTCCATAGGAACTAATATAGGAATGTATGGATTTATGAGAATCCATGGGTATCTGGATTCCCATATGGATTTTGACATTGTGCAGATTCTATGGGAAATCATCGTGACAAACCACATGGGAATCGATACTAGATTTTCATATGTTATGACATGGTGTAGATTCCCATAGGAACCCATGTGAAAATCTATATTGGGATCTATGCAGGATTCCTACTGAAAACCATATGGAAATCCATCCGAAAACGCCATGGGAGAACCCACATAGGAATCTAGGCTGGATTTCCATATGGATTTTTTTGATACGGTATAATACACTACAAATTTTATTGTTTTTAACACAATGAAGTGTTTTCATAAAATGATGAATAGGAAAATAACCCAATCATAATTTGTAACTTTTCATTCGTTTTTTGAAATTTTTGCAATTTTTTCTCTAGAGTAATTTCAGAAATTTTAAAAATTTACATTAAAAATTGAAGACTAAAAATTCGGGCCATTTTTCTCCTTGTAAACTTATATATTTATATATATGCATATAATAAATATTTTAGTTAGTATTCAAAATACTGCTGTCAAAAAATGCTATTATAGTTAACAAAAAATTTTTTTTTTATTATAAACGTTATGTATAAATAATTTTTGTCTCGCATGTGTAAGTGTAGAAATTAGTTAGAAATGATGTAGAAGTAGTGGAATATGTTCTTTGGGAACGACCAGAGAACCATTTAAATTTTACAGGTGGCAGAAAGGAAAAATAATTTTGCTCGCGTCATTGGCATGCTGGATTATATTTACACTACCACTGGGTTTCGCCCAGCCCCCAGCTACTTCGTGTATTTTGGAAAAAAATGGTACATGGAGATTAGAAGTACCTGAAGTTGGCGGGCGTAGCAAAAGATCCGTAGATGATAAGGATTATTATCAGAAAAACAATGATAATGAAGATGAAAATCTCGAGGTCGCGGCTAATGTCGTTTTTGAAAGGTTACGGCGAAGTTCAAATGATAATAAGGTAATTAATAAATTACGTATCAGGAGTAATAGACTTAAAAGAACAGTTAGTGGTGCTGATGGCAGCAGCGGTGGTGATACAACTGATTTGAAGTATAAACAATTCGTACCGGAAGATACGCCAGAAGTCGATCCCAATGCGAAGGAAATTGATTTTCGTATTATCGCAAAGCAAAATCGTCCTGCTGATGTTCTTGAGTACAAACGATTTTTAAAAGTAAGTATTTATCAATGGAATGTGAAAACTCATCGTTTGAAAAATACTTAATTTTAGTAATGGAAATATTTTTTATGTTTATAGAATGAACCACTTGACGAATCAAGGCCACCAAAAAAAGCCCACACCCGAACGAAAACTCGTTCAAAACCAGTTCGTACAAAAGTTATGGTAAAACGGCAGACTGACCAATTGCATGACGATTTCTTCACCGGAAACAGCGACGAAATTTACGAAACTGACAATCGGTTGAAAATGAAACTAAAAAAGTATTCCAAAGCTCCAGTTTATCCAGATGACAGCGACGATAATGAAAAATTGAATGCCGAAGAAGAAGATCAACAGCGCGAAAAAGAAATCGAAGAGGAAGAAGAAGAGGATGATGATGACGAAATGGATGAAGATTCTGACGAAGAAGAAGTTGACGTTCCATTAATTCGAAGGCGTAGAAGTTTACGTTTTCCCCATCTGCCATTGGGTCGCAGTCCATTGCCGGTTAATTTCGCTGTTAATTATGACGAAAAAGAGAATAAGGATTGGGTTAAACCACAATTTAGTTCCATTGTTTACCGACTGCCGGTAAGAGTCGATGAAGTGACGTCTATTTTATTGTATAATTTCAGTTATTTATATTCCATTGTCTTTTTTTTTCAGGATATCCAAAAAACGTTCTTTCTTCTGCTACTCTTAGTTCTAGTTGGAGAATTTTTCTCTGCACCTGCAATCACTTTGGCTGATTCAGCTGTAATTACTCTTCTTGGTGAAGACGCCGATCGGTAAATGCTCGTCTATATGATGCCTTATTTACATACATAACTGTCTGTAAAATATAAACATAATTTATAATTTCGAACGCAGATACGGGCACCAGAGAATGTTCGGAAGTTTGGGCTGGGGTTTAGCCATGTTCTTTGTTGGCATTGCTTTAGACCACAGCACATCATTCCCAGATCATCCCTGCGGTCCAGGGCCAAAAGAGAAAAACTATACAATATGTTTTGCAATATTCAGTGTACTAATGGGTGCTGCGTTGATAACAGCCACGCAGATTAATTTCAAATATGAATTCATTGATACTGAAACAGTAAATCTATAAATATTTTAACCAGTATTTCAAAAGCTTTCTTTGTTCTGGTCTATTTTTAATTACGAGTACAAATATCGTTTAATTGAATGAAATTTTTTTTTGTTCAGGAAGTGGATAAAGTACCAGCTGAACCAACTCGCGAAGAACAATTGCAAAGTCAATTGTCACAACAATTAAATCTTCCAGGATTGCAAGATTCATCAGCGCAGCCGCTACCAAAACCTCAACCACCTGAGGGAAAAGTTTGTATTTGATTACTTAGGAAATTACTAAAGTACTTAAAATTGTAATTAAAACTATATCTTATAATATTTATTTTTGCAGACTAAAATGTTTGCTCAAACAACAAGAGAAATACCAGAATGGGTTACAGTTATAAAACAATTTAAAGATCTCAAATGCGCGTCCTTTTTATTTGTCGCTTGGTTTATGGGTTTTGGAATTGGTTTAATATTTACATTCTTATTCTGGCATCTACAAGACTACGGTGGTACACCGACACTATTTGGCGTTGCATCAGTAATCAATCACATTTCTGAAATATTTGCTTATTTCTTCAGTTTTAAATTGATTCGTCAAATTGGTCATGTTAAGGTTTGTTTCCGGCTCTATTGATTTAAGAAAAAATTAGCGAGTAGACTGATAAGTCTATACGGAAAGCACAATGTTTTTGACACGAGTCGTTGGCGCCCACGCACGAGCGTCAGCGAACGCGAATCGAATTTTTAGCTGTCACCTCGACCAACTTTGGTGAGGTTATGTCGGGCCAGTTGAGGATGAAATTACATACAAACTTTGTTCCTCAATTGACCCTCAATGGAGTAGTTATCGGATAAAATACCATGGTCAGGGTGAAATGAAGGCGCAATTTTTTAATCGAGAGACGAGTACTAGGCCTGTCTAAAAGTTTTCATAGAATTCCCTTAAATGGGTAAAAACATCATAGAAAAAATATGACTATTAGATTTTATGCGATTTTTGACCCATTTGAGGGGATTCTATGGGAACTTTTGGATAGGGAAGAACATTGTATTTAACGAATAATGGCTTAGCCCACCCGCTATAAACTAAAGTTTATTCAACAAACGCCTGATTTTTGCGAATTATTATATCAGCAAAGTAAACCCTAAATTCTATGGGGTTATATATGTAATAATAATTCCAAATACATTCGGTGTCGAGATTATTTGCTCTTGTGATAATAGTAAAGTTTGTTCTTGAGAACGGTTGATAATAACTTTAGAGAAATGTCCCAGATAGCCATTTCATTTGCAACTTGACGTAAACTTGCAACTGAAACTTGGCGTCAACATTTCTGCAACTCGATCACGTGCGCAGTTTTTTTTTCTCTGTGAAGTTGCCTTCATATTTCGGTTTCAGATTTTAGCCAACTTTCTGGAAAAGTTGAAGCCTACTTGTAGTCAATAGTTGAATACTCAAATGTTATCTCAACTTGGCGGTACTTTCCGAAACTGTTCCTCCGTAACTTAATTGCGGAGAAAATGTAGTTGTCTGGGGTGATTATAAATTCAAATGCGTTTGTTTATAAGCCCCATAACCAAACGCCATTAAAAGACACAGGAAGCCATTTGCTTTTTGACAAATTATTACCTACCAATCGGTAAACGGCCATTTGGGGTTCGCTTTGCAGACATGATAAGACGCGAAAATCAGACATGCATTGAATAAAACCAATTTCTTCAGGTTCTCTGTCTTGGTCTATGTGGTAACATCATACGGTTTCTCTACATCTCATGGTTAAAAAATCCATGGTGGGTGTTACCATTTGAATTTATGCAAGGAATAACTCATGCTGCTGTTTGGGCAGCTTGTTGCAGTTATATAGCCCACAATACACCCCCACACTTAAGGTCAAGTGCTCAGGGTGTATTACAAGGACTTCACCATGGCTTAGGACGTGGTTGCGGTGCTGTTATTGGTGGAATGTTTGTAGCCAGCTATGGTAATTCAATTTGATTAACAAATTTATGTATCTGTTAGTTTAAATTATTAATAACCTGTTTGTTATTTAATAGGAACAACTGCAACTTTTCGTGCCTATGGTCTTATTTGTGCCCTTGTACTTGCTGCCTTCATATTTATTAATTTCTACAGAAAAGATACCGGATTTATTGCGGACTTACCCCAAACCGAAGATCCGCATCAGGTTGCCGAGGCAACACATTTGGCGCCACATGGTGTACCTAGTAATGCTATACCACGGGCTCTGAGTTCAAGTAGACTTCATGAACTTGCTCAGGATCCAGGTTATGGTGCCACTTATCAAACAACTGGGGGAAACCTTAACGTACCCGGTGGAAACGGCGGTAAATATTCAAATAAAAACTATACATCGTTTTGTTGAAACTATACATTGCGACGCAATAAACAATAATAGTACAGCCTAGTCACGTTATAGGGGTGTAGGGGAATATAATTTTAAGAATTCCTGTGCCCCCACTTCTGCTCAGCAGTCCACCATCATAACTGACACTTCCCCCACTTTACAAGCGAGTGAGTGCGTGCAGTTAAGTCTGCAAAAAAATGGACTTTATTCCCTCTGCTTGGCTATGATGAAGTCTATAATTTTGCACTTACGCACATGCGCAGTAATGACTTAATTGTAGAAAAATGGTGGAAGAAAAGCTCATTCTTTTGCAAGCTTAACTAAACATGATTATTTTTATAGTCATGAAGTGGGAATGTCTTCAATAGAAATATGTCGATGGACTCATAACGCGACGACTGTATTTTTTTCTGGTTTATAAGCTGTAACAATCACACTTTTTTTTTTATTTTCAGGTCCTAATCCAACGAATCCATTTCTAAGCAGTGGAGGTAATACTGGTGGAAACGTCGGAGGCAATTACAATTACGGTAGGACCGGTAAAGGAGAGGACGAGTTCATTCGTAGGAGCTTCCAGGTATAAAAAAAAAAAAATTTGGAACTGGAAGTCACTATTAAAAAAAAAAAATTTAATTAATACCGAACTTCGAACGAGGTAGACTCTGTCCTCTACCTACCAAAAAACTGAAAATGTATTTCTAAGTAAATAATTCATTACAGTCGAATTTTATTAACTCGGAACTTCTCCTCAATCTTAACCCACCTAATTTTATATATTTTTATGTTTCTGTGTATATTTATGAATGCATCATTCATGTAATGTAACGCCGCATGCGCTATAGTTTATTTTGTAGAGGAGTTTACTTTACGGTTATTTACGGAAAGTTGCGGGAATTTACCGTAATTCGAATCCACTAGGGAATAAGTCGGAATTTCCAGTAAATTTACGCTCCTCTGTAGACTAATTGTCCGAGTTAATGAAATTCGGTTGTAATAAAAAAAAATAACATTTATTGTCTATGGGGAATTTATGTATTCATATAATTTGAAATAAGGAGAACAATAATTTATAATTTTTACCGTTATTACATTAACTGTTACAGATTTACAGTGAAGTAGTAGACAATGAATTTGAAGTAATGAAACCACCAGCCGTTACGACACATTTACATGTTCAACAACCATGTACTAATCCATTTCACCAGCATGATTACGAATGGTAACCATACAAATTTTAAGTAAAAAAAAGTCTTTTCACAGAGTGAAAATTAATAATCCTATTTTATTCTAACCTTAAATATTTTAAAGAAGAAAAAAGATCTGTTATTAATGAAAAAAATTTTAAGTATTAATTGATTGATTAGATCGAATTAATTTTTTAGAATTATAATAGAGTTTTATAACTCCGTAGTTGGGAATAAAATAACGCAAGTAAATGGAATTATCGAATAGAAAGAAAATAATAATTTTTGAATAAAAATAATTTTCCACATAAAAATGTTATCATATCATAGTAAAATATTTTTTTTTTAATTATTGAATGAATATACTGACAATGGTCCATATTGTAACGAATCTAACGAAAAAATGCCATCCGTATTGCAAAATAATAATTTAAAAAATTAATTTATTACACTGTAACAAATCAATGTAATTTTTTTTCCATGGCAGAAATATTTTCTATCTTCATAATTTTGAATGACTTTTTTATGAGTTTATAGTTTTCGTTTCAAAAAGAACTAAAAAATATTTTTTACTCGAATTTTATCTGCGTGTTCTTTATCTTTTTTATTATTTTGAAAATTTCATAAAATATTCTAAAAATATCGATGTTAATTTATACATTACCAAATTCGATTTTTTACAGTGTATATAAATTATTGCAACGTACTAACGATCAATTGAAAGTTAAAAAAAAAAAATTATATGCCAACTCATTGTAAATTATTTTTTTGTGTTAAAAAATATCTAAATAAAAAAAAAAATGAGATTATCATAGAAGCGCGATTGTAAATAACAATAATAGAGGAGATAATAATAAAAAAAATTTATAATAAAATAAAAACTAATAGAGAGAGAGTAAAAAAAATTCCTATCAAAAAAATCCATATGGAATTGCATGGAAACCCATAGGAAACTCATAAGGCAAAGTATGGATTTATGTAAGAATCCATAGGAATTAATATGGGAGTGCTTGGATTTATATAAGAATCCATGTAGAAAACCATGGGTATCTAGATTCTCATATGGGAAACCCACATAGGAAACTATGGATACTCGGATCTCCATAGGAACCCATGTGAGAATTTATATCGGAATTTATGCTGGATTTCTATAGGAAACCATATGAGAATCCATCCGAAAACGCCATGTGGGCTCCCATACTAATCTAGGCTGTATTCCCATATGGATTTTTTTGATAGGGAACGGATCGGACGATCTTTATAACAATACGCCTACAAATTATTTATTAATAAATAATTAATTGAAAAATAAAGAAAACCAACTAATTAATTATATTTAATAATTTAACTAAATTATTATTACCAATGAATATTATATATATATATATGAATATATATTTATATATATATTATGTATATTATAAATAACGTATTATTAGTAATAGATATCAATATTAATGAGCAGTTCGTTATTTAAAAAAAAGTGTGTTAATTATTGATTAATTAACAATTATTATGAATTATATTAATTATGGAATTTGTTGAGTGAGTGATGATTAATAAAAAAGCCTTCGCACTCTTAAAGGCACAAAAAAAAATTAATTAATGATTTTAAAAAAATGCGGTTGATTAATAATGATTAATGATTAATTATTAATTATTAATGAGTGAATAATAATAATTTAAACTTAGAAAATTTATTTATTTATAATAATTAAAAAAGTATCATTAATGCAATGTTTGACTTTTCTTGTTATCATAATAATTATTGTAAAATTGATTAACTAATTAATGATTTTTATTTGTTTTAAAAATATTTTAATATAAAAATAAGAATGAAATATTGAATTTAAATATAAATTATTAAATTTATTTTTTAATAATAAAAATTATAAATTATTTGACACAACCGAACTCCATTAACTCGGACAATTCGTCTACGGAGGAGTGAAAATTTCCTGAATTTCGACTTATCGAATGCCCTCTCTCCTTTACAGACTAAACTACACGCATGCGCTCTTACATTCATATATATACGCATAAATACAAACATATGACATCAAGTAGGAAACTCGCAGTGAGGGTCAAGTTCCGAGTTAATGGAATCCGACTTAATGGAATTCGAATGTAAATATAAAATTATGTATAAGACGCTCGCGTGTTGGAAACTCGCCCTAACCTCGGGTGTAAATCGTCAAGATTTTCGTCTTATGCATAATTGCACTAGATATATAAATTACTATTATGGTTATTATTCAAAACTGTAAACAAAAATAAACCGAGATTGTTAAGACCTCTGTTATATATTTTACTCGGTAATATTTTTAAATCTGACTGTATTTAAATTTTCTAGTACATATTAATTTATTTATCACATATATATGTAATGTAATCAGCTTGCATTCGAAATTTGGCAATCAGTAAATTAAAAAATTTCATCGATGAATTTTTTTTAGTTACTTTATTTATATCATCTGTTAAAAACTGTTTTTGCTTAAAAAAAAAAAAAAAAAAAAATCAGGAAGTTAAAAATTAATAAAATATTTCGTTTTACGTATTATTGGTTTTATTAAACAATTTTATTACTGAATCACTTACTATTTATTTTATTTTACGCAAAAAAATATTTTTATTTATAAGTTAATGATACAATTTTTTTGTTAACACACATGTATCCAAAATAATTAAACGAAAAAGTTTTAATTTTAGCAAACAATCGATACATATCAATTAGCGATTAAGTTTAAGCTTTTATTGTCATGATGTAATAAGGAAAAATAATGAATGAGTAAGAAAGTAAAAAAAACATTATTTATCCCTTAATTTCACGTAAATCCATTATCATTAGATCATTCTTCATCCATATAATATTTTCGCTACATATGACTAAAATGAGGGTTTGCGGTATTCTTGTAACGGCGCTAAAAGTCGGATTATGTTGCATTGTCTAAATGAACAACTAAAATTGTCCTGCAAAAAAATGTACCTCGGGTGTTTTCAGTTTTTACCCCCACTCTAGATGTCTTAGAGACTGAGTATTCTCCCACTTCTCCTTGCGCATGCGCGGAGTAGAAATAATCAGTAGTGGGGGCAACCCGAAGTTCATTCTCTCTCGGAGAGAAGTTCATGTACATTATTCTCGCGAGCGAAGCAAAAGTTGTCGAATGTTTGAAAAATTATACCAGAGCGCTTGTAGTTCAAGACAAGACAACTTCTTCAACCATTTTTTTTTATAGCAGTAAGGAAGGGATTAAGGTTAACTTTTTCAATTAAAAAGTAATAAATTAAGTGATACAAAGGATTACAATATTTTTATAGTACTATAGAGTATTTTATTCAACATTTTTTTTTTTTTTCATTAGTCGCTGAGTAAATTATTTGATTAACAGGTTTAATAATTACGTATTGGTGGTTGCTAAAAGTTAAAGAATTAAATAAAATAAATATGTCAACAGATATGACGATACATAATATATCCTCTCTTCAATCATAATGTTATATATATATATTTGTTAGGCCAATATAAAGCATCATATATAATTAAATATCATCAATTCTGTCCATGCATATTTATTTTTAGTAGCTATGCATAGAAAAATAAAAATAATCATATATTTGTACTTTTGCCAAATATCGTTATTAGGATGCGTCATTTTGGAACAACAAAAAAAACTGTCAAATTAACTAAATTATTTTCTAAAAATAATTAACATTCAATCTCTAAAATTTTGCTTTCTGACTTAATCTAATTAATTATATTTTTAATTTTTATAATTCAACTTTAACTTTAGATGGTTTTTTAGAATCCTGCTTTGCTGGTTTAGGGGCAGTTTTTTCCGGCTGTTTATTTTTTTTTTCTTTTGATTCAATTTTTTTACTTTTAAACTCAGGTATTTTATCAATAGGAAGTCTAGCGAGATAATCATTGAATGGACTTCCAAGCCACATATAATTATTCAGAATAAAAGCAGAACTTATGCTGGAAATTTCTTCGCTGTTGGATATCAACACGTCAATAATTTTTCCATCGTTATCAATTCTCAATACGATAGTTCGCTCTGAAAATACAGATGGAGCGCTTTGGAATGATCCGATCCAATAATAAGCTCGGCTACAATAACTATTAGGGTATATTAGGTCCAATAATTTGAATGGAAGCTTTAATAGGGTTACGAGACGAATTATCATTTTACGAATTAATGGATGAGGAAGTAGAGATTGGGCAAGATGGGGCTCGTCTTCATCTGCAACGACAACTAAGCTCACTAAGAAATTACCCTGGTTGTCTGAATGAATGTTATCAGGAAGACCAGGTAATCCCTCGACCATAATTTCGCCATTTCCGGCTTTTGGCCCTTTCAGATAATACTTTATTATTCGGGACAATAAAGTTTCGGCAACGATAACGAAATTTTCGTCGTCACTGAGTTTGATACCATTGGCAAATCCAAGATTTTCTAATAGAACTTTATTTTCCTTTGTTTTCGCATTGTAATGTATCAATCTATTGGAAATACAAAAGATATCATTTTGAGACAAAATAATTCAAATTCACAGATGAATTCCATTAAGTCGATGGAGGAACGGAAATTTTTGGGAAATTCAGACTTATCGAATATCCCCTCTATCAAAAAAATCCACGTTTTCAAATGGATTTCCACATGGTTTCCTTTAGGAAAAATTCAAATGAAAACCTCATTTAGATTTCGATGGGAATTTTTTCAATGATTTCCCGTAGAAATTCAAACTCTGCGAAAATCTATATGAGAACCTAGTTTAGATTCATAAATTGATTTTTTAAAATGACTTCCTATAGGAATTCAAACCATGCCAAAATCCATATGCGAACCTCGTTTAGATTCTTATATAAATTTTACACAATTATTTCCCATAGAAATTTAAACCATGCAAAAATCCATATAGGAACCTAATTTAGATTACATCTCTTACATCTGGATGAATTTAGCGTCGGGTGGGAGACAGCGAAATTCGTAGTGGGGGTAAAGATTCAGGGGAAGTCCAGACTTATTGGAATTCGATTGTAATTATAAAAAAACTTACCGTCCACTCGGATCGCTTAGTATCGAAAATAACCCCTCGTAAAGTTTAAAATTAGTGTTCGAGTCGGTCCAATAGAGATCGCCATTGCTGGCAATATCGATACTGTTAGGAATCATTGGAATCTTTCCTTCAATAGGCTGTGATGTATCGACTATTTTTTCATAGTTTCCGGTTTTTACATCAACTTTGAAGATACCGTAATACGTGTCGACGACATAGAGATTTCCGGTCTTATCAAACTTCAAACCTAACGGCCTACCACATAAATCTTCTTTCCACATGTTATCTAAAACAATTTTTTTTTTAATGGCCCATGTGTGATTGCGACAAAAATAGGCAATTATTTTAATGCAATTTGGCGCGCAATTTTTTTATACTCACGGCAAGTTTTTCCAAATCTCACTACTTCTACAAAATCATTGCCGACAAGTTTATAAACGCTGCCTCCAGCAGCAGAAAAATATAAAACACCATCGTAGGCATCAAAAGATTCAGGCCCGAATATTTTCCCTTGGAAAAGTTTTTCAGCTTTACTCAAATTTTCATTGGGTATTGGCTTGGAAATCTTTGTTGGCAACGTGATACTAATGGAAAAATATAAATAATTTTAAAAATACTCCATAGAAACAGAAAATTTAATGTTTTTTACTTGTGAGGCTTGAAATCGATATTTGGTGGCAATCCAGGCATAAAAGTTATTATTGCTAAGAATGTGCAAATCCACACAAATCCAGTGCCTAGAGATTTTAAGTATCCCATTGTAAAAAAAAATTCTGCTTACGATTTATTCTGAAATAAAATTTTTATTCATTAATTTAAATGAAGTAGAAAAAGTTTTACATGAACTGAAGTTAAACGGCTTAAGGTCAATCTTAGGCAGTACTCCCCCCCTCCCCTCCATTACTTTTTTAATAAATTCAATGACATCCAATTGCACAGAAAAAAAGGATTTCTTGGCTCAAGAAAATTTTTTCTCTCCCAAGAAAATTTTTACTTGACCAAAGAAATTTTCGCATTACGAATTGAAAACGAAAATTTTCTTGAGATGAGAAAAAATTTTCTTGAGTCAAGAAATTTTCTACGTTACGAATTGAAAATAAAAATTTTCTTGAGTAAAGAAAATTTTCCTACACAGAAAAAAAAGTTCTCTTGAATCAAGAAAACATTTTATAAGACAAAAGTTTTCGGGAATCAAGTCAACATTTTCTTGAGCCAAGAAAATCTGTCTTGGTCAGAAGAGAAAATCCAAGAAAATTGAGGTTTTCAAAAAAAATTTCTTGAATCAAGAATATTTACTTTCCGCCGAAAATCCTTTTTTTCTGTGTCGAAACTGTACTAAAATTTGAATACTAAAATGAAAAAAAAAACTGAATCACTTAATGAGAAACGACAGCGCAATTAACAGTTTGCTATGACATAAATTTAAAAAAAAATACTAGTAATTAAAATAACGTTATTTTCTACGTTCACAGAACTGAGAAAAATTACACACAATTTTTAAAATTTTTAATTACACGTTATTAAGCAATACACCCGTTTATTATCAGTTTGATAAATAATTATTTTGAATTGATTAAAAACTGCTTACGTGTGTCAAAAATTTTTCACAATTGGTGTCATCTAGTAAAAAATATTACTTTGAAATTCGCTTACCCGCTTAATGAACTGAAAATTATTTAAATATTCAGCCTCGATAAAACTGAATATAATTGAATTAATTCTTCAATTGTCGATTCCTTAATTGATATTAATAAGTATTTAACTAATAAATATCACTGCAAAGATACTCGTGAAAGACTAGCAGACAACTGTGTATAATACCTCGTCTTAACTAACGGTTATTTCTGGTTCCCTGGCAACCGGCGATCTCAATGAGACCTCTAGATAAAGCAACTATCACAACCCATGAAGACTCGTGTAATAAATGATAATTTTTTTATCTTTTTACGGGTTCAAAACTCAATGTTTAAATAAAAAACAATAATATGTCATTTCCATGAAAATTTTTTTTTAAATATAAAAGTATTGAGAATTTCGCAACAAAATGATTTAGAAATTTTTTTAATCGTTTTCAATAGACAGGACAAAAGTAAAAAAAAATATATGAGAGTTGGATATTTTATCGATCAAACTGTCAAAAAGTTTTGAAAGATTATATGAAGTTTAGTTTAACAAAATTGGAAGTTCATTTAAAAAAGTCACGATTGCGAAAACAGGGTAAAATGGATTATGATGAAAGGTTCAGTGTCGGAAGAAAATTAAAATGGAAATTTACCAATAGAGAATTTTCTCATTATATGACAATTTTTATAATCTCATGTAGTATACGTGATAATTAATAGTATTATTAATGATATATTTTGATAAATTGATATTAGTATATTACAACTGAATTAGTATAAAATGAGTTTTTGAGTTTTTTTACTGTAACCATTGGAAATTTTACTATAATAGTATGACCTTATTTTATATTTGGAACCCGGCAATTTATCTAATCTTAGGGCTACCGAAAGTTTACACAGTTAAGATCATACGATTAATTCCTTTTTTTATTTTACACACTACTGCTGCCATCTGAGATCTTTTTGTTTATTCGAATAATATCTGTCGTTAATAATGTACCATTTTTTATTTTCATTGCTTAATTTTATAACAAACTGTGATGAATACTTGGTAAGAATTCGTGAAGTAATTTTTCTGTGTTTGTCTAAGTTTCCGTCAGGTGGCCAACATGGTCCGAATTTACTAAGACACCATAGCGTTTCAGACCAGAATATTTTTTCTTTATTATCATAAGAATAATTCCATTGGTTAACATTGGAAAAGTATCTACATTAGTATAGAAATTTTTACAATGCCCCCTGGTGGAAATTTTTTGGAATTTTCTCTGAAAAACTCAGTTCTAAAGTTCTAAAGACTTTTTTAGATAAAAGTCCGAAAAATTTCCACCAAGGCCAATATAGGAATTTTATCTATGTACACGAAATGACATTTCTATTTATGCTCACATGGAAATTTTCACTATTTTAACATAGAAAAATTTACTATGTCACCATAGGAATTAAATATTCCTATGTTGTATGGTAAATTTTTCCATGTGGTCATAGTGAAACTTCCTACGAGAACACAGGAAATAGTACTATCAAGCATAGGAAAACTGCTTATTTTTTTCGTGTATAATAACATGAAAGTCATTCATATGTTGACATGGTAAAAATCTCTATATCCTAGGGGCAATATTGATCAATTCTTGAGCAAATCGAGAATACAGCGAAAGATATCTATATATACTGTGATTTCAAGATCTTGACTAAGATAGCTAAGAGGGTAATAGCATAGAAATTTTTCTTATGTTACATATTTATTTGTATAATATTACCATAGTATACTATAATCACTATATGAACATACGGATTTTTACTATGCACTATAGAAATAATTACTATGTTACCATAGTAAAATTTCTTATGCCAACATTGGAGAAATACTTATTTGACAATAGCGAATAGCCATTTTTTTCCGTGTATAAACTTATCGACGCAGCTATCATTTACCTTTTGTTGGCTACTTTAAACACTAGTGCGGTAAAATATTACTGTACGATTATAACCCAGTGATGTAGTATATCATAAGAAATCGCAGACACTAAATTCATAAATATGTAATAATGATTTATATTATCGCATGTATAAATTATAAATATTGACAGATGAATAGATAATTAATAGCATTGTGTAATAACACTCTTCAAGTATTTTATCGAGCGTTAATAAACGCACGGCTGAAATGAGTCTGTGATATAACAGTTATACAACCGTAAATTAGCAAACTTGGATAAAATTATAAGCTACGTGAAAATAAACCGTTAATGATTTGCAGATTTTTATATATTTAATCTATCTTAAGGACAAATATAACAGGTGGTTAAATACCTTTTTTTCGAATTTTAAAATTACTTTTTATGAATCTTTCGATGATGTTTTTACAACTGATAAAACAACTACTGATTATTAGCTGCTACTGTCTGTATTATCTCTTAAAAAATTGAATTTTTATTTATCTTACTTCGAAATCTAAAATACGATTTTCCGTCTTCGATAAGTCCAAGTCCAACTCAAGTAATCAACGCACTAATGAGTGTCCTAATAACTAAGTCTTATATTTCAAGTCATTTATATATATATATATATATATATATATATACATATATTTTATCATTATAAGCCCGTAAATATAAATATACTGATACCACATTTTGTTAGGGGAAACACTTTCTTGCCAGGTGTACTCAGGTCAAGGCTATGACTTTCGCTGAGCAATGGCCGCTCGCCACGTGAGACAAATGATGAATTAATCATGAGGTCAAAATGTATAACAATTATCGCAATATATATATGAGACCAGTGGGACCTTTTCATGGGGTCTAAAGTCCCCCCCCCCCCCCTGTTCAAATTCCTAACCTCTGTAATTTTAATCAAATTTATAGACAATGTCTAAAAAATAAATTTAAAATGCAGTATATTTTCATATATTTTTTTTTATTTATTTAAATATATATATATAGAGGATTAAGGAGAGGTAATAATTACTACAAATATTATCTACTTAAAAAATTGTAATTTCTTTTTATATTTACTAGTAAATTAAACATTTTATTAATAATTAATTTATTATTATTATTTTAATATTAAATTATATTAATTACCTTAAGTATATTCAAGAATTGTTTATAATTTAATTGTTATTATTATTATAATTATTATTTTTAAATTGTAAGTACGACTAGAGGCACTATCGAAGCTTTAATTTCTAGCAACGATTTTTTTGCCTAAATTATAATTATTTTAATTAATTAAATGCCTTTCGTTATTTATTTTCGTCCATAATTTTTTTTTCAACAATAAATTCAAAACTACGATCAAAATTAATTATAGTAATTAATAAAAATTTCATTTTATTCGCTAATTTATTAATCAAAGAATAAACTGTAGTACTAAAAATTTTTAAAACATTTAAGTGTAGATTTTTATTTATTTTTTCATACTTGGTATTTTTATAAATTGAGTAATTACTTTTACTTGTTCTATATAATAATTAATTCGTTTCATTTTGTTAATTAATTCATTAAAATTATTGCTAAATAAAATACGCAAATCTTCCAAAAATATTTTGTGGAAGAACTATAAATTCTAAGATTGCAAATTTATTTCATTTTCAAACATTTTTACATTATCATTTATCGTGAATAATAATTATTACTATTATTATTATGACCAGTTGAGCAGTGCTTGTTTTTTCTAAATGAATAGAGAGTGTCACTAATTTTTTTTTTTTATAAATTTCAGTGTAATGACTAAAAGTTTAATAAGAATTTTAATTTTTTTCTTTAATACATCAATGGAATTTTTCACAAATTCTGTGTCGTAAATTCAAATTCCTAATGAAAATTTCCCATAAAAAATCCATATGAAAATTTAGCCTAGATTCCTATGGGAGTTCTCACATGTCGTTTTTGGATGAATTCCCATATGGTTTCCTATAGAAATCCAGCATTGAACTGACATAAATTCGCACATGGGTTCCTATGGAATTCCACACCATGCTGGATTTATATGGAAGTCCAGTATGGATTCCCATGTGGATTTTTACGAAATTTCCCATAGGAATCTGCACTATGTCAAAATGGAAATCCAGGTATCTATAGCTTCCTATGGGAATTTCCCATATGGAAATTCAGATACCCATAGTTTCCTTCATGGGTTTCCTACATGGGAATCCAGATGCCCACAATTTCCTAGAAATTTTTCATATGAGAATTCATACACCCAATTTCCTATGGAAAGTTTCTGTATGGAAATCCCAGTACTCAAGTTTCCTATGTAAATTTCCCATATGGTAATCATACCCATAGTTTTTTATATAAATCCATACTTTCCTGTATGGATTCCCATGGGTCCCCATACAATCTCACATGGATTTTTTTGATAGGAAATAAAACTGTTATTTAAACAATGATAGAAATTCAAAATTTTCATTACAGATGTGTAGAAAGTGATCTAAAGCCACAAAAAAAAATTGAAATTTCCAACCCGCGTATTTGTAACATTCGCCTTTGGCTCGAGTCGACAATCATACACATGGGTTTAAATATTCTATTTTCCCTCTACATGTGCAATATACTATTTGGCAAAACACAATTTACACTTACGCTAAAACTTGATCACACTATAGGTCTTAAATTAATTTGTTTCGTAGATAAAACACGATTTCAATCTGCGGATGTTAGCCAACTTCATCTTGGTCTGAAATCGTCTATTTTAATCCCTCGTCACACAATATACTATTTTATTATCACTAGTACAAAAAACTGTGTTTCGGCTGTTTTATCAGTCGAAACAAACCAATTTCAGATCAATACAATTTAGCGGGCAGAAACTGATCAGTTTGTTCCCTAGAGAAGAAACTTATGGGTTTCTGCCCTATAAAAAAAAAAAAAAAAAAACTGGTTAAGATTTTTGGGCAAAGAAATTCTCTTACGAGAAATACGAAATCACTCATCTTAAATAGACTGATTTTAGAATAAAAACAAATACAAAATAATGTAATTATTTTTAAACACCGATCAAAAAAGACATTAATTAAACTTTTATTGTCATTTACTAATCCCGCTTGCCCAGAAAACTCTTAATACTTTTTAATGTTAATCAATTATTAGTAATTATCAATTTTCCAAAAGTTAACAAGTGAAAAATACAAAAAATGAGTTCCGGTTCTTTGATAAATAAATTTTAGCAGTAGTATTATTTCCATTGTGTAGAATTTTTTATAAAAGAGGAATTTAAATACTCAATAAATTTGAATATTTTTAAAAATACTGAGCTGCTAAGAAATAAAAAAATAATTAATTACTTAAATTACAAAAAAAAAAAAATACTAAAAAATTTTTGTAAAATCTTAGATAAATTATTTTTCATACTGATAATTAACAAATGCATTAAATAAAAAATATAATTGACACGTAAAAAAATTAAATTTCTTAATTTATTATTTTAATTTATCATTTATTCGACATGTGCGCAATTAATAACGAATTATTTATTTAATTTCTATTTTTATTTTTTTATTAAATTTAATTTCAAGTCTACTTTTAATCCAATTTCTAATTATTATTTAATGAACTATTATCACTATTAATTATAGTATAGAAACATTAAATACTAATTATTGATTCAAAAATTTAATTACTAGTTTAAGTGGAAGCGAATTTAAAAAAGGCAAGAATTGCTATTTTTTTTTTTTTTAATTTTTTTGTTTTTTTTTTCTATCATCAAACATTTTTAATAATTAATTATTAATGAGCTATTAATTATTATATTAATTAATTTTATTCACAACACAATAATTAATTAATATAACTTATTAATTAGTTAATTATTTGTCAGCTGATTATTGTGAACTGTAAAAAATTTTCAGAGTGAACGCAGGTTTAAATCCGGAGTTAATTCGAAACAGATGATTTTGTATTCATTTAATTTTTTCGAAGTAAAATTCACTCCGAAGGAGAGTTTATTTTAATATCAAAACTGCGAATTAGAATTAATGTGGATTTTAAATAAAACCCAGATCCCTCCGAAATTACTCATCTAAAAAATTAACTCCCTATTGACTCCGTATGCGAAGTCATTTTTTCTGACTTCGAACTCCTACGGAGTTAATTCAGAGCAGATGACTGTTTATTTATTTAATCCCGGTGTAAATCTACACCGGAAATGAGTTTATCTCAATTTTGAAACTCCGTTTCGGAGTTAAATTAACTCCTGAAGAGTTTATTTTAGAATTAAAACTCCGGATTCAAATAAAATCTAAATCACTCCGAAATCACTCATTTGAAAAAAAAAACTTTTTATTAATTCCTTACGTGGAATTTTTTTTTACTCCAAAACTCCAAATGATGGAGTAAATTCGGATTCAAATAAAATCCGTATTTACTCCTGATTTTTTACAGTGTGAGCAAAAAAATATTATAAAAAAAAAAAGTTATTTTTTTTTGTTTTCAATTTTGTTAATTTACAAAATTGTCATTGGCACAAAAATTTATAATAAAAACTAAATAATTAAATAAAAAAAAAATTAATATTAATTACAGTGGATTTATTTCTTCAATAAATTAATTACTTAATTATTATTAAGTTTAGTTTTTACTATTGTTTGGTATTATTATTATTTTCTAACTGAAAGATATTAATGTTAGTTAATAAATAAATATTAATTAATTACAATTATAATTATCATTATAAATAAACATTTTGAACTCATTAACACAAAAACTGGATAAACATCGGGCAGAGTATCACTAACGGCAGAGTTTAAAAAACAATAAATAATTATTAAATTAATTAAACAATTAATTTTGATATTTAATTAATTTATCAAATACATTTTAATGGAACATAGTGAGGCAATTATCCTAGGATTATTTTAAATTCATTAATATTAATTTATTAATGTCATTAATAAAACTAATTAACTAATTTTATTAACCGCATAATTTTTAATTATTTAAGTAAAATAATTAATCATAAATTTGGGCAAGATTTATATATTTTTACCCTGAATTCATTTAACACTCAAGTCAAAAGATAATTTATTATTTTTAATTATCGTTTATAAAAATTTCGATTCCTTTAAGTTCAATTATAGGTCACAGCCTTTAGGGTAATGCAATTAATTTATAAAATACATCGATTATAAGCAAGTTACTCATTAAATTCATTAGTCATAAGTCATAATTAATCATTTATTTTACGAGACTTCATTTTTAAAGCCGTAATTTAAAAAAAAAATTTTATACTGAAGTTAGCCAACGTTTAATAATTTTTGATTTTTTTTTAGACGGTAAATTACAAAAAAAAAAGTTTGAGAAAATTGCACCTGTAGTTTTTTAAATTTCTTACATGTGCATATTTTTAGTTTTTTTTTTTTTTTTTGTAAATGATTCGTTAAAAAAAAATCCGAAAATTGTTAATTGTCTGCTAACTTGAGGATCAGAAGAATTTAACTCAATTTTTTTTATATATTAATTACAATTAATTATACCTACTGTGTATTAATTAATTAATGATTATTTGATTACTATTATAATTAATTTTAAAAATTTATTTCACTCAATTATCGAATGTAATTTTTAAAAATTATTAAATACTAATTATTTAATTTTAAGAAATAGTTAAAATTTTTTAAAAATTAATTTCATAATTACGATGATTAAAATTTTAATATCTATTATTTTTTTACACTTCGATTACTAAAAAAGTTTATTTTTTTTTCTATGCCCGGTAATTTAAATCCGGACTATTAATTTTTAATTATCTAATTAATTGATAGTATATATTTATAGATTTATATGTATCGATACATATTGAACATACGATATGTTAATATTATAATTAATACGCGAATTTTATATTAAGGGAACAGTTCTAATTTTTTTTCTGTGATGTTTTTTTTTTTAAATTTAAATCCTAAGTTATTATGATTAATAAACAAGAGTTCAATGCAAGTCTAAGGCCGCTATGATTTATTTACTGCCTTCTATTTAAATAAAACTGTCAACTTTGTTTTAATTAAAAAAAAATTGTTCGAGTTTTTAATTACTTTTTTTTTTTTTGTTTTATTAAAGTTTGTTTGATTAATTAATCTAGTAAATTTTTGTAGATTAAATTCTAGACAAAATAATTTTGTAGATAAAGTTTTAAAAAATTTTTGTATTAAAAAAAAATTGATTTTTAAAAATTCTATTGAAGATAAAATTTTTTAAATTTCTTTAAAATTTTAAATTTTCTTATCGAAAAGTTAAAAAAAATTTTTTTAATTAAAATTTATAAGATATTTTAAGAAAAAAAAAGTAAATAAATAAAATAAAAACTTCGAGTAATTTGTTTTTATTTACCGCCAAAATTTTCTTTTTTGTAAATAAAATAAAAAAAAAAATTTAATACAAAACCTACAAACTACTGATCGAAAAGATTAATTTTGTATAATAATTTACATGGCGAGTATGTAAGATAATTGAAAAAAAATATATATATAAATTTACTTAAAAATAATAAATAAGAATGATAAATTTTTAATTATTAATTAATTAATTAAGTGCAAGTTCCTACGATTAATGCTTTACTAATGCCAAACTCTGCCGTGCCGTGACACGCCGAACGTGCGATCTAGTTTGCACTATGAGCTAAATACTGATACTGATAATATTTATGAGGCCTTTCATTATTAATATCAATATCATCACCTGTATAATTAAATGCTGGTATGTTAACGTTGTTGTCATCATTATTGTTGTTGTTATTATTATTGCTGCTGATATTATCACTATTGTCATTGTTAATCAGTCAGATATCAACTTCAAACATGTCCTGCTCAATTGGTTTCTTTACCCAATTTCCTAATTGCGCGCGTACGAATGCTTCCTTCAATTGACGTTTTGCGTGCTGGAATAATTCAAATTTATTTATTTCGTATTCGAGTGTCCTTAGAATTTACGTCTGAATCATTTCTATACAACAAATTTTACATATAATTTTTAAAAATCACTACTTGAAATACAGTGTAAACTCTACATAACGACACTTAATGCCATTAAAGCCGAGTAGTTGAGGTGAACATGTGTAAGTTCATTAATACAACAAACAAAAGACTGCATTTCTTAGAATCTTCGGTAATTCAGTAAAAGTAAATACGGGCCAGGTAATAGAGCAATAAAACAGCAAACTAGAGAACGTACACAACTACATTTCTATTGATTATGGCAACTTAGTACTGCCTAGTAATTAGTAATGTCTTATTGATGTCGTTAATTAGAGTGAGCGTGATGATATATGGAGTGTATTATTGTATAGACAACAATGTAAACCAACCAGTCAAGAAATTTCAACTTTTTACGGAATTAGATGTTAAATCGAGTATCGTTATATAGAGTTTACACTGTATTTAAAGAAACGGATATATGGATTTATTTATGGGAAATTCATAGAGGAATCTTGGTTTCTATATAAGTAATTTTCCTATCAAAAAAATTCATATGGGAATCCAGCGTAGATTCCTATGGGTATGTAGTTTCATATCGTCGTTTTTCATATATTTATTTTAATGTATATTTTCGTGTCATTTGCATATAATTTTTTGCTTTCGACCAATCACGTTACGAATAGTTTGGCTTCACATATTTTTCATGTCTATTATAATATAGGGATTTTAATATCACATCGATCTCTAATATTCATAACTCTTTTATTATGTAATGCCGTAAATGATGGATAATGATAATCTGTCCAAAAACACCATATAGGAACATAAGAATCTAGGCTGGATTTCCATACGGATTTTTTTAGAGACATCACCATAACCACAACAAAATTTTTCCATATCTACAAATTAAGAATTTTCTTATTAATTCAATAATAATAAAATAAAATTATATTTACCGAGTAATCTTGAACCGTAGATTTAGCGTCAAGATATTGATGACATACATCACGATCAACGTCATCAATTGTACTGATCTTTCCCAATAAATTAAAAAACATACGGAACAAACCCTGCTTTGAAATTCTTGACGGTTTACCCAACTCGTCTTTTCCCGTCGTGCAATTTATTACTTCAGCTTCACTTTGTCCTACAAAAATATATACATATATTAATATATATGTTAACAATTATATAGCAGTGAATATTAAAAATTTAATTAAATACTTAATTTAACTCACGTAGCAAATAATGAATAATCTATTGTACTAATATGTAATAAATAAAAATAAATAAATAAATGCTGACCTGTAGTCCAATTGACACTGTAATTAGGCGCCTTACCCGGCTGTCTAACTTCGGAAGACGTAATTAAACTCATAAGTGGTTTATTTAATCGATATGGTGGCGGCAATCCTTGAATTGTATTTTCAATTCTGCCGCACACCGCGCGATACATATGACTAGGATTTAATAGGCTGCCGAGAACGATGCTGTGGAAGTAAATAGGCTCGATGAAGTGGCTGAGTAATGCACCTTGCACACCTAGTACGTTCCATCGAGCTATTTTATCCGAACACGACATCGTCAGCAGTCTTTGTCCCTAGTAAAAACAAAAAAAAACAAAATAAAGAAAAAAAAATAAAAAAAAACGAAATTGGGGAAATACAAAAAATCCAACAGTTAAATTGGCCGCTGAAAAATTAAGTCAAGTAACTAACAGAAGACGTTAATTATTTTCTAAGAAATTTTTCATGCGTCGCTAATACAGAGATCGATTTTTTTAATTAATTAATTGAAGGTTTTAATTATTCAGTCACGGAAAAAAAAGTTGGAAATTTTGGGCAGGATTTACTCATTTAAAAAGTTATTAATAGATGGCGCTGCTGTATAAAAAATGGCGGCTGAATTTTTTCATACCAGTTTTAAGTTTTTTTTATTAATTACAATTAAACTAAAAGAATTTGGGTCGTAATTTTTGATAGGGTTCTTTTATTTCGGAGCTTAAGTGTAATAAAAAATAAAATAGATCAATTGGTCGGGTATTTTTTAAGTTATTGTGTTTACCAACATCCGTACATACTGACGGACATCACAGGTTTTTTTCTTATCATTATTTTAATAGACTTAAAATTGTGTTCATTTATTCATTAATGAATTATTATTTAATGATACGAATTTTGTTGTAATTGAGAAAATTTGAATGTGTAAATATAATTTTTACGTAAGTAAATCAACTGAAATATCAGTTATTTCACTTCATTTTTCAGCGGCCCGACGGTGTAGTAAAACCTTGATAATTTGAATTTATTGACACAAAAAAAAAAAAAAATAATCAAAATTATCTCTCTTCATAAAATTATTATTTTGATGCTTAGTTTCAAAACCAGACGTCTTCAAAAAAATGGAGAATTGACTTTTTTAAAATTTCTTACTCTCCAAGTCAAGTATTGTCATATTCCAAAAATTTTGAGCAAAACGTGACTTAATTTTCAGAAAAACCGACGAAGGCTCATGTCATTTTAGAGAAAATTACAAAAATTTTGATACTGTTTTAGATTTATGCTGACTTTCATCAGAAATCTGAGACAAAATTACAAAATTTTTGATAAGTTTTTAATTAAAAAAATGAAAAAATTTTAATTGGCCAAAAAATTTTTAATTTCACTAAAAATTATATTTGCACTGAGATTCTAACTATCAAGATTTTACTACATGTATAATTACTTATTTAAATAATAAACAAATAAAAAAAAAATTTACCATAAGTACACCGTCCCAAGTTTGAATTCCTTCGCTACTTTTAACAGGAATGGTGCCTTCGCCAGATTCAATTTTAGTTCTCAATTGCCCACGTGCTCGTCTGTTAGGATGTTTGTCAACAGATTCATTTTCTTCATGTGGTGAAAATATTCTGGCATCACCACAGGGTGCAGTATTTATATACAAATGAAATTGTATACCAGGTTTTAATTTGAAACCTTTTTTATTTTTTTCTTCTAATATTGATTCGTCACCACGATTGTCTGTATGTAATTTTAATTGTTGATATAAATATTCACATAAACAACGACGAGCCACAACCTCTGCATGGCAATCATTTAATGCGCCCCCTGTCACACTTAAATGTTCACCAGAAATACATTTTGTCCCTTGAAAAAAAAAAAAATAATAATAACTTATAGAAAAAACGATAAATTATAAAAAAAAAATATTTAAAAAAAATGCACCTCTAGTTTTTCAAATTTTCTACACATGCATTTTTTTAGTTTTCTTTTTTTTGTAACCGATCTATTGAAAACCAAATCCAAAAATTGTTAATCGCCTGTTAACTTCAAATGGTCCTGATTAACAGACAATTCCTAATTTTCGGATTTTTTTTTCAACAAATCAATTAAATAAAAAAATGCACATGTAGAAAATTTAAAAAACTAGAGGTGCAATTTTTTCAAATATTTTTTTTTTATAATTTATCATTTTTTAAAAAAATCCAAAAATTATTAGATGTTGGCTAACTTTAGTATAACTTCAGAATCATATCAAACACAAAATTACTAAAAAATAGTCGATTAAAAAAAAAAAGTATATTTACCTGTAGTCACACAAATTAATTCAGCGTCAGTGCCTTTTGTCTGTACAATACCAGCCAATACCTTACGTCTCGCGTGCTGGGGTTTATTTTGCATCAACTCAGTAAATTTCGAGTTAACCATTTTCCCAATTTTATCAGCCAGCATCTGCGGTAAACTCATCGACTCATGTGTTGACGAAAAGTTTGAAAAATTTGGCAGCACACGTACAGGCAGTGGTATGCAAAAAGTCGAACTATGCACATTACGTAGTTTAGCTAACGCCGCTTTGCTAGCAGCAGCTTTCGCTAATTTCTTACTTGGTCCAGTGCCTTCGAAGGTTTCGCCGTCAATGGTCACAGCGATTGTAAATTTAGCATAACTCTCGCCATTGTCTGATACACAATTATAAATTACACCAGGATACAGTTCATTGATAAGAGCGACAGGACCTTTGTCAATAAACTTTGACGGATTTTTTGGTTCCTGCAGTAAGGGCTTGAATGCGTTAACAAGATGATTGTCTTTTTCCGTGACGTCGGATGTGAAATCCGGCTCGACGGTAGTCAATGCCTGGCATCCAATCGCCTGATGAATTTCTGGTGTATTACGAAACTGCACGATATTGCGCAATGCTAATTCGGCGGCCGCATGTTTAGCCATTTTTTTAGTACGACCTTTACCCTCGTACAATTGACCGTCTATTTGCACGGCTATTGTGAATATCGGAGCGTGAGTTGGTCCTGTTTGTGACACAACTTTGTAAACAGCACCGGTTTTCAATTCATTTAATGCACAGACTGCATTCTTGGGCTGAGGATTTTTGTGACGTTTCTTTGGTATCGGCGCGCCTGTTATGTAATAATGATAATTATTATTATTGTTTTGTTTCCGGTTGATAATGTACGGGAAATATTTTTCGATTATGCTATCATGTCAGGATTTCACGTTATTTTATCGTTTAATGAGAAAACAATCGGCTCCCTCTCATTTTATCTCAGAAAAGAAGTCTTGGAAATGTATCTCCATAAGCGAGATAAGGATGCAATTAATTTTTACATGGGAATATTTTTTTTGAGATGTAGAGGGGTCACCAAAACAATCATAAATAAGTTGATAAAGTTCATATTAAATCAATTATTTTAAAATAACAGAGGAAAATTATTGTATATTATAAAGTTGCTAATTTAAAAAAAAATATTTTACAAATGATTTTATTTATACTCCATTATCTATGGGGCCATATTATTATTGCATGGGAAAATATATATCGTGTGACATTTTTTGTCATTAGACATCTAATATATATTTTTTTTCACTCATATCAAATTAAATCTCTTTAATTTTTATAATCAGAAGGCATGGCATAGACTAAATTTTTTTTTTATTTTCTTTCAATCATATATATGTAATAATTTCATATATTCAGTCATATTTAGTAACAGAATATTTAAAATATTAATTTATTTAAAGAAAATAAATACGTATTTTTTTCCCGCGAAATTTAAATGTTATTCGAATGATGAAGATAAATTTATTTATCTCGATACTTGGCAATAAAAAAGAGTTTTAACCATGAAAAGGCACAAATTCAAGTCAAGATGTTTTCAACGATACCATATTTAATAACATTAACTAATTTTATCATATAAATATGGCGGGAACAAAATTTTCCTTATTCTTTTAATGATATAGAATAGATTATAAAATAAATGATACCTTCGATGATTGGGTCTCCGGGTCTTTTGATCCCTGAATTATTTTTTTGATCCATCTGAAAACGAAAAGTAATTCAGTAAAAAAACATAAGTACAGTAAAGTAAACAACTAAACAATTAAAAAAAAAAAAAAGTACTTACATTTTTTCCTTGACGTCTAGAAGACTGAGATCCTAAACAAAAAAAAATCCATTAATAAAAACAATTTTAAATGTAAAAACATTTTTTACCAAATTGCGGATGTATATCAAAATTTGTCACCATATTTTTTAAAAGTTAATTAATTTTAGTCTAATAACTTCGGGATCATATAAATATTTTCATGTGTTAATGTAACAGACAATTGTCAATTTTTTAATTTTTGAATAAACAAATAAAATGTAAGAATAAAAATAAAAAAATGCGTATTTCAATTATTGAAAAATCAGTACGCGCATTTTTTTAAATTTCATTATTTTAAATTATGATGCCAAGTTAGTGGACATCTGACAATTTTAAAAACTTGGAAATAATAAATTAAAATGTTCATAAAATAAAAATAAAAAAATGCATGTTTAGAAAATTCAAAATTCAGTACATGAATTTTTTAAAATTTTATATTTTTAATTATTTAATTTTTTTATATGTAATAAAAAAAATTGTCGTATGTCTGTTACATTTTTATTTATTTTAAATTACAAACTGTCATAAGAGTGAATGTAGCTGTCAATTTTTAAAATTTAAAAATAAGTGAATAAAATGTAAATCGGATTAAAATAAAAAAATTCACATTTACAGAATTTGAAAATCAGTATGTGCATTTTCTTTTATTTTCATATTTTTAAGCGTTAAAATTTATTAGCAATTAAAAATTTTTCTTATATCTGATGCATTCACTCATAAACTGTCACATATCTGCTACATTCACACTCATAATTTTTTAATGACTGCTAAATATACATCCGTATTTATTATTTATTACAAGAATTACCTTTTTTTATTTGTGATTGATTATTATTTAGAACTTGTACCCCGTTAGACATTTTGAACTTGAAAAAAAATCACAGTATTTTAAAATTTTTTTTACTACAATTATCAATAATAATTACAATAATTATTATTATAACAATAAAAAGGGTGCAATAAGTATCTGCAAAGCAGCCCCCAAAAAGTACTGCACTAATGCATTGATTTTGATTATATTTTACTCAACACAACCAGCGCCACTGACGTTATTTTATTTTATTTTATTTTTTTTTTATTTTTAATAATCCTCAAGAAAACTTTAATCTATATATATATATATATATATATATATATACATATGTAAAAGATATATCAGAACTGCAATTCTAACCCTATTTTCTAACAATGGAAGCTGGTAAAAAATTAGCAGATAAATTTATTACAAGAATGTCATAAATATAAAATGTATATTAAAATGAATAAAAAAAAAAAACAATTTATTACTAAGTAATAATTTACTATATATTTATTAAATTACTTACGTATATTTTTAAAACAAAAATTATTTAGCAGCGCATTAGTAATTTAACGAATGAATGGAAGTGCGCACTGCAGCTTGTTGACGATTTTCATTGGTTCCGCTTCGTCGATAAGATAGAACATTTTTTTTTTTGTTATATTTTATATATAAAACGTTATATATTTTTCATATTGTCTACTTTGATTGCAAACAATAATTGCCTGTAATAATTAATTGTATTTAATTGCGCGGTACAGATTATTATTTTTTTTTTATTAATTAATTAATTAATTAATGAAAACAAATAATTTATGACATGTGAGATTTGTTTTTAAATATATCAAATATAATCAATAGTATGTTTGGTCGATAGATAAATTTACGCGGGAAAATTTAATTACCTGTAGTTTTTTTTATATTTGATAATTTTTTATTTCTGACAGAAAATTCAAATTTTGAAAAAGTAAAACATTTATTTTATATTTATTTTATGTAAATAATTTATATTTCAATGGTAATATGGTTTAATTACGTGGGAAATTCAAATTTTTAAATTATGGTGATTTTTAAATTTGAATATATTTTTTAGTTTTTAAAAGAATTGTAGATGGCGCGCTTTTAGTTGTTTCTCGCAGGTGCTCGTTATTAGTGTGGTTTGAATATATAACATTTTGAAGGGTGATGCCAATGGGTACATCCAACGAAACCCTGTTGGTACCTAAAGGTTCTTTGCAAGTTACCACACAACTCAGAGAAATGAAAATTGCGAAAGCAAAGCGAAGTTAGTCCTACGTCTGGGGACAGGTTCTCGAAAGGGAACCATCAGGCAAAAAAATGAGGGTAACTTGCATTGAAGGAGTAGCTCTGATCCTGGGGAAGAATTAAGGAACTTCCATACCAGGTTCGGGGGTATAGAGAATTGTAATAGGTAACTACTGCTCCGTTACTCACCTCTACTGAAAAGTTAAGGTCGAGTAATCCTTTTGCTTTTTTATTCTTTAAGGATCGGCAGTAATCGGAGAAACATATTTTAAATTTTAAATATTTATAGGATTCGAATGATGAAAATTTGTTGATTCCAAAAAGACATATATTTACCCTTTCGACCTACCCCATAAAAAAATATATTATAAATATATATAAAATATATGTTTAATAGCTAACTTTTGGCCGATTTTCGTATATATTTTATATATTTTAAATGTAATTGAAATATATCAAAAATATATAAAAATACATGTATGAAATTATAAAAAAAATATACTAAATATGTATAAAAAATATATTTTTAATAACTAACTTTTGACCGATTTTGGTATATATTCTATATATTTTAAATGTAATTGAAATGTATCAAAAATATATAAAAATACATGTATGAAATTGTAAAAAAAATATACTAAATATGGATAAAAAATATATTTTTAATAACTAACTTTTGACCGATTTTGGTATATATTCTATATATTTTAAATGTAATTGAAATATATCAAAAATACATGTATGAAAATATAAAAAAAAAATATTAAATATAGATTTCTATTATAATATATTTTTTCTATATTTTCACACATGTATTTTTTATATATTCTAAGATATATATTTTTAATATATTTAAAATATATACGAAAATCGGCCAAATTTAGCTATTAAAAATATATTTTGTTATACATATGTTATATATATTTATATGTTTTTTTTTATAAAGTTTTTTCCTGGGGGTTGATTTTCAAATTTAGAGCCAAAAGAGCGTATAATTTTTTTTTTTATTATATACTAGCGTTTTTTATAAAATTTATGCAATTACGTTCTCACATGATCGATTAGAAATTATGTAGTATTTTATTAACTAAAATTACTTGTAATTGAACCGATATTGTAATTATTATAAATAAATTACTGCGATTTCGTTGATAATAATAATAGTCATTGAATTTTGTTATATAAATAATGATAGGATGTAATTTGTAAAATTAACATAATATGCATCATTTTATTTCCATGTATAATAATAATAATCGACTATTATAAATGCAACCAACAAATTTATTTTTATTCGAATATAAAAAAAACATTCAGTTTTACAGACACTGATTTTTTTATAGTGAGAGATATTAAGTAAAATAATTAAACAAAAATGGATTCAAATATGAAATATCTGTGTTTCTTATATATATTTATTGTTGTTTTTACGTTTTCTTCTGAGGTAAGTAATAATCGGTCGTTTATTTCAATAGAATATCGATATTTTATGTTTACTCATTTATTTATTTATTTAAAATCAATTATTTCTGTAGGCAATCGATCAATCAGACCCACATGCATCTACACGAAAAAAATGTAGCAGTGAATTTAAGTTGAGTGATGGTAAGAATGAAAGTTTTTTTTTCTATTGATAATGTGCCCCTGATACCCAAGTTGACAGCAGTTTGTCGCGAAGTTGGTTTCAAAAATTTTCATTTTCATAAGTTGATGGCAAGTTTCCAAGAAAGTTGGCATCCATTAAGTTGACAACAAATGGATGTCAACTTCCTGTTAAGCTTAAAGACAAAAGTTGGCATCTCGTTAGTTGCCTTCAATTTTCTCAGAAAGTTCGCGATAGGTTGCGGCAGTAGATTGTTGTCAACTTTCTGAGAAAGTTGTCGACTACTTGACGTCAAGTTGGTCGCAACTAATTTACACCAACTTTCTGATAAAAAAATCTGGCTATCAGGATAACTTCAGTTATCAAATTCTGTACAATATCGTACAGAATTTTAAATTCATAATCAATGACAAAAAATTCTGAAATTGGAGACGAAATTTTAATATTTAATCGTTTATTATTTTTCTTTTATAGAAATTCTCAAACTAGGAGAAGAAAATCCAAGTGATTTCAGCTGTTATCTATTTTGTTTATTCAAAGATATTAATATTGTAAGTTTTTTACTATTGTAGCATTTTTTTAAATAAACATCTTTAGAATAAACAGTCAATGGTCCAATTTTTTCAAATACTATGATAATAATTTAGTAATGGGAATTCCCCTGATAGCCAAATTGACGGATTGCAAGTTGCAACTTGTAGCCAAGTCAAAAGCATAAGTGGCAAAGTGGCATTTCCATAAGTTGACAACAACTGGACGTTAACTCTCTGTGAAAGTTGAAGGCAAAAGTTGTCATTCCATGAGTTGACGGCAAGTTGCCTCCAACTTGCAGAGATAGTCAGCAACAACTTGCAGTCAACAGTTACAGCTGAAGTTGTCATCAATTTGACCACAACTAATTGATGTCAATTTTCTAATTAGAAAGTCTGGCAATCAGGGTCGTCAGTAAAATCTGACCCCTGCCTCAAACTACTTTCCTATCTAGACAACAGATGACAAAACTGACTTTTTTCCCGCCTCCATTTTCCTTCCTAAATTAGCAATAAATTTAGTTGACAATTTAAAAATTAACTTATTTACCACTAAAATCAATAGAGTTCCAGAGCTACACAATTATCAATATTATTTATGAATTTCAATAAAATTTCAACATTAAAAAAAAAAATTTCAATTTTAGATGAACCAAAAAGGAGAGTTTGATCCTAATCTCGCTGCGCAAGAAGTACAAGATAATTTAAGGGAAGCTGCTAGAAAATATATATTCATGTGTTATGATTTAGGTTCGTGCAACGGTAGTTCATCAAAAAAAAAAAATAAATTAACATCATTTTCATTTCTTTTAACTATACATCTATTTTTTTTTTTTTTTAGTCAAACCAAATATGACCAGCGATGGATGCAAAAATGCTCTAGAAATAGTGCAATGTTTTAAAGAAAAAGCACCTGAAGTATGCATTAATGACTTTAAATAATTTATATATATATAAGGGCAGCGATTTTTCCTTAACTTTGAAATTTATCAGTTTCACTTCATGCATCTTAAATATTATCATAAATTTCTACTAATTTCGTTCAATTATTAAATTTAAATTATTTTTTTTAGATGTATGAGATGTTAGGACTTTTTCACCCACCATCAAATGAGCCTCTGAAAATGACCCAATAGACGATAATCGAAAGAAAAATTCACGTTATGATTTATTTTTTCTGCAACTTTTAGTAAAATTCGTTTATTTTCAACTATTTTCTGTAAAAATAAAAAATGTTACAGAGAAAAAAGAAATTAGTTTTATTTCGTTGGTTTCCTACATGGATTCTTATATAAACCCATACTTTCCCATGTTGATTCCCATGGATTCTTATGTAAGTCCATAGTTTCTTATATGGATTTCTATGGGTCCATAGAATCCTTTAGGATTTTTCAAAGGGATAATACTGACAGTGACAAAATTTTGTATAATATGTTAAGTGATTGAGATAAGGGTAAGAAATGCAGACAAATCGAGTTGTATTAATAATTTTTTATTATTCCATTGCATACAGATTCTTCGAGTGTAGACAGAAAAAACTGTTGAAAAAATATTTGTATTCTTTCAACTTCACTATGCGCTGCATGCTTTTACTGATGGATAAGTTCTCTTTGAATCACTCACTAGAAAATCGACACATTTTCCTGAACAGCATTGGCTACCATCGGTACACCCCTAATTAGAAAGTTGTATTAAAAAAGATTTGAAAACTTTTAAATCGTATTAAATATTTGTGAATCGAAATTTATAATTAAGAAGTGTCCAATACGATTTGAATTTTTTAATCTGAATTTAATTTGAATGTTTAAGATTAAAAAATACAATTGAATTCCATTATCTTGGAACTTCCCCTTAATCTTGACTCCCACTACTGCTATCATTCATGAAAATATAAGAGCGCATGCGTGTAGTTTGTAATTTAAAGGAGAAGGGACGAAGTCAGAATTTCCAGGAAATTTTCGTTTCTCCGTAGACTAAATGCCCGAGTTAATGGAATTCGACTGTATTTTGCAGCAATTGATCGCTCAAATCACTTATTTTCCAATTAAATAGGATTTAAATCGATTTATTTTGAAACCAAAACCAAGAAAAAATTGCATTTCAAGTATTTAATATTTTTTAAAATCGAGTCATTTTAAATCGTTTTGAATACTATTTTTTAATCAGGGATTAATTATTTGAATAATTTAAATGAGGTTAAGCACATCAAAATTTTTTAAATTTGAATATAAGTATTATTAACATTGTACATACAATTGTCGGCCATGGCCAACACCAAGGATTCTCATCAGCGGCGACTTGCATAATCGAAATAACAACCAGAACAGCAATCAATCCAAACAGTATCTTCGACATTTTCAAAATGAAAACTTGCTGAAATCATTTGTTAAATAATTAAATAATTACATAGACAAACATCGCCTGTACCCGGGTTAATAAATTTGATCCGATTTTAGTCAATCCAAATTTTATTTAGACTAATTGGATCCCAAATGGAAATCTAGACACCCATGGGTTCCTATGGGAGTTTTTATGTCTGGAGCCGCCGAAACTGGATTCCCTGATTCAAAAATCTAATTTGGAATAATTCAAATACGATCCAAAACAATTCAAAGTTGGCAAAATCAACTATATATAGGTATACACTCTAGCATGGATTGAATCATTCCAAATTAGATTTCTGAATCAGGGTTATTTCTAATTTAAGCAACTTAACAGAGAAGACAACGGTTTTTTTAAAAAAATTTTAAAATAACAATCTGATTATATTTTAAGTTAATATATTTATTTTAGAGCCAAAACTGCGAAGAGGTGATATACGACAAGATTTATTAGCACTACCAAATTTTCGTAGTGCTAAATATGATAAATCTTTTATTGTATGTGCAATAAGGGCATGGAACAACCTATTAGTCAACTGTACAAATAAATTAACATTCAAAAAGTTCCGTGTGTCGTGTTTTGAACATTTTTTAAGAATTACTAGCTAATTTGATGATATTGTGATGAATGATATTGAATGATAATTTTATACTATCTTGTATTATGCTACTATATTATATTGTATTTTATATGGATGGCTGCAAGAAGCGTAAACTTCATAGCCAAATATATAAATATTGAATAAATAAATATATGATAATTGTATTTTATTAAACACTGAATTACTTACTAAATTTTAAATGGATGTACAATAGTTTTGAGCTTCTCCAGAGTTTCGGTCAAACAACTGATTGAATCGGAATTTTTTTCGCTATTTATAAAAAATCTAAAATTTATCAAAGCTTTTTGCACCCAATCAAAAGGATCATAATGCATTAAAAAATGAGTAGCAGAGGGGACAAAGGAAAAAAACAAAGCAGATAAAGCGGACGAACTTTTTTCAAAAATTTTAATAATCTTTTATCAGCAAAGTTGATGATATAATAGGTTTTTTTTTCTTTGTTCTCAATGAGTATTTGATAACTATGGGAAATTCCTGAAATCAAAAAGATATCATTAAATAATATATCATTAAGCCAAAGTAATTAAAACGTAAGCATTTTTGTCTTTTGTTCTTCTCTCATTTGATACTTAATGACTATAAGAAATATCTAATCTACAATATTAATTTGCTGTGATGTTCATATGATAAAATAGCCATTATATGTGTGTTAGTAAATTGTCTCAAAAATTCCCAAATACAAGTAACGATCAACCGTTTTCAATAATTGAGTTTTTATCTCTAATTCTCAAATGTCAGATATGTCAAATCACCTATAAACTAGAACAAAGAAATAAAATTATTCAAGAAAAAAAAAATAGATAATGCCATAATTGACTAATTTACATTTCCCTAGAATGTCCGAAGAAAATTTTCGAACATATTTTTATAAATTATATTCAAATGACGAGCACAGAAAAATTTTCTATAGTGCTCTGTTTCCGTAATTGAAAAGAAAAATTTCTTGTCTAATCGTTTATTACTTCTATTAACTTCACTCTTCCCCGAAAAATGTGCATGGCTTTCACATCAGGCGTTTCGTAAATATTTTTTTAAATACATATTTATTTTTGACAATAAAACGGTATCAAATAGTTTCGTAGGCAATCAAATAGTATGCAATTATTTTTAGTAGGCAACTTAACAGTATGCAACTTTACTGTATGAAAATATATAGTAGGCATTTAAAAATTTGTTTCATTATTATGTAAACTTTTGCTACAATTATTATGCCTAACCGCATGAAAATATCATGTATGGTAAACATACATTAAAAAATATATGTTACAGATATAAATGTATATGTGACAATACACGAAATCTTATATAGAACTATATATAGATTTTGGCCGATTTTGTTATATTTCTACATATGTTTTCTCTTATATGATTTCATATATTTCCGTATAACTTCAATATACTATTTATATATTTGAAAACTTATAATTTTAATATATTTAAAAATAAATGTTATCTATATATGGAAACAAATAAGAATACATATATAATTCATCATTATATGGCACGATATATGTACCATGTATTTAACTTTATAAATTTTTGTATATTTTTCGATATATAGAACCATATAAGTCTCCCCATATATGTAAGAATAAATAAAATCTATTTTTTTCTGTCTTCCTCTCTCTGTTATAAGATTCAAACATTGTGTTCAGAATATATATATATATATATATATATATATATATATATATATATGTATATATATGTGTGTGCTAGCTTACAAATTTACATATATAATTATCAATATATGTAATACATATATGAGCTAACTTATAAGTTTACATATATTATAAATATATATAATACATGTATTAACTTATAAACTTATGTATATAATTAATTATATTAAAACACTATATTATATATAAGAAAATATATATCGTTTTTGGCGACTTATATGGTCCCATTTTGATTATATATTTTTCCATATATATTTATCATATATGGTATTTTCATGCGGGTAAGTATTATTTAAATAATTATCTGCATCTGCGCCTAGATACATATATTTGGCCGGGAATTCCCTCTCCATTGACGTCTTGATTTTTTGATATCAAGCTATACTTGAACGTGACAATCATATATAAGGAGTATAAAATAGTTATGACCATTAGTACATAACGATATTCATTTGCAGATAAAATATTAATTTTATAAAGTTGAAAATTAGACCTTTAAATTAAAATCAATTAAAAAACAAGATGTCTTTAAACAAATTATTTTGCATGGTTTTTATCGTCTGTGCTATTTCTCAGGTAAATATGCAAATTAAATTATCAGTGAATAATAGTTAGATTAAACTGTAACTATACAATTATTATTTAAACTGTAAAATTGTTTATTGAAAGTCTTATTGAAAGCATTCCAATTCATTAATCATTAATTGCAACTTTGTAAATAGATCGTCCCTTTCATTACTATTGTGAATTATTTTTATATTTATTTATTAACCCTAAAGATTCAATGTTTGATACTTTTTCAGGTTTATTCTTTAAGAATAGTTAAAAAAAATCCTCAAGTTAACTCGAGAGGACCAAACAGAGATATCAAACATATTCCAAAGACTACAATTCCTGACCCAAACTTATTCACTCCAAAGCCTCCGACGCCTCCACAGCCTCCACAGCCTACACAGCCTCCACAACCTCCAAGAAGAAATGAATCCCCATTAGGAAGGGAGTATAGAAATTGGGGAAATTTTAAATACAATTTAGCTGATGGATACGAGAGTGTGGTAATATATAATGTTTTTTAAATTTTTTAATTTATCAAAAATGACTTGATCAATTGATTTTTAAATCTAATTAGATCTAGCGCGCGATAAAACACGTCGACTGCCGTAAGAATCATCTTAATCAGTTAATTTTTTCGAGAAATGTGGCGGGAGAAAAAATTTCAAAAATAATAATTTACGTTCTTTTCCCCATAGCAGATAACTCATAATGTAATTTACCAAATTTTTCAAAAATTATGACCAGATCTTTGCCTTTACAATTTCTTTTAATCACTACATACTTTATTGTAATCGGTTCGTAGTTCAATGCAAGATAAAATTTTGTTCGAATTTGAAGAGCTGAATAGACGTAAATTTTAAGGTAATTAATTTATGTGAATTTCAATATAAATATTGTTTTCTTTTATAGTTAAGAAATCTTGGTTACAAAAACCCAACTATTATTGGTGGACTTCTGAGATTATGCGGAAAGTATACACATGACTATGCTGATTACATTGACAACGTAAGAAATTATTTTTTAGTTTTTATATAATTTTCGAGTGCACAATTGATTAATTAAAAATTTTGTTTTAAATTATTAACTACAGTACTACGGATAAGTTACAAAAAAAGTTGTAAAGCAGCCAAAGTATGTCAAAAAGAAGAAAAATAAATAATTATTATAGTAAATTGTACGGGAATTTATAATTTTTTACATAAAGTGAAAAATTTGTTATTTTCATGTATAGTTCACTTGTAAATAAAAATTAATGAATCAAAAATGAAAGCAAATTATCAGACACGTCCAATTTATTATGTTTGAATAAAATGTCAACTTTTTTATATTTTTGTTTATGAAAATGGTTCATTTTAAATTTTCTTGCTTCACATCTTAATTCATATTATCAACATTGTTACAACTTTTTCTTCCTCTAAATAATCAAGTTTGGTCATTTTTTTAACAACATCGGCAATGCAAAAAAATTGTTGCGCATCAGTCCGAAGATCTCACTAAATCATTCAATCAGGAGTAGCGACTATTTGTCTGTACAAATGGTAGGGACATAATCAACACGATCTTATGACTCGTGCTAACTGGGAATTTCTCATGTATTTGTTGACTGCTACCAATTTTTAGAAGTATTTTTTGATATCTTGAAAGTGTAAACTTATCATCTTAAACTAAAATTGTGTGGGTCTCTCCTTCTTTTCCAACCTGCGTAAAAGAAAAGTTTTAATATATCATTTTAAATATTGTCTTTAAGTATATTTATGAATTAGTACAATTACTTGATGACTAACATGCGCTAAATAGTTTAAATTTTCCTGACTTTTTCGCCGATTACAACTGGATTTTGAGACCGTATTTCTTGAGCGCCCATTTTTTTGTAATCAAATTTGCAATCATGCATGTCGCTATATCGATGCTTAGAGCAGAAAAGTCCACCACAGCGACAGTCAAATCCCACTAAGCCGGTGTTTTTGTGGCATTCGGCGCAACGATTTTTAGGCTTTCTAGATTTTCTACGGGTTATGTTTTCATTAACGCAATCGCCTGTACCAACTTTTCGGGCTGAATAATCAGTTATGTCACTATTGATAACTATATCACTGGCTTTTATTTTACTGTTGATTTCTTCTGAATTTAATAATTCTGTGGCAGAGTGCGAAACCGAGGAAATAGTAGATTCGGTAGACGTATTTATGGAAACAGGATTACTGGGCGTAATTGGCAACTGTTCGGAATTCTCATAAATTTTTTGTGAATCTGAATTAAAATTAACTATCGGTGGCTGGTTATCTTTCATGGTTTCTTTGAAACATAGAGAACAGAGACCATCGGTATCTGGTGAACCATAGAATTGACAGCCATTGCGACACAGGGTTGAAGTCAAGCTTAACTTGGGCTCCATTTTTTCTTTATGATTTATTCGTATTAGATAGAAGTTATATTAGTAATATATCTAGGTATTAATTTTTTTAGTATAATTACTTATTATCGAAGCTCACAAATTGCAATCAACGAAATTGTAGTAAAGACAATTCCCTTTTATTTTAAAATTGAAGGGTGAGGGCAAAACGTTGTAACTATAATAGGAGGTATAATATTTACAATTTTTATTGATTGAAACAGTTGTATTAATTCATGTTCTGCAGCAGAATATAAGACTTACACAGAGTATTAATAATACAAAAGTGATTCATGCAAATATGAAAATTTTTCATTCTTAATATCTTGTTAATAGAAGAGATTATATATCTAAAAATTCTTATCAATAAAAAATCACAAGTTTTTTTTAATGTAATGAAATTACATTATTCAATTGTAAATCATGTTTACATGTATATGCTATATACAGCGAATATCTTCAATTGGTTATGGTCAATATTATTCATGGATGTTTACAAAAATGATTTTATCAATAAAAAATATTGACTTGTTCATAAATGTATACTGTCACGATGTTTGCATATATAATGAATAGAAACATATTGTTCGGAAATCACGTTAATTATGTGTAATATATATATTATTTTTTTCACATTTTTCATTTATCGCAATCACGGAATCCCAATTAGCTTCGAAGTTGTGTCAGTAATAAATCCAACTAGGTTGGAAAAATATATAATGCTAGAAGTGATATCATGTTATAATTGACATAATTATTAAAGGGTTTGACTTTTGTCACGATTAGTCGCAATTATTCTGCAGAACTGAACAGTGCGATTTTATAAGAATTTTCTTTTGGAGGATTCTTGTAATTTTTCAGATTACTTTTATTAGAATTGCAGTGATTAAAATAAGTATATAATTAACGATGAAATGGGTTCATAAATTTGTATGGTGTTTAACAGCAATGACTATGTGCAGTGGTAACAGAATAATCGATCAATCAACACCATGGAATTCTGTATTCCTTTGGGATCAATTGGTAATTAAGTTAAGAGTTACTTTAGGAAATAAATTAAAGTTGCGTTTCACATGACTTCTTTCCTGTTAATCTCATACAGGGTGAGTTGATAAAATCATGTTTCCTTGATCAAACGAATTCGTTTGTCATCACTGAGAACATGGTTGATACATTTCACAAGACTTTCCAAGACGTTGGGCATCTGGACCTTAGCATTATTAGCCACAATTATAGAACAAAAAACATCAAAATATTAAAATGTTCTTACCCGATATATATTCTATCTCCGAAATCTGCTGATAACCTTGATGATCTTTTGCTCGCATTGAAGTCATCATCGGGGTGGAGGATCTCGTCGGTTTTTTTTATCGTTGATGTCACTGAGAATTCCTGTGGGAAATCGTCAAAAATGATGCAAGTGCTTTGGAAGCTGGATCTGATATCGTCTTTCTACGTCTGCTACGAGCCTAATAAGGAAGTTATGATGCTGTATATTTACAACCCTTTTACTAACCGAGCTCCTGCACCCTGGGTAGAAGTTGAATCGGTTGACAAACCAAATGATAAATGGACGCTCTATAAACAGCCTTATTCAAATGGTATTTACAATTCTCATAATTGTTTTCTAGAAATAAAACTGAATATTCAGTCGAATTCCATTAACTCGGACAGTTAGTCTACGGAGAAGCGGAAATTTCCTAGAAATTCCGACTTATCGAATGTCTCCTTCAAGATCGAACTATAACGCATGCGTTCTTACATCTGTAGGAGACAGCGCAGCTTGTAGTGGGAGTCCAGATTGAGGAGAAGTTCCGAGTTAATGGAATCCAACTTAATGGAATTCGACGTAATAGATAAATTTCTGTTGCAGATAAAACATATTGTTGCAACTTAACCTTCGACAAGACTCAATTTCTTGATGGCTATAACATAAAAGCTGTTAGTAGATCTCTGTCAACTTACACTCGAAATAAAACTTATGGTATAAACACTTTACAAGATCATGTAAAATTACCGTCTCAGGTTATATTTTCTAAAAATTTATTTGCACGTTTGAATGCTACTCCCACTATCTATTATGATGTTCCTACTTTTTGGGTTAATAATACCGCAGTAGGAACTTTGAAAAGTTTGATCGATGGCACACATGATATCTGTCTAAATTGGCGTAGTTCTTCCCATTTCATGGAATATGTCGATTCTATTAAAATGCACTATCAATTTAACTTTATGATACTGACCCAGCGGAAAAATTTGGAAACTAAGATTGACAATTTCCGAAACTTTCTGAATTCAAAAATTATCGGAGGCTCGATTTTTATTATGCTTGTAACGTTCATTATAATGGCCTTCAACAACGGCCATGATTACGGCGATGGGTTCTTAGATATTATTCGATTGTTCTTGAGTGCTGGAATAATGGTTCCATTGAATAGATTATCAGTGCGTATTATTTTTCTGACCACCACGTTATTCGTTTTTCTTATGTCTCCAGCATTACTAGGTCAGGTTTTTTCTTTATTAGCTAAGCCCAAATATCACTATCCGCAAACTTTGGAAGATTTGCATGACTTCAAATTTAATGTTCACTATCATCTTTATATAAAAGATTTCATAGATATACAGCATTTATGGCTAGATGCCGATAGAAAGTATCTGCACCCATTTTCCCATCACCCATCGACTTGTCATGAACAAGTTTTGAATGACAGTTCAAATGCATGCATTGCATTTACGTTTTATCAAATATGTGCAGCTAAAGAGTATAACTTGCATTTAGCAGAAAAAAAAATATGTAATGCTTACGGTTCTTATTGGATCAGAAAAAATTGGGCTCTAAAAGATAAAGTTGACATGGTAGTGTCAAGATTTGAAGAGTCAGGTCTTCTTAACTTATGGGTAAAAAAGGATATTCCGGATATTCCTAGAAAATCTCGAACTGATTCACCCACAGAATTTGACAAAGTTGAATTCGAAGATTTAAAAATCGTTTTCATATTTTTGGCACTTAGTCTTGGGTTTTGCTTTTTGATTTTCGTCGTTGAAATAGTTATAGGAAAATACAAAATGTCTCAGCATAAAAAAAAAGTAATCAATACTTTAGAAAGACAAGTTGCCTACATCGGTGGTCGGCTTATTCCGATAAAGTAATCCACGAGGTCATCTCTTTTGTATTGTTTTTGAATTACATTTAATTTGGAATAATAATATTCTATTACAGAGCACAAATTTACTAAAAGTTAAAATACATTCAATAGTAAAAACAAAACATAACAATTATCTAATAGTTTGCGAAACAGGAAAATATCACAAAATATACACGGAGGGTTTTGTTTGTAAGTGAGAGAAAAATATCGTCAGAGTACGTATGCGTATCGCTATTCTGGCTATACGCTGTGTAATCTTATTTAATAATATGTCGTATAGCCAAATTCAGCTATACAGTGTTTTCTCACAGTATATTTATTTTAGACGTTATATGAATCTCTGATATGACTATTGCGCAAATTCTATGATTTAGGCAACCGAGAACGATCCATCGTATAGCGAATTTAGCTATACGGATCCTTACGCTGGCAAAACGGTCACTTTTACATCAATGAAACCACATATGTATACAAAAGTAATTTGTCGAATTTCCATATTAAATAAATGAATACTTATCCTAAACCAAATACATATCATTGTTTTAATGATACTATAGACGATTAAATGAACATGTGAGTATTCTTAAATAAGGTATAACTGAATTGTTATTCTGATGACACGTCATTTGAAAATACATTGGATAGTCATTTTGATAACAATTTTCTCTCCGTGAGATATGTTGCGATTAAAAGAGTATATTGATCATAAATATATAATTTTCAAGGCTGTTTGGTAAATATTGAATGAGGGTAAAATAATTAAACCCTTGAACATAAACTGCGTGTTACACGCTATATGTTTGCTGTTAAATTGATTTTCATTTTTCAATTTCTATTCCAATTGCTGTTGGTTGAAAAATTTGGTTTGAATGCGCCTAAATTTCAATTTTTCGAATACGACTCCTATCCAAATTCCCATAGAATGCCATTTAGTGATAAAATCTATAATAAATTAGTTTTAATATTGTAAATATAAGTACTTATTAAATCTCTTTTGTACCATATCAAATTTGTCGAGAATAAAATATATAAATTATAGTAATGACTATTATTATTAATATCCTCCAATTTTATCCCTTGTGGAAATTTTTCGGACTTTTCTCTGAAAAACTCAGTTCTAAAATTCTAAAGACTTTTTCAGAGCTTTTCAGAGAAAAGTCCGAAAAAATTTCCACCAGGGATGGGTTGATATTTCATAAACGTACGAGGAACAGTTACCATAATTTTCTTTCCATAAAAAGTTCAATTTTTTACAGTAGGATTCCATTAACTCGGACAGTTAGTCTATGGAGGACTGGAAATTTCGACTTAACTAATGTCCTTTCTCCTTCAAGATCAAGCAACAACGCATGCGCTTGTATACACAGAACATACAAATGTATGGCATCGGGTGGGAACCTAATCTGAATAGTTACTATTCACATCAGTGGGTGGGAGATAGCGTAGCTCGTAGTGGGGGTTAAGATTCAGGGGAAGTTCTGAGTTAATGGAATCCGACTCGAAGGAAGTCAACTGTAATAAAATTTGTCTTTAAATAAATGTAATGTTTAAAAAATTTTGTAAAGACTATAAAAACCAAAACGATAAATTTGATCATAAAACCTTATCAGCGCTTCAGTATATTAATAGTTTAAAAGTTAATTGCTGCTTTATTTGTTGTAAAATTTAATTGTCAACGACGTCACATAGTCAATTACAGTAGACAGTTTTTTTTAACAAAAGATCTAACTAAATAAAAAACATAATCCATTACTGACATTAAAAAATGCAATTACCTGAATCAAACTAAAAATAAATAATTTCATAATACGACTTGTTTTTTTGTAGTCGTCATTTATCCACCATTATTGAATCCTTATTTCAAGCCTTAAATGCGATATTAAAATATTTTCAATTCTAGTTTGTAATTTTTTTCAAATTTACATTTTCTTTTTTCACTGATCTATTAGAAGCTTTTTTATCATGAAGTTTATAACAATAATACTTGCACTTATAAATTTCGGTGTCTACACCGATGCTTGTACTCCCAAAGTAAGTATGACTAATTTACGATTATTCATCTTGAAACATATTATTAAAATTGGAAAAACTTTATTTGCTATGGACATCAACAGTCAGTTACTGTATCAAGCAAACCTTTTCTGATCGATCCTCATACTCCAGTTTATTTCGTATCAACTGATCTTCAGAATATGATATTCGAAAAAAAAACAGATGTGAGTAAAAGAACGTTTGCACGAAATAAAGAGATGTGATATAAGTAGATTTTATGGGTAGAGCGCAAACCCTGATGGATCCAGATTAGGTAAATTACCCTGATTCAGAAATCTAATTTGGAATAATTCAAACACGATCCAAAACAATTCAAAGTTGGCAAAATTGACTATATAAAGGTATACACTCTAGCATGGATTGAATCATTCCAAATTAGATTTCTGAATCAGGGTACTGCATTTTGGATCCGTCAGGGATGTGAGGGATTTCCGATAAAAAGTTGCGGTATAATCTGAAAGCTTATGGTATACATTTACAAAAGTACGATTATGAACCAATCTGTAAAAAGTATTTGTACCGTAGCAACTAAAGTCTGAAATCACTCACTTTACTCTCACTAAACGTACCTCAAAAATCGAACTTTCGCAGATGGTATCACAAAAATTATTATATCTGTAATTGCAAATATTTATTACATGTAGATTTTGAACAAGTCTGAATATGCAACATTCCACTATAACGCTTTGGACATCAATCCATGTAAGTTTTAACGAAAAAAAACTATTAGCAAATAAAATTTAACTCAATTTGGTGAAAAAAGGGGAGTTTTGATTATACCTCTGGTTAACGTCCACCTTGATCGTCAATAGATTATATTTTTTGGCTAAGAGTGTCGTCTGGGTCGGAAGATAGGGATGACTGTAATGTTTATGCCCAAAAGGGCGCGTAACGGCCTTCCGTAAAACGGAGGACTTCGATCCCGTCACATTATTAATTAATTGTCTTCATATTATGGTAAAATTATCACATGGACATTTATTTTTTGTTTAATAGAAATTTGGCCTGAAGAAGATTATCTAACTCAAAACGTTGATTAATCGTAAAAACAGAAAATAGTATTAATATCAATATTTTTTTTTTTTTTTAGACACATTGTATTTGAAGGTCTTAGTGATCACTGACTACTACATGTATGAAGATTATGGTGAACAAGACGCGGTTAATCATGTACTGTCATACATGTCCATGATAGAGTCGTCTTCCTCAAAACTTGAGTTTCCAAAATTGAAATTTTTAGTTACTGGGATCATAATTCCAACAGTAATGCTAATGATAATATTTTGTGGTTTAATTGTGAAACTATTCAGTATTCAGTATTTCCTCAAATTAACAATGTTTTTTTTTTTATCTATTTCAGAAATTTTTAGTGATGAATTTTCTGAATCCACCAGGTTATTCTATCGAACATTTTGAACTTTATTCAGAATCCAATGTACTGCTAAAAATGCAACAGTGGTTATTCTTTTATAAACATATTATTGATGATATTAATTATGACTTTTCGTTTATACTATCATCGTAAGTACGATAACTATCATCCGAAATATCCCGGATCGAGAATAATAAAAAATGACTTTTTTATATCATAGATGGATGTTAAAGTCCTACGGTTTGAGTGTATATAGTTCGTCCTATGGATATTTTAATTGTCAATCAAATGAATCGTCATCAACAGCTCCACCAGTCATAATTGCGAGAAATGAAATTAAAAAGGACAATATTATTTATCCTTATCTTGAGTTTCTTCGCTAGTAAGTGTATAAAATTTAAATTATTTGATTAATTCCATTCATCAATAAGACTTCGAATGTATAATACTCAATATACTTATTTATAATAAAATAATATGTTACTATTACTCGATTTTATCATATAATCTAATTACTTGATATTTCATATGCATTTAGCGTCGACGGTGAACGAAAAAATTGGTTATGTCCCGATAGTTATATACGGACTGGTTTTGATGCTAGTCTGTATTGGACAAGTTATCCTAAATGCACACCTGAGAATTTAAAGAAATCCTTCAAGTAATTATTAAAATTTACAATTACAATAATTTTTACTACGAAAATAAAATTTAATTGAACTGATAATAAAATTTTTTAATGTTTTTCTTCAGCACTTCTTGGCCATCATGTTTCTATGAAAAACCGAAATTTATGCGTTAATAATTTGGATTTCATCAATATTGAGTCAATAAATAAATTCTGATGGTTTATGAGATTCCTCTAAAATGTAAAACTCAACAATGAAATAAAATGGAAAATATAAATAAAATATTATCACTAGACATATTATTTCTGAATATCCTATCAAAAAAAATGCCTAGTATGGATTTATGTGAGAACCCATAGGAATTAAGGAGTGTATGAATTTATATGAGACTCCATGTAAGAAACCATGGGTACCTAGATCCCCATATGAGAAATCCACATAGAAAATTGAGTATCTGAATTTCCATATGAAAATTCCACATAGGAAATTGTGGGTTTTGGGATTTCTATGTAGGAAACCTACACAGGAAACTTGGTACCTGGATTCCCATAGGAACTCATGTCAGAATCTATATCGGGATCGATGCTGGACTCTTATAAGAAACCATATAGGAATCCATCCGAAAACGCCATATGGGAACTCAATATTGGAATCTAGGTTGGATTCCTATATGGAATTTTTTCATAGCTCTGTTTAATGTAATTTTTTTTTCTTTTATTTTTTCATAAAGACGACTAATGAGGAAATAAATTGATGGTGATAATAATAATAAAAATCTTATCATAATTATTTTTAACGATTTTCTGTCCTAGTACACGCAGAAAAAAAACAATTTAGTCGGATGTATTTTTCGATTATTTCTTCATAAATTATTTTGATAAATTTGAAGAAGAATTTTTCTATTGGTCCGAAAAAAAATGATAAAAATAAAAGTTATTTTTTTTTAATAGTTAAAATTTTCCACTTGAATAATGACTTTTTTTTATAGACCATAACAACCCGCATCCTTTCAATAGAATCCAAAATTTGAATAGTATGAATCAGAGTCATTGTTTATTAATTTTATTTATTTAAAAAAATTTATTGTTGAGCTTGAAAATGGTGGGAACTTTAAGAGCTGGCCTGTTTAATGTTTTTTTTTTTTTTTTTTTTTTTTTTTTGAAGTAAACCAATGCGTAAATTAATTAATGACGATAATAATAATAAGAAACATCAATTCGATCATCCTTAATGATGTTTTGTTAATTTCTGACTTAAATTATTGTGTTTGTACCAAATTCCTCAGCTAATTTTTTATGTGGTATTTTACGATTGGTTAAAAAAAAATATTAGATAAAAAAAAAAAAAAAAAAAAATAGTGGAGGTCATAATTTATCCCACCTTTCAAAATCTATTGCGTATCATATCACCATAAATACGGTAATAGCTTCAGATAATTCCATTCAGAAAAAACTTCGACGCTGATTTTTCTTCAATATTTTATTAAAAATGCAGCAATTGGTGTGTTTTATCCTAATCATCGGAATTAATTTTGGTAAGATGTATAAAAAATTATATATATATTTACAACCAGTATCAGAAAAATTTAAAAATATAAATAACTTCGAGCTCAGTAAAAAATTTAGAAATAATTTTTTTTAGTTGTTTCAAAAATATTTTGTCTCATAAATAAACTTTTTTTTTTTTATTCTTTTTTGATAAAACAAATTTTATCTTCATGGAAGAGACACAATTCCCTGTAAAATGAGTACAAACAATGATATGTTGAAAAAAAGTAATTATGATGTGTTATCTGTCCGCGAACAATCGCGAGTTGGTCGTTAACAATAACTATATTGAAATATATCGATGTGGGTATTCAAATTAGAGGAAATTTTGCTCCCAATTTGAGTACAATAACAATTTTATTTTTACTTGAATATAAAAAAAAATATATATAATTTTTTATAAATATTAATTAAAAATTATTCATTACATCGCTATTAAATATTTATTTGCATGAATTTTCTACTGCCCAGTCTCCGAGTAAATATTGGAATAACCATTCATGAAATTGTCTGACGTAGACAAAATTGTAGCAATTGAGTCATCAGTAATAAATAGTTAGACAATTGATATCTTTCCGTAAATTTTAGAAAAGTACATAATTAAAAATTTGTTTACAGTTGCTGCTGGTAGAAACTCTTGTGGAGAAAAAGCAACTTACAAGAACAATTGGCCAGGTAATGAACAACACTGTGATTATGGTATATATCCTGTGACTGGATCATCGAAGACAATGGTAAATATTTTTAAACTTATTTATATTGTCATTACTGACTACTGGAAAAAACCATGGAAAAAAATATATCATGAAATTTTTTTTAATTTGACTTGACCGAGATTCGAACCCTGATCTCTCACGTCCGAATACTGTCCTCAGTCGGTCGGTCCGATGTCTCTATTCAATGAGGGTCTTTAAATTCCTAACACATATGTGGTAATAAATAATTGAAATAATTCAATAATTGGTTCTTATTAGCAGTTTTTACTAAAATATATTAAATATTACAATATTTTCGAGACTCGTTTTCTCCGCGTAGATATAGTATATTATACACCTAGGAAGGAAAGTAGGACATTTCAACCCACGTGTGTAGATTTCCTACCCGAGCCGAAGGTGACGGTAGCAAACACGCAAAATATCTTTCTTTTCTTTTATGAAAAAACAAACGGTAAAAATTTTCGCATGCACTATTATTTCCACAAAGAGCGGCAAAAATTTAAACCCTCAGGCAAAGATCTGGTGAAAAATAGCATACACAATAGTGTTTAAAATTGAACTACATTTTTTTCCGCGGTGGTAATTAGTAACATCTTAATACTAATCATGTATTTATGATAATTTCAGCCAAGAAATTCCAGTCTGTTTTCATATATGCGGTCGCTTAACTATGCAGAATACCACAGATTTTTAGAACTCAATGATAAAGTAATATATTAGAGCACATAATTAATTAATTATAATATTTTGTTCTTAAATCTTTAAACTCTCAAAAAATACTGATTTACTACTTTATTATTAATATAGAATACCTATTCTGGATGTGGATGTAACGACGGATACTGGCGTGATTGGCAACAAAATTGCGTTACGCCCATTAATTGTTACAGTCTGGGATTTCCCACACCATTGTATGTTAGACAGCCGAAACCGATCATAAGACGCACAAAGCCGTAAAAAGCTTAATGTGATAATTTTTGTAGGAAATTACATTTCCTACAAATAATATCTCGACATTTTTAACGGATTATAATTTAGTTATTATTTTTATTTTGAATGAAAATTAAATTTTTTACTACAGTTTAATTTTTATTTTTAACTTTAGTAATAAATTGTAACTAAGCGATGTAACGTACAATAAAAATGCACTGAACCTATTCTGTACATAATTTATTTTCTTAAAAAATTTTCTTTACCATTTTTGCGAAAATTTAATACTTTAATTAAAATTTCAAATTATGAGTTTTTAATTTTTTATCACTTAAATTTTTATTTCATATTAAAAATTAGTAGTTTTTTTATTTTTAAAAATCATAACATTAAAGGATTGAATTCTAACTTATTTTACCTCGGGTAAATATATGATAAAAAAATGATTTTTTATTCAAATTATTATATTTATTGTCATTAATTATTAGTATAGACGTTTGAAGATTCTTCTATGATATTTTTATAAACAATATTAGATAAATTTATCTATTATTAATGGCGTTTTGGCAGGTTACCGACTATGCTGATTGAGCAATATTTGTTGGTTCTTGAAAACAAGCTTCCCAAGAAATTTGCAGCACAAACATTTGAACAGCAGTCACTATTAGTTTCGCACTGATTCGAAAAATCATAATTATTGTGATTATCATTAATGTTATTTATTTATAAAATATGTATTACTGAAAAACTTACAGCTCCTAAGAATTTTTTACAAGCTTCAGCACCAAATTCCGTCATCGAAATGACAGCTACCATTGCAATAAATAAGAAGAGTACCTTAGACATTTTTGGATGGCTGTTAATTTTAAATAATAAATTATTTAAATTATATGCCTGTTTGAAAAAATAATAAATTGACAAAACAAAGAAATAAAAGTAAGAACTGAAATTTATAAGCAGAAAAAACTGAAAAAATTACAGTTTCACCTGAAAAAAAGGATTTCTTGTCTCAAAAAATTTTTTCTCGCTCCAAGAAAATTTTTATTTTCAGTTCATAATGAAAAAAATTTATTGGGGTAAGAAAAAATTTCTTACGCCAGGAAATCAATTTTTTCAGTGTATAAAATATAGTTTCGTTTTTTAAAAAAGTTCTCTAAGAATTATGGTTTCAAATAAAAATTTTATTAAATGCAATTCTCAGCAGTAAATTTTACAGTTCCAAAGTATTTTCAATAATTTATTTAAATAAAAATATATAAAATAATTAACAAGAGTTAAAAATAATTTTAGTATTCTATTTTTTCTCAAAAAATTCAAGTTCTTAATTCAATTAATAATAATTAATTTATTACTCACTCAATAATTTATACTGCAGGAGTTGATGTATAGAATGTCGTTACAGTAAAGGGTATGAATAAAAAAAACTAAATTCGTTGGTATTTAAACAGAAACACATTCCAGATTAATAGCCGTAGAATTAATAATAATAAAGTCAAAAGACGTCATTACAGCATTGCCACTCATCCATAATGACATTTTTAACTTTTTTTCATTAAAGATATAATTAATTGTAGATAAAATCTTAATGAGAAATCGTTTTATAGAAGCGTTTGAAACTTTAATGTCTTTTAATTAATATGTTATACATTCTAATCACTTTTTTAATTAAATTTATATAGAAATTTATTTATAAATAGACAATTAACCATTACTCGGAATTATTGTTTTATAAAATATTTGAGACTCCACCTGATAGCCAAGTCGACGGCAAGTTACTATCAGAAAAATTAATATGGAAATCCAGCCTAGATTCTTATATGGGTTTCTATATGGGAATCATACCCATGGTTTTCTACATGGATTCTTACATAAATCCATATTTTTCTATATGGATTCCCATGCAATCCCACGTAGATTTTTTTAGAAAGAGTAACGATAACCTACTGCTGCAACTTGCCGTCAAGTTGAATCCAAAAGTTAGCATTTATAAGTTGACGACTAGACGTCAAATTTCTGACAAAGTTGAAGGCAAAAATTGACATTTCATGTGTTGACTACAAGTTGCCTTAAACTTTTCCGAAAATTGGCGACCGGTTGCGGCAATTTCTGGGAAAGTTGCCGACAACTTGTAGCCAACAGTTACAAAGGCTGAAGTTGTCGCAACATTGTCGGAAATTCTGGGAATCTGGGATATCACTGAAAAGTAACATCCCAAAATTTCCAGTGTCCTTTATTTGGTTAAAGCTGAATCTTTTTTATCCGCTACTGGACTAAGAAGTTTTGTGTCGTGACTAAGAAATTCATACAAACGAAGGTTGGAAAGGAATAAAACGAACCCGCGAAAATTTTTAATGAAAAAACCTTATGGTATAAAATCGACTCTAAAATTCAAGTTTCCACAGCATGGGAAACAAATTTTTTAGTAGTTCTGATGCGTATTACGGATTATATACATCAATAATAGAATTTCATCTAAAAATATATCACAGACCTTATAGTAGTTTATTCTACGCTCTACTATTAAAAAAAAAATATCAAATTATTCCTTTCAAGGATGAAATTTTACGTGCCATCAAATATTTTCTCAATAAAAATAAAACTTTCCTCAAAGTTAAAAGGGGCCGGCTCTTTTTTCTCTTGCACACCTAAATGAAAAAACGCTACTATCCTTCTCGCACTTACGCAGTAAATGGAAACTTTGTCCACGTGTTTCTCTCCCACAAAAATGATCGTTTTTAAAAATAAAAACGTATCATAAATTCTTAGAATACAGAGCAATTCATGAGCCCCGTTATTAATTTTGTCTAAAGTTATTGTTCAAGTGAAAAATTTCGACAGAAATAATTACCAACCCCCGTAAAAAAGTCTATTATATTAATTATGATTAAATAATTCATTTTTTTAAATTATTGGCCTTAAAAAAGTCATAATTTTAAAAAGAAAAACAAAATCCCATTGAATAAATAAAAAACAAAAGGATTACTCGACCTTGACTTTTCAGCTGAGGCGAGTAACGGAGTAGCAGTTGCCTAGTATATTTCTACACCTCCAATCCGGTATGGAAGTGCATTACGCTTCCCCTGGATCAGAACTACCCCTCCTTTGCAGGCGGTCTGTCATATTTTTTGCCTGATGGTCCTCTTTCGAGAACCTGTCCCCAGACGTAGGACTTTCATTTCTTTGCTTTTGCAATTTGTCATTTCTGTTTTCTGATTGACCGCTTAGCAAAGAACCTTTAGGCATCCAAAATGGCTTTGTTGGAGGTACCCGTCAACCTTTATCTTGAAAATGTTATATATTCAAACTACACTATTAACAAGTACCTGCGAGAAATAACTAAAAGAGCGCTATCTAGCTCGTCTACTTGAAATAGAAAAACTATGATCTAAATTTAAAAATTATGTTTTATTTTTGTTTTCTCAAAAAGGGTCAAGTAGTCGAAACTATTCAAGAATCGAAAAATAGATAACTATTTTTTTAGTAAAAAAAACTATACTTCATTTAGAAAATAAATTATTAAAAAAAAATCAGAATAATTACATTTGTTACTCAAAAAAATTTTGTGTTAAGAACATGATTTTAAAAAAATTTATTGAAAAGATAATAATTCGTAGTTTTTTTCATAGTAAAAAAAATTGAACGAAATTTTGATAAAATTTTGAATATTTATTAAATGTTTTGAAATTTTTAACAATGGATAATTATAATTTACAATTGTTAACAAATAGTATAAATTTATTGTATACTAAAATAGACCAGTCTTGCTTATATATAAACATATTTTTTGTAAAAGGAACAAAATTAAGTATTTTCTTAGTTTACACTGAAAAAAAAATTAACTTGTAAAAATAATATTTTTCCTTTCAGTAAATTAATAAAAATTTTTGCGTTATTCCTTACATCGATTGAAAAAATTATTTTTTAAGAAAATTTTCAAATTTTTGTATTAAAAATGTTTAAGATTGAAAATTTCCGATAGCATAATTTTTTGTAAGAAAAAAGTACAATATTTTTAAGTCATTTTTTTTTTAGCGTAAAAAACGCAGTATTTTGAAAAATCGACAAGTGAATTCCAATGAAAAATAAAATTTTTGGTAAAAATCTCTTAGATAGTAAAGAAAAAATTTGTAACTTGTCCTTGATTCCATTAATAATTAGATGACTAGATATTTAGTGGCAAAGTTCCCATAATTTGAAAGAACGAAAGCTAGTAAAAATTTTACATAAAATCTATTTATGCATAAAAATTATTTACAAGTTATACAATTTTTCTTATATTTAACTCTGTCTATACTTCGTAAAATTAAAATTTTTACGAAAAATAAATTCTTTATAATCTTTATTGATTTTAAAATTTTCAAAAAATTATTTTATTTGTTCTGATGTATAAATATTAGGGATTTGCGAATCGGGTTCAAATCGAATAATTCGTAACTTTTCAAATTATTCATATATTTTAGAATTATCCGAGTTTTTAAATTATGTGTAATTTTTAGAATTGACAAAATTTCGGTCAGCATTTAAATATTAAATATTTATTTATGAAAAAATGGAAGGCTTACTTTTTAAAGTTACTAAAAAATAATTTTTTCGTTGTTTCGTATCTAAGCTCTATATACTTTTGACAAAAATTTTAATTATTCAAAAAAATATTATAATTTCAAGTCGTTTTACAGAAACTTTTGAAATTATTCGTAAATTTTCGAATAATATGGAAACTTACTTATTCGATGCGAATAATTCGTAAGTTCAAACTATTCGCACATCCCGAATAATTATAAATTACTCCAATTTTTTAAAATTAATATCTAAAATAATTAAAATTTTCTATTTTTCAGCACACGGATAATTGAAGACATTAAATCGCCTACGGCTCGGGCAACCAACTTCACCCTGGCCTGAAATTATTTTGTGTCATCCCTCATACCGCAATATAATATTTTTAAAAATCTACCTTCCCTTTCGGCTGCCGAATGGCTTTTTTTATTTTTTATAAAGAATTTATTTTTTTTGTATGGCAATTTTTAATCAAACACGGAATGTTATACATCAATGGTATTAAAGTTATCGAAACAATAAAAGAAAAGAAACATTTTATTGCAAAAAACAATAATATGTTTCTTCCATCGACTGCTATCAGATTGAAACTTTCAATCGACGAAATTGATAACATTGTAGTTATTAAAATAAATTCTTCAATACACAGTTGTAGCAAAAATTTAGAATAATCATCACGTGGATCTATTGTAGCTCTTTCCTCTTTCTTAGCACTGAAATATTAAATATGTATTATCATTATTATTATTATTAATTTAAAAATACTTAAGATTAATAGATATTTCATGTCTTTTGTTTTTACATTTTAAAAAATTACTTAAGTACTCACTCAAAGTAGGAATCGCTTTTGAAAATCTCATTTTTTTTAGTAAGATAAAAACTCGACCCACAGCTGTACAAAAAATATATTTCAAAAATTATGAACATGAAATAGATCCATATTGTTATATATTCTTGCGGCGACAATAACGTGGCTGTGATGCCTAATCCAGTTGCTGTAAAACAATAGAATTATAAATATTACTAAATAATAATTAATTTATATTAGTCATTTTAATATCCATATCAAAAATATCCACGAGGCATTAAAATTTACAAAAATTTCCGAAAAAGAGGCCAAATATATGTAAAATATTAAATTTGTTTTAGATGTCTCGTAGATATTTTTGTTGATATATTTACTCGTGTAAAAAAATTTCGTTCTAAAAATATTCCAAAAAAGTTCATAACGTGAACTTCAAAATTTGCGACAATTCTGACCTTTAAGTTGATCAGCTTTGAACTTTGAAAACAATCAAAAGTAAAAAAAATTTGAACTGAGTACTTTTTAGCTTTTTCTTTATTTTTTAAGCAAAAATGATTCGACGTAAATTTTACTCACGAACATGAAAAAAAAGGCTTTAAAACCAATCATGAACTTTTTTTCGTACTGTAAGAAACCTCCAGACCTCGTTTTCAAAAACGAGCTCTGGAGATCGTAATTTTTTTTATTGGAATTTTTCATCAGTTCTAAAAATTATCAACTCAGTTCAGAACTTTCTCAAATTTCGAAGTTCTCTAATACGAACTTTTTTTTACGTAACTTCAAATTTCCAAGTGATAAATGTCATAAAAATTAAAATCACAATCTATTTTATTTAATTGCAATTATTTTTAAATTACCTTAGTCTGTATATATAATTAGTATATAAGTAAATAATAATAGATACTTACCAGAAAATATACGAAATAAATTTGACTTCATAGTTCTTAAAAGTATGTTTCCTTCCTTGATAATATTTTCAATAAATATCAACAAATTATGATAAATTTAACTGATATTTTTAAAAAATTACATTTATTTATTCAAAATTTAAACAAAAATTTATCCATAGAGATTTAAGAATTGTCATCTTTTCTCTTATTATTTTTTAACTACAACTAAATAATACGCAGGATCTTAAAATTATTATTAAAATGATGAGTCATTGAAATTGAAGGGAGGCTTCGAAATAAGGGTCGAACTTGTACTAAATATATATATACATATACATATAAAAAAAAGTATACAAGGTCATAACCAAAAATATTTTTACTGATACAAAAAAATTTATTTATAAAATTTATTTTCTAAATCTTTTGTTTGTTTAAATTAAAAAAAAAAAAATTCAAATTTTATATTTTATTAAATAAAATTAAACCATAGTTTCCTATGTGGATTTTCCATATGGGAATCCAGATACCCATGGGTTCTTATATAAATCCATACACTCCTATAATAATTCCTATGAGTTTTTACATAAATCCATATTTTCCTATATAAATTCCTATGGGTTCCCATGCAATCCCACATGGATTTTTTTAGTAGGGTATATTTTATCAAATAAATACTGTAAATTTTACCCACAGTTCCCATAGTTTCCCATATGGATTTCTATATAGGAACTTGGATACATGGATTTCTTTATGGGAAATTTATACAGGGATCTGAATTTCTATACAAGTAATTTCTATAAAATCTGGAGTATCTGGATTTCTATGTTTATCGTCTATTGACACGCGAATATGAATCTATGCAGGATTCCTATAGGAAATCATATGGGAATTCATCTGAAAACGCCATGTAAAAACATAGGAGTCTAAGCTGAATTCCCATATGGATTTTTCTGATAAGAACGATGCTGCAAATATGAAATAATAAAAATAAACCATCAAATTCCATATAAAATTTATAATTTTATTTTATAAATATAAAATATTTAACATTAATTCCTTTTAATTTTTTTTTTCTTAGAAAATTTCGTTGTTTTTATTTTTCTAGCAGCTTTAGATTCTACTTTATCTAATTCATTAGCTGTCTTAGAAACATCCTTGGCAAAAATATCATCCAGTGGATTAAGGACATGAGTAACTTCTGGTTTATTTATTTCAAGCGCAACTTTCTGCTCAATGCGATTCAAATATTTTTTTCCCGCTATTTCTTTGAATGACCTCAGATATTTTCCTGGAGAAACGTAATGAGGATTTTCCCAAACAGTTTGCCCACAGAAACTACCAGAGAATATTTTTACGGGATTCAAAACAAACCGCGGCCCTATTTCTACTAAGCCGCCGTCTTCAGTTAGAATTTGGTAATTTCTGAACCAAATTCTGTTGTCCAAAATACTGAAGGTGTAGACGTGATCAAAAAACGGTTGACTTTTTGGATGATGATTTGGAACTCCAAAAATTTGCGTTATTAACTCTTTCAGGAGAACGTATTGTAAGTCGGTTGAAAAGTTTTCATCAAAGGATAATAATGGACGTGATCCTCTTAGACAATTTCCAGTTAATTTTAATTCCCCCATCGTGTGAACTGTAATTTTAAAAAAATAAATTTATCACACTGTTAGTTGATGCAATTATTTAACAACTTACTGTTTTCAACGAGAAATTTGGCAGAAGGACCAGAAGGAACATTAGCGAGCCACATGTAGAGATCCCGTTTAAGTCTGCCTTCAAATAGAATAGCTTTAGTGCAATTTTTCGCTTCGCAAATTTCATTAATGGCTTGGAGATTTTTCTGACGTTCAATTTTAGCCTCAGGTCGATGATGTGGCATAATTTTTTTTAAATCTTCCATCAAGTGACGAGATCTCAGACTTATTCCTCTGTAAGCCAGAACTAAAACTCGCTGTCTGTTTATCCATTTTGCCTGTAAATTTACAAATTTTTAAATTAATAATTGACTTATTAATATTTTTTATTAAAAAATAAATTATAATTAGTCAACTATCAACTTCTTTAGAAATTTTTAATTTAAAATAAAATTATTCCAAATTTTTATGAGATAAAAGACCTAGTAATAGTTCTCTGATAGAGTACTAGTTCTTTAATCAGGTACTAGTTTCTTGATCAGATACGAGTTCCCTGATCAGATACTAGTTCCCTGATCAGATACTAGTTCACTGATCGGGTACTGGGTCTTTTACCTTGCATAGAATGATCGAGTACTAGTTTTCTGATCGTATCTTGATCAGGTACTAGTTCACTGACTATCTCACGAGGCCTTAAAATATATTTCAACTGCTGCTGGAAATGATTCTCTGTAAGACTCAATAAAGTATGAAAAACTATCTATCAGTGTAATAGAGTACTAGTTCCCTGATTGAGTACTAATTCGCTGATGGAGTGCTAGTTCCCTTATCGGGTACTGAGTCTCTGATTGTAGATAAAAATGGATTTCAAGTTTTTAAAAGGATGTAACTTGAGTTCAAATGAATGAATAAAAATAATGAAATATTTTAGTTAAAAAAATTAAAATTAGAAATAAATTTAATCAGAGATCGGTTTGCATTAAAATAATTTTTTAGTTCGATTTTAACCCAGTAAAAAAAAATTACACAGTGCAATTTTTACGAAATTATTAAGATAAAAAATTTCTTTTTCTTTTTTGATGATTAAATTTTACTTTAAATGCATGTTGATGTTTATAAAAACTAACCTTTTTTACAGCAACTTCATCAGATCTTCTTTTAGCCGGCAGAATTACTTTTTCTGGTTCATTATTTGAATTAGACGTGGGTTTGGATTCGGTTTTTTTAGTTTTCGTCTTCATAATTCTATAAAAACAATAAATAAATAAATAAACAATTATTCCATTTTAATAAAAATTCAAGTAGAAAAAATATAAAAGTAAACTTAAAAATTTTTACATCATTCTAAAATAATAATTTCCATAAATTATTAATATTTATAATTAAACTTATAAATTAATAAATAAATTTTTGTAATTAAATTTATCAAAAACTCATAAAAATTTTTCGGAATTACAACTCCATTTTTCTTTTGTTTTTTTTCTAATTTCTTAATTTTATACTAAAATTAATTGCATTATTAATTTTAACTCATAGTATTAATTATAAATAAGAATATTTTAAATAAATTTACATCTGTTTTATTATTATTAAAAAATCTAATTAATTAAAGACAACTTACCTGATTATAAACTCCAGTAGTTGGAATGTTTTAAGATATTTTTTGAGGTTAGGGTTTGGAAAATGCACGTGCGCGTAGAAAATAAAACGATGAATAGAAAGTAAAGTGTGCACTAGACCTTTGCGTTTTTGGATAATAAAAATGTTGAGTGTGAATGCAACAGATATGAGACAATTCATAAATTTTAAATAAATAAACTAAAATAATGAAATTTAAAAAAATGCGCGCTCTGATTGTTTAATTATCAAATTACGCATTTTTTAATTTTTATTATTTTAATAATTTATTTATTTATTCAAAAATTTAAAAAATTGTAAATCATCAGCTAAATTCACTTTCATGTTTTAGTTTGTCTTAAAAATGATAATTATGTAAATTTTGTAAATACAAAAGTATTTTTCATTCATTCGCGATATATTTTTTTTCAGTTTTGCGTAAAAATTATATTGATAACAAATTTTGTTTATTATTGGCCGGGTGCGCATATATATATACATATATACTTTGGAAATAAGTTTGAATTGTATATATGTAAATTGCCGAGAGCTAAAGCATTTCCGAATGCACCCAGACTAAAAAATATACTCGAAATTTTTTATTTTTATTAATAATTTATTAATTATTTTCATTCTTTGCGCGGTAAATTTAAATATTTGAAGAATAAATTATTAGAAACTGGAGAAAAATTAAAAATCGTGTCAAAATATGATAGAAAAATATTTAAAATATTAAAAAAAAAAACACTTGAGTGTTTGAACAAACCTTGGCGGGGAAATAATATGCAGAAGGGTGTCCTAATACACTTGGAGATTTGAATTAAATTGCTCCAAGTGTATTGCAGCTAAAAAAACGTCACTTGACTGCTATTTCCCACCAGACGATGCCAGATGATTTTGCTCAGGAACTTGGAAGTTATCAGCATCAGCAATTCGCAACACTTTACACTCGAACTGAACACTTGACACTTTACACTAACACTGAACACTTAACTGCACCACAGATACTTTGCACAATTTAAATTAATAAAAGATAAATTTAACAATCACTGCACAATTTTACACGACTTAACTGCATTACTGTGTTTTAATTCAAATGTAAAGAAGAATCTGGACTACTACTGCCATTGTCGAGATACTGACTGCCGCTATCGAACCGTCAGTAGAAACAAAGGAATCGATTTTGCGATTCATCGACCGCGCCCCCACTTGGCATAAATTTGAACGTCGAATACAGCGACGCGCAGTAGCGCCAACGGCGCGAAATTTCAAAATTGAAATTTAATAATTTTATTAAAAATTACTTGTCTCAATAATTATATTAATTTTATTTCACTTAAAATTAAATTGTTGATAAAAATTAAAAAATTGTCTGATGTCTGCTACTTTGTCATGCAAATATATAGTCGACTACCCGTTTTTTTTTAAATTCCAGTTTTCCCACTACTTATAAAGAGACCTACAGTTACAAGTCCAAAAAACCTCTAGTGCAATTGACTATCAGACAGATTGATCCAATAAATCCCAAAAAATAAATTTTCATATTTTTTTTTCAAAAACTTATAAAAGTAATAACCCGTAAATTTTTCTGGGGTCAATCTAAGAGAGAATATTAAAAAGTATGAAAAGTAGCATTGCGTATTTTATGCAATGCCTCATATACGCCTCTGTAGTCTATTTTTTTTCACCATCACCCCTTTGCAAATTGATTAGAGCTTAGAATATACAATAATATTAACAAACATACAGCGCAATCGATTATTTTTCTATGCACCTGCTCACCTAATAGTCAATATTGTGGCACACATTATTACTAATGTTAATACATCTTGTGGTCTTGTTATTGACACTTGGGATATTGAGCCTTGTATATATATAAAAATAAAATATAAAATTTATACTAAGGTAAGAGACCCAGTATTCGTTCAAGGAACTAGTACCCGATTACTCATATATTTATATATCTTTATATACTAAATCGAGTACTAGTTTCCTGATTGGGTACTGGGTCTTTTACTTTACAATTTAAATTTTAAATCATTTTTTTTTTAAATTATAACGACAAAATAATCAACGCTTTGATTATACAGAAAAATTGACCCCCATATATTTTTTTGTAAGTTTTGTTTGATAATTTTTTTTGTAATTCATTTTATTAACGCTTTTGAAAATTTTAAAAATTTTCAAGGATAATTTTCACAGAAAATAATGAGTTGGATTTGAATTAAAAAAATTTTTACACCACTAACTTTTTTTTAAAAAAAAAACTTTAATTAGTTTTTTAAAATTGTGAGTTTATTGAAGTCTTGCTATGAAATTTCTAGGATTTAAAAATAATTACACATAAAAAAAAAAAAAATTGGAAATTAAAATTCAGGTTTTTGAAAAAAATATCAGCTCTGAAATTAAAATTATTTGACTTATGGACAATAAAAAATTAATAAATGCAATTAAATTAAATAAATTACATTATAATTTTACTTTTTATGACATTTATCAGTGGAAAATTCAAAATAATTTAAAAATAAGAATTTATATTTTACTTTTCTGATTTTAATGTCACCCAGAAAAAAAATATAGATTTTCATATATAAGACTTATAATTTCCCATAGAACTCTTATTAATTTTCATAAAATTTCTAAGAAAACCCATCAAAATTTATCAGATTTTAAAATCTTCTAAACAGGGTAATTTTTTAAAAATTCCATAGAAAATTTTCAAAAATTTATTTTGTCGTCTTAATTTTCCATGAAATTATTTTTAATTTTTTTTCAAATCACGGCTTCGTACAAAAAAAAAAAAGAATTTTTTGGCGCAAAAAATTTTTTCTAAGAAAATTTTAGTCTTCAATTAAAAGTACAAAATATTTTTTGCGCGAAAAAATTCTTTTTTTCAGTAAGTAATAATTTTTATTTTCCATAATTTTACTGCTGTACCATCGAAGAGAAAAATTAAATATAAAAGTTATAAAAATAAAAATAATGTTGGCATTGACAGTAATTTATTTAAAAATTAAAAACTAATTAAAATATATCTTAGCTACAAGTGTCAATTTCCATTTCTCACTCTCGAGCTTAAAATTTCCCAAAAGACATCAGGTAGGTATTAAAATTATAACCATCTGCTCTTAGTGTCCTTGCAACGCTAGAGCGTTATAAATAGTCATTGTCATCATCAGCTTACAAATATAAATATATATATACATACATACATACATATTCTACGACAAAAAAACGTGCATTGAAATATGGAGCCCGATCTTGAAAATCGTCAGAACCGGCGATTTTATCAAATAATTCTACAAGAAATAACTCCTCTAATAAACGGTATTTTTTTTGTCCAATTTACAAATTATTTTTATTTCTCGAAAAAAAAAAAAATAACCCACGTGTACTTAATAAAATTTATTCACCGACTCACTAGATGTCACTAGCGGGAGTTTTTAAAAATTCAAATTGAATATATTTTTTTTTTAGTATTAAGAGACGGAATTTCACGGCAGCCGGTACTAAAATTATTATTAATATTCGCAATAATAAAAGTTATTGCTTTTATGTAAGTACCGTAAAATTAATTGAATTTAATGAAAATATTAATTGTAATAAATTTCAGGGATAATTATTATGTTTTTCTTGCGTCATCAACGATTGCGTTAATTGTTTTAATGGGACTGGAACATGGATTCGAGTGGGTTTTTAATAAATTACCATTTTTATTTATAATTGTTATTACTTTTCTAGTTATTTCTATAACATTTGATTGTATTTTTCATTACTTAACGCAAACATATTTGATAATCGTTAATGTTAAGGAAAAAGATGATTAATGTAATTAGATAGCTGATTATTTCAAATGAAATTATACAAATAAATGATGAAATACAAAATTTTATAAATGATTTTTTTTTTATAAATTAACCTAGTAATCTTTATTGTAAATAATTCCTGTAAAAAAATCCATGTGAGAACCCATAGAAATCCATATAGGAAAGTATGGATTTATGTAAGAATCCATAGGAATTAATATAGAAGTGTATGGATTTTTTATAAGAATCCATGGAGGAAACTATGGGTATGATTCCCGTAAGGGAAATCCATATAGAAAACTGTGAGTAGCTGAATTCCCATATAGAAACTTAAACATATGAATTCCCATATGGGAAATCCATATAGAAAACTGTGAGTACGTGGATTCCCATATAGAAACTTGAATATATGAATTTCTATATGGGAAATCCACATAGAAAACTGTGAGTACCTGAATTCCCATATAGAAACTTAAACATATGAATTCCCATATGGGAAATTCATATAGAAAACTGTGAGTACGTGGATTCCTATATAGGAACTAGGATATATGAATCTTTATATGGAAAATCCACTTAAGAAACTGTGAGTACTTGGAATTTCATGTAGGAACCAAATAGGAAACTGAATACCTGAATTCTCATATAGAAACTTAAATATATGAATTTCTATATGGGAAATCCACATAGAAAACTGTGAGTATCTGAATGCCCATATAGAAACTTAAATATATGTATTTCCATATGGGAAATTCACATAGAAAACTGTGAGTACGTGAATTCCCATATAGGAACTAGGATATATGAATCTTTATATGGAAAATCCACTTAAGAAATTGTGAGTACTTGGAATTTCATGTAGGAACCAAATAGGAAACTGAATACCTGAATTCTCATATAGAAACTTAAATATATGAATTTCTATATGGGAAATCCACATAGAAAACTGTGAGTATCTGAATGCCCATATAGAAACTTAAATATATGTATTTCCATATGGGAAATTCACATAGAAAACTGTGAGTACGTGGATTCCCATATAGGAACTAGGATATATGAATTTTTATATGGAAAATCCACTTAAGAAATTGTGAGTACGTGGATTTCCATATAGGAACTAGGATATATGAATTTTTATATGGGAAATCCACTTAAGAAACTGTGAGTACTTGAAATTCCATTTTGGAACCAAATAGGAAACTAAATACCTAGATTTCCATATAGAAACTTAAATATATGAATTTCCATATGGGAAATCCACATAGAAAACTGTGAGTACGTGAATTTCCATATAGGAACTAGGATATATGGATTTCCTTGTGAAAAATTTATATAGAAATCTGGGTTTCTATATAAATAATTCCTATAAAATCCGGGCCATTTGGATTTCTATGACTGATGGCTATTCCTATAGGAAATCATATGGGAATCCATCCGAAAAAGTCATATAGGAACTCACATAGGAATCTATGCCGGATTCCCATATGGATATTTTTGAAAGAGACCTCATTAGCATAAATGAGTGTAACATATGATGGAACTATTGTTAGAATTCATTAGACCAAATTTTAAGTAAGAAATGAACTGAGAGAATAGAAAATTGTATAATAAGAAAGACACAAAATAATGATAACAATAATTCGTAAAATGTACCAGTCCATGGATATGAATATGTTACTTTATCTGTAAAATAAATTTCATGTACTCATGCGTGTTAAAAAAAGTTCAATCGATAGTTACCTGACAGAACAAGTTCATAACTATTATATCTATATAAGCCATCTTTAGATCTTGCTGCACATGAATAAAAGTTAGCATCCCATTTATTTATTTGATAAATGGTTAATTCTGAGACAAATGAAGACCCTTTTACTACTGTCCTACTGGTTGTCACTTTTTCTAAAAATATATAAAAATTTGCTTTGAACTCTTAAAGTAATTAGATATTTTTATAAAAGAAATTTGTGAAGTAGACGCATAAGAATATTTTTTTCACCCCAGATAATTTTTTATTGACCCAAGAAAATTTTAATTTTCTAGTTATGATGCAAAAATTTCTGGAGACAAGTGAAAATTTTCTTGAAGAGTAAAAATTTTTTCCGCCAAAAAATTTTTGTTTTCTGTGTAATTTAAAAAAATTTTAATTATTTGAATATTAACCTGTGTCGTCAATTATATATTTACTTCCATTGTACCACTGAATAATATCAGTATAATTATAAATTGACGCATAGCAAAATAGTTTTAATTTATCGCCAACTTTTACACCATAAATTGGCTTTATCATGTAAAATCCGTTCGGTACATCTGCATACAAAGAAGTCACAATATAATTTTATTGCATTTTTTTTTTCTATTTATTATTAGGAAGTAATTATAATTACCCATAGTATATATAGTTTGAATAACGGCAGTGTCACAACCGAAATCATTACATGCCTTGCAAGAAAGATTTGCAGAAGACCCTATGGTCATCTTAACAATAGATCTTATATGTGTTTTATTATAGTCAGTTCCCGAATTCTAAAAAATATAAATTTAAATTATCATAATATATCTTCTCTTGCAATGCAATATACTATTGCAGAGTACAAATTTTCACAAAAAGAAGTTCTCTAATTTTGACGCGGGGCTCGAAAATTATGGGATCAAAGTTCGAATATACGGCAGTAAATGGATACTTCCCTTACTTTTTTGTAAGAAATGGGAGAGATTCAAAGTTTGAAAGTGTAAAAGTTAAAGAGATTTTATGATGAATTTTGATATTTATTAGGAATCCAATTTATTGTTGTACTTCATCATGAAAAATAACAAGAAAATTTTAAATTAACGAGTTACGAAATTTAATTTTTTTTCCGTCTTTTGTATCGTCAACTAAAAGTGGATTTTTTGAAGCTCAAAATTTTCACAAAATTATAAAAAAATATTTACCGCTTCAAAAATATAATTCATCTAAATTTTGACTGACATATGAGAAAATTTTGATGAAATTATTTTTGAAAAAATTTGTAAGTTCAAAATCAGATAAATAAATTTCTTTAAGAAATTTTGAGTGGTCCATATTGCCCCTGATGCCCGTATTGCTCGTTTGTATTTTTTTTTTTACTTTTAAAAGCCTATTCTGCCCCCCCCCCCCCCTTCTTCTCCTATATAGTGATAAAAAAAAAACATAATGAATAATAAATACTAACAGTGAAAATCTTATTCCCGACTGGATTTTTGACTGGGTTATAATAGTTGTCTATATAATTCCAATATATCCTTGGCACTGGATACCCATAAGCTTTGCATTCAAATTCCACTTGTGTATTTCGTAAATAATATCCTTTGTCTTCTTTCATATCATTTATTATCGTCGGTTTTAGATTATGTACTTGATCTGTATAATTTTTTGAATAAAAAAAGTCAATTTCTTCTGAGCTTGTAAAATTTTTTTTTAATAAATTACCTTCATCTAAATCTAAATTAATTTTGTTTACATTCGATACAAGTAATAGCTTTGATTCTGAAGGCACTAATTATAAAAAAAAATATATGAATTATATGTCCAAAAAAAAATCAAATACAGACATTTTTTATCGAAGTATATTCAAATTTTTCATATAATTATATATAAAAAAAACATGACTGTATATTTATATAGAGTAATATATATACTTATATCTTATTATACATCAGATATATTTATACATAGACAAATATATCAATTATTTTTAAATTTAACGCAATCAGAAATAATTTAGTGTCGAAAAAAAAAAAAAAAATAAAATTCAAATTTAAATGATTTGTAAATAAATTACTTACAGTAGTTATTGAATAGTAGTAAAAAAATACACTTTAAATACATATTTAATTTTTTTCACTAATTAAAGTCGCGTATTATTGTGTGGCTGTTGTTGTTTTTTCTTTTTTTTTAATAAAAATGAGAACGTACTTTAAAATAATGTAGGTCTTTGTAAGCAGCCTCAATTAATTTTTTATAGATTATAATTAAAAAAAAAAAACCAAGATAAAGCAAGTAATTAGTATTAAATTTATTGCCACTAATTGATAGAATATAGAGTATAAATGAGTGTTTCTTACACATATATATTTGATATTAAAATTCAATTAAAAAAAAATTACTTTTGCAAGATTAATATTTTTTTACTCGAAAAAATATTTTAAAATATCATTTTTTTTTTCTTTAAAATTTACAGACGTGATTCAGAAAATTTTTTTTTTACTGGACGAGAATTCTGAGTACCAAAAATATATGAATTGCATTTTATTATGAAATCATAATTACGGGCATTAATTTTTTTTTTAATTAAAAAATTTTGAGTTTTAAAACGATTAAAAAAAAAATCATATGCTTTTGCCTCTAGGGCAAAAAATGCTGATAAAAAGATGTTTTTATTAGTCGCGCGATATATTTTTTTACTCAATAATACGACGGAAAATGATGAAAAAAAAAAATAACCGAATATAAATTACAGATATTAAAATCACACTTATTATTATAACGCTCATAAATATTCATTTGTAATCATATTTTAAGATCTGAATTTTTTCAAACTAAATTATTCTCACGGCTGATATATCAAACGTATAATTTCATAGAATACAACTTTTGTCTAGATATTTTTTTATTATCTAAACTTGAGTAATTATTAATTGTTTATCCGTTTTCAGTTACAAGATTCAGTTTTATGAACGATAATACTAGACTTCAAGGTCTTAAATCGAAAACGGAATACGTTCCTGCATCAACATTCTGTCTGTTAAAATTGACATCGGGGAAACTCATATATTTTTTTTTAAGGAAGAAACTGATCAACCTGCTAAATCACATTGGCCTGAAATTGGCTGCCCTATCAAAAAAAATCCATCTAAGAATTTTCAGAAGTATGAGAACCTGAATTTCCATAAAGAAAATCCAGAGCATAGACGTAGGAAACTGTGGGTATTTGGATTTCCATGTGGAAAATCCATGTATAGGAATCTGAGTTTCTGAATTTCTATAAAGGAAATTTAGAATCCGGAATATCTGGAGTTGTATAGAAAATATATACAGATAATTTTAGGTAGTATATTCTTATAGATTGGAAATCGTACCGAAATTTCTGTGTAAAAAATATATTTGAGAAATGTAAGTAAAATTCCCATACGAAAAAATATATATGTGATATATATGCATCAATGCATTGGCTATATGGGACGTATATATTATTTATATATTTTTTTGTGCGGGTTTTTACGCCGCAGATGTATTTTTTGATTGTATCTAATATAAGTATGATTAAATAATTAATCAACTTCTTTATACATTGTTTGTTTTTATACAAATCAATTATATTCTTGATTGTTTACTAATTACAAACTCTATTATTAAACTTAATATTTTTCATGATAAATGACTGGTTGATTGACAATAAAATTATAAATCTTATCTTTGATGTCTATAATCAACATTTATTCAATTGCAACATGTGCTCGTAATTATTGAATATGAATAAGTGTTATATTGGCAGTTAATTTAAATATACATATTTACATATATATGTATAATGTTTTTTTAACTAACAAATGATTCAAAAATATATAAATAATTTGAAAGTTAACGAATACTTGAAATTTTTTGAATATTTAAAAAACTTACGAAAAATTTGAAAATTAATGAGTTTGAATGTAGCAGACATCAGGTAAATTTAAAATTATTAATAAATAGAGTAAATGATTAATAAAATTAAATTTAAAATAAATGCACATTTAAAAAATTCAAAAATTAATAAGTGCATTTTTTATAAGTATCATTTTTTAAATTATTTACTCTATTTATTTATAATTTTAAATTTGTCTGATGTCTGCTGCATTGACACTCATGAAAATTAACGAATACTTTAAATAATTCGAATATTTAATTATATTTCGAAAACTCACAAATAATTATAATATTTCCCCTAATATTTAAATACCATAGAAATCCTTGGTGCTGACCATTAACCCGAAGCTCAAGTCCAAGTTTAGCTCAATTTCGGACCATGATTTCATTTATTACCATAGAGAGTAAAATTGTCTACTGTCATTTTAGAAACCAAATTTTGCTGACCATTAGGTCAAATGTGGACCCAATGGTTCTAATTATGCTTCTAATTAACCCAATCTCCGAGAATTTACCATCGGACTAATGGAGAATTAGCTCAGACTTAGACATTTTTATTGGGGAGGATTTTTAAATATTGAAATTTAAATACCAGGAATTCGCTTATAAACTCATATATAAATATAATAAAAGTTATATTTCATGTCACTGTAAAATAGCTCAGTGTCATTTTGATAAGAAATGAGTTAAGTGACCATGCAAATGATCTTCGAACTATTCCATATAAAATAAAAAAATGAAAAACGATATTATAAATTAATAACTGAAAAAATAAAATAAATAGATGACATCAATGATTGTGAAGCTGAAATAACATAAACTTAAATAAAATTATGACTTTTACGTAACGTAACTGCCGTCTCCTTGAAATAATTATTATATTGCATACATTGTTATTATTATTGTCGAGATAATACGATTATCTGCAAACTGTGGTTCAATAATTGAGGAAAACTTCCCGGCAAGATCATGATAGCTGACGGATATAAATACATCAATTTGTGTGATTTAAATTTATCAGTTTCTATAGATTGTTTGTTCCGGCAACAAGTAAATAGCAAACAGCATTAACATGAAATTCGTATTGTTCATTAGTTGCCTGCTAATTGCAGTTCATTTCTCAATGCAGAAATCTCAAATTGGTAAGAATTTTTTTTATGGGATACTAAAAATTGCCGTTTATTTGTAAAAGAAAAATAAATTGATGAGCGGCAATGAAATGGAAAATTTAATTACTGATAATTAAGGAAATTAATTTTATTTGTTTGATTTAATTTTTAATTTTAGAGGACGGATGTACTGAAGAAATGTTATCGAAAGTACAAGATGACGTTGACAAATGCTTCAAAATCACGTGTTCAAATGGAGAAGCAAGACCTATCGCGTAAGTTGTTGGTTTATTTAGAAATTTCACTTCGAGCGAATAAACTTTTTGGCAAAAGTACGACAGGAATTGGCTTTCTATAAAAAATTGAAAAAATTTTTTTTATTGCAGTCCCTGATTAAAAACTTTGATTGAACTCGAAACTCAATCGGATTTAATCAAATTTTTGAATTTTGGACTTAAATTGCGGTTTAAAAAAAAAACTATCAGCTTTAAAAGAAAATTGGAAATTAATTATGGGCAAAAAAAAAAATTATTGATCGGAAATAAAAAAAATAGTGATGACTTAGAAAATTCCTGGAGTTAACAGACATTTGGCAACTTTTGGATTTTTTTTCAATAAATCAATTACAGAAAAAAAAACTAAAAATATGCACACGTAGAAAACTAAAAGAACTATAAGTGCAATTTTTTTATATATTTTTTTTTTTAGTTTATTGTTTTGAAAAAAAATCCAAAGTTATTAGACGCCGGCTAACTTCAGTGTCATGGAAATTTAATTTTTGTTTTTTCAAAACAAATAAAAAAAAAATATTTAAAAAAATTGCACTTATAGTTTTTAAAATTTTCTACATGTGCATATTTTAAGTTTTTTTTTTTTTAGTAATTTATTTGTTATCAATAATTTTTTTTGCGCATAACTAAATTGATTTGAAATTCTAATTTTTTAAAACCGACAGTTTTATCAAAAACCATAATTTGAATTGATGATTAATAAAAAATAAAATATATATATTTTTTTTACGCAGTTGTATGAACGACATTTGCCCACCCGGTCAAAATGTTAAAGGACGTGAACCTGATGACAATGAGAAAACTTATCCTGGTTGTTGTGGACAATTAATTTGTGAATAAATTAATTTTCCCTGTCTGACGTATGAAAATCATGGCGATGACTCGTTAAAATGTTATATATCTGATATATAAATTTAATAAATGTATCTAAGCATATAACATATTTTTGTCATTTATTTCTGACAATTCCCTCGATTATTCTTCAAATTTAATTCAAGTCCTCAGAAAAATTAAAAAAAAAAAATAAATAATATTATTTATATAAATGATTTATTTACGATAAACTTTCATTGATATTCGACATATCCATTGAAATATCTTGGCGTGAATCATTAATACTTTTAGTTAAATTACTGCTATCATCGTCATCTTCATCCTCTTCATCATCATCATCATCTGGCTCAACCTCAGTCTCCAGTAGCCGAATTTTTCGATTATTTTCACTCAATATCGCAGCAACTTTACGCTGCCCAGACACGACTATTTTACCAGCCGTTATGCCGCTAAATGACTTAGGCAAATTATTACCAATAAAATCACTGATACTCAAACAATTATCATCATTATCACTAAATAATTTATCTTCTTTGATCGGTAATTGTATTAAACAAGTGGTACTATTGTTTTTATTAAATACTAATAAACTTAAATAATTTATTGAGTAAAATTGTAGGTCTATTATTTTTAAATCCATTGCAGTTTTTGAAAATGATTCTGTAAATCAAATTTTTATTTTTAAATTATCATCTAAACTTTGCTATGGCGCCATCCATTAATTACATAAACTTTTTTACCCCCACTCTATGTACTAAATATTCCCCCTTTTCTTGCGCATGCGCAGATTAAAAATACTAAGTAGTGGGGGGACTCCGAAGTTCATTCTCTTTCTGGGAGAAGTTCTACTAAAAAATGTTTTCTGAATTTGCACTAATGCGCATGCGCGGTAATGATTTAATTGTAGAAAAACATCATTCTTTTGCAGACTCAACTACACTTCATACCACTGATAAAAAAACGTGATGACGGCATCGTTATCTTTGTAGTTTTTTTATAGAAATAAGATCATCGCCATTTAAATAACGCGCGCGAAATTCAAATTTTAAAAAATTAATTAAGTTTTTTCTCCCTCTAATACTCCCCCAGAAAATTGTTACGTAATTTATGGATGCCCCTAATTTTTATTGTAATAAAAAAAATATTTACCTCGTCGATTATTAAAATCGATTATCGTCGATTTAAAAACCATTTCTACATTATCACCATCATCATCATCATCATCATCATTATCATCATCGCATTCATAAACTTCTATTTTAAAAATTCTCAAAATTTTACCATCACTGTCAGTGGTAGCAAAAAATAATTCCCCATTATCATCAACAATTTGCGATGATAAATTATCATGATCACAATTATTATCATTACTCGTAAATTTATCAGTAGTCAGATCAATCGAGTCAATTTTGAAATGATTGACTAATCCTTTGTACGCATCCAGAAATACTTTCCCAATGGTTTCAACCACACGGTCATGGGCTTGTAATAACGACATATTTAAATCTTGTTTTATTATCAATGGATGTTCGAGCAGACATTTATTTTCTTGAAGCATCGCACCCCATTCGCTTCCTTCAACTGACAGCGGAATTTTCAAGGGTTCGCGGCGTAAATACTGACCCAGTTTTTCTAGATTCACTCCTTTACGTCGACTTGTACTTGAATTATTATTATCAATATCATTATTATTATTGTTGCTACTACTGCTGCTACAACTACTGATGTTGGTCATGTCCATGTGCGATGATGTGCTCGTACTGGGATTCGTTGTGTCATTAATTTTATTATTTTTGCTGGTATCGAAATTAAGTAAAAATTCGGCAATAAACGTCAGCTCTTGCTGGGATATTTTACTGGCTTCTGATGGAATTTTTTCATCAGTTAATTTTGCAATCTCGACATATAACCACCTGTAAAATATATGTAAATATGTTAATATAAATGAAATATTTGTTGGATGATATATTTAATTATTTTACTGTACAGTGAAATGGATTGAAAAATAAGAATTTTTTTTTCTTACCCCGAGGATTTGTTTTATAGTAAATAAAAAAATGTTTAAAAAATTACACCTAAAGATTTTTAAATTTTATACATATGCATATTTTTATTTTCTTTTTTTATAATTGATTTATCAGAAAAAATTCTAAAATTACGAATTGTTTACCAACCGGGATCGTAAATTTTTAAGTTGTATTAAAATAAATAAAAATTACCTGAAAAATGCTTTATATTCTTTCATACTTTGATCAATAACCTGTTGGATTTCAGACGATTTAGCTAAAAATGTCTCAACAGCATGTAATGCCGTCGTTATTTGTTTATCATTTTCTAGACCAAGGGCTTCATAGTCACCACCAAATCTTGCCATACCTTGCATTTCTCCTAATTGATAAGCTAAAGCCATTCCTACACTATTTAAATGTTTCAAAACCAATTTCTAAAAAAAAAAAAACGCAATAATTTTTATTCTTCCGGCGGAAAATACATAAAAAAAATAATAATAATAATAATTAATTAATAATTTATTTATTCGTTGTATTCTTACTATTTTATACATTAACATACATAATATATAACGAGTATGAATGTATCAGATATCAGACAAATTTAAAATTATAAATAACAAAAAATAATATTTATAAAAAATGCACTTATTAATTTCAGAATTTTTCAAATTTTATTTCTTTAATTATTTACTCGATTTATTAATAATTTTAAATTTGTACGTTTGCTACATTCACACCCACAATATATAATAAATTTATAATACTAATCGCATGATTCAATGTACGTTTTCACTGATCTTTTGAATCTTTCTAGTGTTTTTTCTAATCTGATTGTATTAGGTTATTTATTATGATCCAGAAGTTAGCAGACAATTTTCGGATTTTTGTTTAAACAAATAAATTACAAGAAAAAAAAAAAATAAAAATATGCATATGTAGACAATTAAAAAAACTACATGTGCAATTTTTTAAAATATTTTTTTTTTTTTAATTTATTATTTTTAAAAAAATTCAAAAATTATTAGACGTCCACTGACTTCAGTATCATTATTTAGTATACCATTGGATTCTTCTGTACGTTATTGTTTTTTCAGCAGTATGTGTTCGAGTGTAATTAATTTTTATCATTGAATCGGGCCATTAATAATAGTAATAATAATAATAATAATAATTACCTGAATATTACTGTAACAAATTTCAATACTATGTGCTAATTTTTTTAACCCCTTGTCTGATAAATCATGTAACAAAAAACTTGCTAATTTGCTTGATGAAATACCAATCATCAATAACTCTAAAAAATCAGCAGCCAAAGTACCAGGCGGTTCATTATCTTCATAGCGCGTTAATTTTTCATCCATTTCTAGTAATATCGTTTCCCATGCTTCCGAAATAGCCATCAATGTCTGGGATAAATAATCCATCAAATAATCAATCTGTGCCTGCATTTGCGCTAATTTTAAAAACGCTTTACTTCTCTCCAATAAAGGACAAGACAGTCTATAGACTTTAATTGTATTATTATTAAATTTACAACTGATCCAAATGGGATTACCACAGCCGCCAGTTATTTCCGTTATTATTCCATCGGATATTTTTAATTTCCCGCAATAGAACATACCGAATACATACATCGATATCTCACCAGATTCATGACCCAGGAAAAGTATGTCAAGATTTTTAGCCGTGAACTCTTTGCGTCCAGGCTCGTGTGTGAACGTATGGTTCAAAGTCGGTAATGATGGCAGATATGGACCAGTAGGTGACAATACTGATTTATTATCATTATTGTGTAAATTTAATTGACTAAAGTTATCATTCCCCAAGTCTTGGGTCGATAATGACAACCAAGACATGCAAGTTATGTGATTATTTGGTTTGTATTCTTGCTTATGAATGATATTTTTATTTTCAATGTCAATTAAATGAAGGATTTTTGTGTTGTCATACGATACGGCTAATAATTTACCGTCAGGATGCCATGACAAATTAGAAATTACTTCGAATTCTTCTGGTGGATTCACCAACCAGACCCGTTGCCATGTCAAGCGATGCAGCGACACTTCACCTGGAGAAAAAAAAAATCATTAGAGACAATTTTTTGACGTAGACCAGCAATGAAACGTCGATCCAAAAAAATCAAGTCCTCGGGAACTAAAAATTTATTTTTGAGTTCAGAGTTTAAAATTTTTTTTTAAATTCTAGATTTTTAAAAATTTTTAACACAAATTTATTATCTGGGGTAAAATTTTTGTAAAATTTAGTTAAGTACCGGGCGGTGCTCAACAAATTTTTGAATTTTAGATTTCTATTAATTTATTAATTGATTATCAGTAGATTTTTTTTGTTTCTAGACTTCGGCTTCGGGTTTCGAATTTTCCTGGAAAATTTTTATCATTCGAGTCTCATAAATATTTAAAACGTAATTAAAAATTAAAAATTCGGAAATTTGGTTTCATACTCCCGAGTTTTAAATACAAAAATGCAGAGAATCATTAATTAACAAGAATTTTTTTAATTTTTTTCTGGCAATAATTAATTTGGTTACTAAAAAATATAAAAATTATCATTTTTCTAATAATGTCACTCTCATATTAATTTTTTTTGGTAATGACTGCAAATAAAATAAATCAGTTTTTTATTAGTAAATTGGTGTAAAAAAAAATAATAATAATAATAATGAAAACTAACCTTTTTTATTGGCAACAGCTAGAAGGTCCATTTTAGGAGACCAACGCATTATTGTTACTTCCGTAGCCAATTGACGCTCTTCTAATTGTCTTATTGTACCGGACATTTTTACTTTTGATTAGTAATTATATTTAATGTTAATTATTTATTTGTAAATGAATGGAAAAAAGTAGAAAAATACTATTGGAAAAATTTGTAAACATAAACAGTAGAATAATAATAATGATAAATTATTTTAGCGACATCTAGATGAAAATTTTAAATGCGCATGCGCGGAATTTATAGCGCGATTTTATATTTTATTTAGAGGATTCGACAACAAAAATTTTTATAATAAATAGGGGAGGGGAGGGGCAAAAATTGCGGAAAAAATTTTTTTTTTTGAAAATGTTCTTTAAAAATTTCAAAATCACTTTTGTAAATATAATTGATTAGTATTTTGAATTATTTTTACTAGATTTCATAGAAATTTATCATTTGAATTTGCCCTCATGGGGGAATTTTCAAAGAATTTTGTCATAATCTATCATAATTCATCGAGTAGGTTACAAAAATACCATTGGTTCAAAAGTATGTATACTACTATACTTTAATTTTATCTTTTTTTAATTTATTCAATTTCCAGAAATTTTTTTTTTCATTTTTTAAGGGGATGACCCATTTTTCCCGAAAAAAGTGAAAATTTTTTTTTACTGTTAATAAATTTAATAATTATTAATAGATTATTTAAATAGAAATTGAAATATACTTAATTTTATATTAAAAAGTTGAAAGAAAAATAAAAAAGTTACAAAAATGGTCACCAAATGACCCCCCCCCCCACTCCACCTCTGACACCAAAAAAAAAAAAATTTTTTTTTTTTGCAAATGAATTTAATTACTGTTGTATAAAAAGAGTATCGATTAGACGTCTATATACAGCGTGAATAGGGTGCTAGACAAGGACTGCCAGAGTGAGACGTGAATTTTTCAAGTTTCCGAAAGATGTCACCCGGCGGAATTTTTTGTCCCTTGTAAGACTGTTGTTTTAGAGTTGTTAAATTCGATTTAAAAGCATAATGTAGTATCGCTTCTCGGCTTCTTTAAGCTAAGATCAAAGTGTAGTATCTGTTCTTATCAGCTTAATATCTGATACGATTCTCATTGAGAATCCAGTATATTAATCTGATTTTTGGAAATTGGTCGAGTCCCGGAGCTTGCTCCGGTTTGACCACGAGTTGCCCCGTCATTGCAGTGCCGTCGGGTGCAGCTCCATAAGACCATTTCCAAAAATCAGATATATCTGACCATTTTTGCGGGGGACGTATCAGACCCCCAGCAGTAATATAAAAATAATTAAGCCAATAACCACTTTGACCTTAGTTTATTGACCTAAAACATTTTTTTTACATTGTGCGGTTATATATATTTATTGTATTTATTTATTTATTTATTTATTTATTGTATTTATTTATTTATTTATTTATTTATTTATTATCACGCACGATATTTTTAACACCTTCTGTGATACTTGCCGAGAAGCGATTTTTGTGCGACGTGACGACGGGCAGCTTGGAGTCCCCGGAGGCCATCAATACCAAGTGGAGGTCGACTTCGTGGAGGATTTCAAAGGTAAGTCACACACATTAATTAGTTTACGGGGTCCCTCTCTTTCTCTCTTCTCTATCTACCCACCCAACATACCCATTTTTACCTTTGGGTACTTGAATACACAAGTACCTACTCTCGGGAGTTAGGTAGTTGTTGCTGGCAACTGTCGGTAACACTATCTCTCTTCCATTTCCGGGTTAGGTAACTTACCATAGTTGACGTGAGTCGATAAAGTAGGTTCCTAACTTTCTCCCCGCGGTGAAAACCGTTCCCGGGGACTTGTCAGCAACAAGTTAACCAGTCTCACTGGTAACTGACCGCTGCGGTCTCTATCCTTCCCACTACCTACCCATCTATCTCTTTCTGTTCGGGTTAGTAGCCCATCTGGCTACTCTCTCGTTCCCTCCTGTGGTTCCCAAATTGCGAGTGGCAGCATAACCACTGTCATCTCGTAATACAAGAGCCACAGTCTTTCTCTCTCGGTCCCTGAGATTGAGAGCGGGCAATACAAATTGCCCTCTCTTACTCCTACACCGAAACCTCTTTTTCTTTCCCGACTACTAGTCATCGGGTGTAGCAATACCAATTGCTCTCCCGGTTCTCTAGTAGCCGAAAACTCTTTTCTATCCCGGTCCCTAAGGTGCAGGGGGTCGCAATTCCCATTGCTTCCCGTTGCTCCAGTGCCGAACTCTTTTCTGTCCCGGTCCCTCGGGTTCAGGGGGTAGCAAATCTCACTTTGCTTCCCTTGCAATCCAGTACCGAACTCTTTCCTGTCACGGTCCCTTGGTGTAAGAGGGTGGCAAATACAAATTTGCTCCCCTTTTATCCCGTACCGGTTCTTCCATATTCTTCCGTTCCCGAGGGATACCCCCGCGACTAAAGGGGTATTCATTTACCTCTTTGTGTGAGGCTTGTCGGCGATCTCTAACATGGAGCTCGAACTCCAATTCCCATTTCACTTTCCGGTGCGGTGTCCTTTCTGTGCTAATGCCATGAGAAGGACACTGCGACAATATTGCAATTATGCCAGTCTAAATCAACATCTCTCGCGGGAGCACCCGAATGCCGATACCAAATATCTTTGCCGTATTTGTAAATATAAATCTTTAAAGCCTAAGGCCGTGGCGTTGAAAGACGTCAAGGCCCACTTCAGAAAGGCCCATCCGGGTGCCTCCGCGAAGGATGTTGAACTTCCCTCCGGAGAGTCCGAGCTCCCCGTCGTCAAAGACCGAATCCGCCGAAGCGGAAGCGCGAGGCGTAGCCTAACAGATGTTACCAGTCCCGCTACTCGTACCCCCCCTAGCAGGCCAACAACACGTCCGTCGCCTGCGGCTTCATCTGCCATCTCCAGAAGTCCGGCGGGCACGGGAGCCAGTGCCCCACCGGTAAGCTCTAGCGCTGCCGGCAACGCTCCTCGTAGTCGCCTAAGCACCCCAAAATCCATAATAAAAACAACAACAATAATAACAACAACAACGCCCTCTGTAACAACAACAACAAGATATACGTGTCCAGTCTTGCCTAAGAAGAGCGGGCCAACCGTGGCTTCCAATGTCTTACTCTCAAAGAAGAAGGTAATAGTCCGGCTCCCAAAACTCTCACCACCAACCCTGAAGAGTACTGGCAGCGGCGGGGCCGTCTCCAAGGCCCCTTCACCACCATCACGAGTCCTGACCAGGTCAATGAGGGCAGGCAGTGTGCCCCCTCCAACAGTTTTGAGCAAACCGACATCTTCTGCTACCCTGGTGACGCCAGCAGTGTCATTTGCCACAGTCGCCAGGGGTACAAGGGCACAATCTGCCCCACCAACTCCATCCAGAAGAGGACCTGGTCGTCCACGAAAGGACGTAGCCGTTGCCACATCAACAGAAATAGCGGCTATTACCACAGCCACGGTCACGACTACTACGATACGGGGTTCCATTACTTCGCCCCGTATTTCCAGCAGCCCAACGACACTAACATCAACGTCAAGCAGACTGGACCCCATCAGAGAGGCTGAATCGGTGCACATGGTGGCTACAGGAGCCATCGACGATAATAATACCAAGGGCACGGGGAACAGTAACCACCAGCAGCAGTCCACGTCAACTCCAACATCATCGGCGGGCGACGTGGATCATCAACAGCAGCACCTGTTCCCCCAAATTGTGGTAAATTCACCCCCATACATGGCTACGCCTCCCGCCCCTAGGACTGTCAGCCCTGCCGTCACCACTCACCCACCGCTTATCACCAGTAGTACAATTCCATGCAATAGTTTCACGACTGGTGGCGGCAGGGCGGACACTCCCAATAGCGCGAGCAGCGGCGGCAACGACAACAATAATAATAATATTAGTATTCTTAACTTTAGTAGACACACTGCTGCTGCTGGGAGTGATAGTGGCGTCAATTACCGTGGCTACAATGACAATAACAATAATAACAACAGTCAATGCATCAGGTGTGAATGCGGTAGGCGCATCACACCTGATATTTTTAATAATTCGAGTAGTCGCGGTAATACTAATGGCGCTGCTGTCGCGAACAGCAGCAGCAGTAATAATAATAATAATAACAACAATAAAAAAAATAATAATAACAAGGTAGCTAGCAACTACAATTGGACGCAAGTTACACGCGGTTGCGGCGGTCGCAATGGTGGACGCAGTACATTAAATAATAATAGTAGAGTCACAACCAATAGCCCAGTAATAAATACCTCCAACGTTTTTAACTTATTAAACCATGACGACAGTGGAGATGTAAACTATGGGTTAGATCCGTGCCCGGGCGGTCGTTCGGGTGTCCCGCGTGACGCCTCGGGCCACATACTCCAGCGCGACATATATGTTTCTTCGCGCCGACCGCGTAACTCCCAAAACCCCCCTTTGCCAAACCCCCGGCGCGAAACCACAAGAAACTCTACGCGTCGTAATCCCCACCCCCCACAGAGCCGTAACAACCAGCGACAACCGACCCAACGGAATTTGGCTGGGCCTACGCGAGTGGTCTTACGCGATAATAAGCGTCAAGACCTCATTGCGATGGCTAATGCTACTGAATCCTGGGATGAACTGGAGGAGATGGACAGGGAACTGTCTGTGTTCTTTCAGGGCACCACAGAATCCAGGCCAGCGGGTCGTGGGCAACCTGGAGGTCGAACGGTGAATCGTAATCAAGGAGGCAATTTTGATCGCGAAGGCCCACAAGATCTGGGTAACGGTGGCAGAATTCGTGCTGCCACCCGTATTCAAAAATTGTACAGGGAGAATCGCAGGAAAGCGATGCAGGAGGTGCTTGAAGGCCCATCACCCTTTTGCCAGGTGCCTAAGGATGATGTCGACAGGTACTTCCGAACATTGTACTCCGACGATTCCCCCTTCAATGAGGAGTTGCCAGCAAGACAAGTTTGGCCACTAGACGAGGGCGATGAGCTGGCCGGGGCCTTGATCGTTCCTCTTTCGGCCACTGAGGTCAGCCGGAGGTTAGCCAGAATGCAGGACACTGCACCTGGCCCCGACGGTCTGAAGTACAGTGACCTGAAGAGGATGGATCCTGGTTCCGGACTGCTCACCGCTGCATACAATGCGTGCTACCGTCTAGGGGCCATACCAGTGTCGTGGAAAGTCTCCAACACTGTATTAATTTACAAGAAAGGAGACCGAAACGACCTGTCGAACTGGCGACCTCTCGCGATGGGCAATACCATCTACAAGCTCTTTGCCGCCTTGATTGCTGATCGCCTGACGAACTTTGTTGTCAATGGGAATAGGCTCACTTCATCGCAGAAAGGCTTTTTGAAGTACGAAGGTTGTTTAGAACACAACTATGTAATTCAGGAGGTCTTGACGGATGGAGCACGTGAGGGAAAGGATGTTATCATCGCTTGTCTGGATGCTTCCAATGCTTTTGGATCCATCCCGCATGAGGTGATATACGATGCTATTGAAGGGATTGGAACACCTGTGGTGTTTCAAAACCTGATAAAGAGTTTCTATACTGGGTGCACGACGAGGGTTCGCACCAGCGAGGGCTTCACTGAGCCTGTTCTTCTCATGAGAGGAACTAAACAAGGTTGTCCGGCTAGTCCGATTGTTTTTAACGTTGGCACTGATTCTGTTCTTCGAGCGGTAGAAGAGCTTAATCGGGGCTATATGTTAAGTACTGAGCGGGTCGCTTCACGAGCGTATGCCGATGATTATTGTTTTGTTGCTGATAGTGTGGAGGACATGGAGCAGATGTTGCTGACGGTCGGTGTTGCCGCTAAAAGGGTTGGCATTAAGTTCAACGCCTCAAAATGTGTTACCTTGCACGTCTCTGGCAAGGGTAATAAGCGTGGTGTACTCGACACCAAGTTCAACATCGACGGTGGGCAACTAAAGTCATTGGTAGAGGGCGAGGCCTATGATTACCTGGGCGTCCCGGTGGGCTTTAACATTAATCAGACCCCCATTGCTACGATAGGTGAAATGCTAGCTGATGCTAGATCCATCGACCGGTCTCTTCTTGCCCCGTGGCAAAAGATAGACGCTCTTCGGACGTTTATTATGCCGCGGGTTGATTATATCTTGCGGGGAGGAAAGGTCGACAAGACACCGCTGATCATGGCTGATAAAGTACTGCGAAAGTTGGTGAAGGGCTGGATGCACCTTCCACAGCGAGCAAGTGCCGAAGTAGTGTACTTGCAACCTTGGAAGGGTGGAGGTGGTATCCTCCCGCTTGCGGACCTAGCGGACATTTCTGTCATCGCTCAGGCTTTCAGGATGTTATCCTGTAAAGACCCTGAAGTGGCGGAAATCGCGAAGTCCTCACTTGAGCAAGCGGTCCAGAGACGAACAATTCATCAACCTTCGATGCAAGAAATTGCACAGTATCTTTCGGGTTCACTGGAAGGACCGTTTGCGCGGAACCAAGGTGACCCCAGTCTATGGTCGAGGGTGCGGGTCGCTACTAGGCGTCAATCTAGTCGATTTGGCCTATCGTGGGAATGGAGCGATGTTAATCGAGAGCTCGCACTGAAGTGCAAGGACGTTGAGGGGCGTTATGCTTTAATTGGTCCCGGCTCACGTTCGCAAGTAATATGGCGCCTAAGAAAGGCTGCACAACAGTTTTATTTTGAGACCCTTACAGTGAAGAAGGACCAGGGCAAGGTATGGCAGGTCACTGCCCGTAATCGTGAGAGCAATCTCTGTTTACGGGATGGTAAATATATCCGATTCGCGGAGTGGCGCTTTATCCATCGCGCGCGCCTAGACGTTCTGCCTCTTAATGGAGCAATTCGTTGGGGGCAGCGAGATAAACGCTGCAGAGTGTGCGGGTATAGCCTGGAATCCCTTCCCCATGTCCTGAATCACTGTATGACACATTCAGCGGCATACCAATTGAGGCATAACTCCATCCTAAACAGGATATCACGGGCCTCTAGGGTGGCGGGAGAAATGCGTGTCAATAAGCGCGTTCAGGGAGTTGATGGGGATCTGGCTCGTCTCAGACCTGACATTGTTGTTAGGGACGAACGGGCCAAGTCGGTGCTCATCGTAGATATCACTGTGGCTTTTGAGAACCAGTGCGCTGCTTTTGATGATGCGCGTCAATTGAAGATTGATGCGTATCATGAGCTCGCAACTGCATTGAAGGCACAGGGGTATCAGGTGCGTACTGACGCGATCGTTGTCGGCTCCCTAGGCGGGTGGGACCCTAACAATGAGCCGGTTCTGAGGGCACTTAGTATCTCATCGTACTATGCTCGCCTGATGAGAAGACTCATTGTGTCGGAGACCATTCGCTGGGCGCGAGACATATATGTGGAGCATGTGTCTGGTCAAAGACAGTATGCTGGTACCGTGGCGCCAAACGAGGATGCTTCGTGCGTCCGCCCGGACACGGACCTGACCTATGGACCACTGTCGTCTTTCTTAACGTCTCCACCACTGCGATCGCCGCCACCGCTAATCAATTAACAACTTTATATATTTTATTATTACTCGCGTGCTAGCCACTGCTTCTGACGTTTGTTTTCCTTGTCGTCGTTGCTACGCGCTATATACTAATTATACGTATGTATATATATATATACACACACATACACACATCATACCATTGTGTTTATTTATTTATTATTGTGTATGTGTGTTGAAATTAAATTATCATTGATCTTATTCTTATGACTAAACTCACCCCTCTCGCCACATGCAATGCTGGACCATTGTTATGTGGGGAAAGGGGTGATGTAAATATTATATTGTGACTGTACCATATGTAGACTGATTGTTTTTTTTATATACCAAGAGATTGATTCACTGCGGGTATTATTTATTGACTATGTAATTTATTTATTGACTGCTATTGCTTTTGTATATATTGTGAGGACTCCCGCCACACGAATGTATTTTTATTTATCTACTGTTTTTTCTAAGTGTTTTTGTAAAAATAATTAATTTAAAATAAGAAACACTTGCTGTACCCAGTGGGGGCTCGCCTCCACTGGGAAATTAAGATGGCTTAATAAAGTGAATTATAATCTGTTCTTATCAGCTTAATATCTGATACGATTCTCATTGAGAATCCAGTATATTAATCTGATTTTTGGAAATTGGTCGAGTCCCGGAGCTTGCTCCGGTTTGACCACGAGTTGCCCCGTCATTGCAGTGCCGTCGGGTGCAGCTCCATAAGACCATTTCCAAAGATCAGATATATCTGACCATTTTTGCGGGGGAAGTATCAGACCCCCAGCAGTAATTTAAACTTAACCACTTTGACCTTAGTTTATTGACCTAAAACATTTTTTTACATTGTGCGGTTATATATATTTATTGTATTTATTTATTTATTTATTTATTGTATTTATTTATTTATTTATTTATTTATTTATTTATTATCACGCACGATATTTTTAACACCTTCTGTGATACTTGCCGAGAAGCGATTTTTGTGCGACGTGACGACGAGCAGCTCGGAGTCCCCGGAGGCCATCAACACCAAGTGGAGGTCGACTTCGTGGAGGATTTCAAAGGTAAGTCTCATACATTAATTAGTTTACGGGGTCCCTTTCTTTCTCTCTTCTCTATCTACCCACCCAACATACCCATTTTTACCTTTGGGTACTTGAGTACACAAGTACCTACTCTCGGGAGTTAGGTAGTTGTTGCTGACAACTGTCGGTAACACTGTCTCTCTTCCATTTCCGGGTTAGGTAACTTACCATAGTTGACGTGAGTCGATAAAGTAGGTTCCTAACTTTCTCCCCGCGGTGAAAACCGTTCCCGGAGACTTGTCAGCAACAAGTTAACCAGTCTCACTGGTAACTGACCGCTGCGGTCTCTATCCTTCCCACTACCTACCCATCTATCTCTTTCTGTTCGGGCTAGTAGCCCATCTGGCTACTCTCTCGTTCCCTCCTGTGGTTCCCAAATTGCGAGTGGCAGCATAACCACTGTCATCTCGTAATACAAGAGCCACAGTCTTTCTCTCTCGGTCCCTGAGATTGAGAGCGGGCAATACAAATTGCCCTCTCTTACTCCTACACCGAAACCTCTTTTTCTTTCCCGACTACTAGTCATCGGGTGTAGCAATACCAATTGCTCTCCCGGTTCTCTAGTAGCCGAAAACTCTTTTCTATCCCGGTCCCTAAGGTGCAGGGGGTTGCAATTCCCATTGCTTCCCGTTGCTCCAGTGCCGAACTCTTTTCTGTCCCGGTCCCTCGGGTTCAGGAAGTAGCAAATCTCACTTTGCTTCCCTTGCAATCCAGTACCGAACTCTTTCCTGTCACGGTCCCTTGGTGTAAGAGGGTGGCAAATACAAATTTGCTCCCCTTTTATCCCGTACCGATTCTTCCATATTTTTCCGTTCCCGAGGGATACCCCCGCGACTAAAGGGGTATTCATTTACCTCTTTGTGTGAGGCTTGCCGGCGATTTTTAACATGGAGATCGAGCTCCAATTCCCTTTTGTCTTTCCAGTGCAGTGCCCTTTTTGCGCCAATGCCGCAAGAAGGACACTGCGCAAATACAGTAATTACGCTAGTTTTAATCAACATCTTGCGCGGGAGCACCCGGATGTTGACATTAAGTACTTCTGTCGTACATGCCAATATAAATCTTTAAAGCCTAAGGCCGTGGCGTTGAAAGACGTCAAGGCCCATTACAGAAAGGCCCATCCGGGTGCCTCCGCGAAAGATGTTGACCTTCCCTCCGGAGAGTCCGAGCTCCCCGTCGTCAAAAACAGAATCCGCCGAAGCGGAAGCGAGAGGCGTAGCATCCCCCTAAACTCAAGTCCCGTTACTCGCACACCCCCTAGCAGGCCCAGTATACGTCCGTCGCCTGCTACGGCTTCATCTATCACCTCCAGAAGTCCAGCGGGTACGGGAACCGGTGCCCCACCGGTATGCTCTAGCGCTGCCGGCATCGCTCCCAGTAGTCGCCTACGCACCCCTACACCAACAGCAACAACAACAACAAAAATAATAACAACAACAACAACGCCCTCTGTAAATACAACTACCAGCTACACGTGCTCAGTCTTGCCTAGGAAGAGCGGGCCGACCGTGGCTTCAAATATAATACTTAAAAAGAAGATGGTAATAGTCCGGCTCCAGAAGGTATCACCAACTGCACTCAAGAGAGCAGGCAGCGGCGGGGAGAGCTCTAAGGCCCCCTCACCACCATCCAGAGTCCAGACCAGGTCCATGAGGGCAGGCAGTGTGCCCCCTCCAACAAGTACCAGCAAATTAAGATCTCCAGCTGCCCTGGTGACAACAGCAGTGTCATTTGCCACTGTTGCCAGGGGTACAAGGGCACAATCTGCCCCACCAACTCCAACAACAGCAAGGAAGAGACCTGGTCGCAAGGACGTAGCCGTTGCCACATCAACTAACATCACGGCTATTACCACAGCCACGGTCACGACCACAATGATACGGGGCTCCATCACCTCGCCCCGTATATCAAGTAGCCCCACGATTTTACCACCAATATCGAGCAGGCTGGGCACAATCAGAGAGGCTGATAGGGTGCACAATGGGTCTACTGGTGAATGCAACGATCATGCTATTACTGAGGGCACAGGGAACAGCAACCACCAGCAGCAGTCCACGTCAACTCCAACATCATCGGCGGGCGACGTGGAACATCGGCAGCAGCACCTGTTCCCCCAAATTGTTGTAGAATCACCCCCATACATGGCTACGCCTCCCGCCCCTAGGACTGTCAGCCCTGCCGTCACCACTCACCCACCGTTCATCACTAATAGTACAATTCCATGCAATAGTTTCACGACTGGTGGCGGCAGGGCGGACACTCCCAATAGCGCGAGCAATGGCGACAACGAAAACAATAATAATAATTTTACTATTTTTAATTTTAGTCGACACACTGCTGCTGCTGAGAGTGATAGTGGCGTCAATTACCGTGGCTACAGTGATAATAATAATAATAACAACAATCAATGCATCAGGTGTGAATGCGGTAGGCGTATCACACCTGATATTTTTAATAATTCGAGTAGTCGCGGTGATACTAATGGCGCTGCTGTCACGAACAGCAGCAGCAGTAATAATAATAATAATAACAATAAAAAAAATAATAATAACAAGGTAGCTAGCAACTACAAATGGACGCGAGTTACAAGCGGTTGCGGCGGTCGCAATGGTGGACGCAACACTTTAAACAATAATAGTCGAGCCACCAACAATAGCCCAGTAATAAATACCTCCAATGTTTTTAATTTATTAAACCGTGACGACAGTGGAGATGTAAACTATGGGCTAGATCCGTGCCCGGGCGGTCGTTCGGGTGTCCCGCGTGACGCCTCGGGCCACATACTCCAGCGCGACATATATGTTTCTTCGCGCCGACCGCGTAACTCCCAAAACCCCCCTTTGCCAAACCCCCGGCGCGAAACCACAAGAAACTCTATGCGTCGTAATCCCCACCCCCCACAGAGCCGTAACAACCAGCGACAACCGACCCAACGGAATTTGGCTGGGCCTACGCGAGTGGTCTTACGCGATAATAAGCGTCAAGACCTCATTGCGATGGCTAATGCTACTGAATCCTGGGATGAACTGGAGGAGATGGACAGGGAACTGTCTGTGTTCTTTCAGGGCACCACAGAATCCAGGCCAGCGGGTCGTGGGCAACCTGGAGGTCGAACGGTGAATCGTAATCAAGGAGGCAATTTTGATCGCGAAGGCCCACAAGATCTGGGTAACGGTGGCAGAATTCGTGCTGCCACGCGTATTCAAAAATTGTACAGGGAGAATCGCAGGAAAGCGATGCAGGAGGTGTTTGAAGGCCCATCACCCTTTTGCCAGGTGCCTAAGGATGATGTCGACAGGTACTTCCGAACATTGTACTCCGACGATTCCCCCTTCAATGAGGAGTTGCCAGCAAGACAAGTTTGGCCACTAGACGAGGGCGATGAGCTGGCCGGGGCCTTGATCGTTCCTCTTTCGGCCACTGAGGTCAGCCGGAGGTTAGCCAGAATGCAGGACACTGCACCTGGCCCCGACGGTCTGAAGTACAGTGACCTGAAGAGGATGGATCCTGGTTCCGGACTGCTTACCGCTGCATACAATGCGTGCTACCGTCTAGGGGCCATACCAGTGTCGTGGAAAGTCTCCAACACTGTATTAATTTACAAGAAAGGAGACCGAAACGACCTGTCGAACTGGCGACCTCTCGCGATGGGCAATACCATCTACAAGCTCTTTGCCGCCTTGATTGCTGATCGCCTGACGAACTTTGCTGTCAATGGGAATAGGCTCACTTCATCGCAGAAAGGCTTTTTGAAGTACGAGGGTTGTTTAGAACACAACTACGTTATTCAGGAGGTCTTGACGGATGGAGCACGTGAGGGTAAGGATGTTATCATCGCTTGTCTGGATGCTTCCAACGCTTTTGGATCCATCCCGCATGAGGTGATATACGATGCTATTGAAGGGATTGGAACGCCTGTGGTGTTTCAAAACCTGATAAAGAGTTTCTATACTGGGTGCACGACGAGGGTTCGCACCAGCGAGGGCTTCACTGAGCCTGTTCTTCTCATGAGAGGAACTAAACAAGGTTGTCCGGCTAGTCCGATTGTTTTTAACGTTGGCACTGATTCTGTTCTTCGAGCGGTAGAAGAGCTTAATCGGGGCTATATGTTAAAAACTGAGCGGGTCGCTTCTAGAGCGTATGCCGATGATTATTGTTTTGTTGCTGATAGTGTGGAGGACATGGAGCAGATGTTGCTGACTGTCAGTGTTGCCGCTAAAAGGGTTGGCATTAAGTTCAACGCCTCAAAATGCGTTACCTTGCACGTCTCCGGCAAGGGTAACAAGCGTGGTGTACTTGACACCAAGTTCAACATTGACGGTGGGCAATTGAAGTCATTGGTAGAGGGCGAGTCCTATGATTACCTGGGCGTCCCCGTGGGCTTCAATATTAACCAGACTCCCATTGCCACGATAGGTGAAATGCTAGCTGATGCTAGATCTATCGACCGGTCTCTTCTTGCCCCGTGGCAAAAGATAGACGCTCTTCGGACGTTTATTATGCCGCGGGTTGATTATATCTTGCGGGGAGGAAAGGTCGACAAGACACCGTTGATCATGGCTGATAAAGTACTGAGAAAGTTGGTGAAGGGCTGGATGCACCTTCCACAGCGCGCAAGTGCCGAAGTAGTGTACTTGCAACCTTGGAAGGGTGGAGGTGGTATCCTCCCGCTTGCGGACCTAGCGGACATTTCTGTCATCGCTCAGGCTTTCAGGATGTTATCCTGTAAAGACCCTGAAGTGGCGGAAATCGCGAAGTCCTCACTCGAGCAAGCGGTCCAGAGACGAACAATTCATCAACCTTCGATGCAAGAAATTGCACAGTACCTCTCGGGTTCACTGGAAGGGCCGTTCGCGCGGAACCAAGGTGACCCCAGTCTATGGTCGAGGGTGCGGGTCGCAACTAGGCGTCAATCTAGTCGGTTTGGCCTATCGTGGGAATGGTGTGCTGCTAATGAGGAGCTCGCACTTAAGTGCAAGGACGTGGAGGGGCGTTATGTTTCAATTGGCCCTAGTTCACGTTCGCAAGTAATATGGCGCCTAAGAAAGGCGGCCCAAAATTTTTACTATGAGTCGCTCACAATGAAGAAGGACCAGGGGAAGGTATGGCAGGTCACTGCCCGCAATCGTGAGAGCAATCTCTGTTTGCGGGATGGTAAATATATCCGATTCGCAGAGTGGCGCTTTATCCATCGTGCGCGCCTAGACGTCTTGCCTCTCAATGGGGCAATTCGTTGGGGGCAGCGAGATAAGCGCTGCAGAGTGTGCGGATATAGCCTGGAATCCCTTCCTCATGTCCTGAATCATTGCATGACGCACTCTGGGGCTTATCAATTGAGGCATAATTCCATACTCAACAGGATATCACAGGCCTCTAGGGTGGCGGGAGAAATGCGTGTCAACAAGCGCGTTCAGGGAGTTGATGGGGATCTGGCACGTCTCAGACCTGACATTGTTGTTAGGGACGAACGGGCCAAGTCGGTGCTCATTGTAGATATCACTGTGGCTTTCGAGAACCAGTGCGCTGCTTTTGATGATGCGCGTCAATTGAAGATTGATGCGTATCATGAGCTCGCTACTGCATTGAAGGCACAGGGGTATCAGGTGCGTACTGACGCGATCGTTGTTGGCTCCCTAGGCGGGTGGGACCCTAACAATGAGCCGGTTCTGAGGGCACTTAGTATCTCATCGTACTATGCTTGTCTGATGAGAAGACTCATTGTGTCGGAGACCATTCGCTGGGCGCGAGACATATATGTGGAGCATGTGTCTGGTCAAAGACAGTATGCTGGTACCGTGGCGCCAAACGAGGATGCTTCGTGCGTCCGCCCGGACACGGACCTGACCTATGGACCACTGTCGTCTTTCTTAACGTCTCCACCACTGCGATCGCCGCCACCGCTAATCAATTAACAACTTTATATATTTTATTATTACTCGCGTGCTAGCCACTGCTTCTGACGTTTGTTTTCCTTGTCGTCGTTGCTACGCGCTATATACTAATTATACATATGTATATATATATATACACACACATACACACATCATACCATTGTGTTTATTTATTTATTATTGTGTATGTGTGTTGAAATTAAATTATCATTGATCTTATTCTTATGACTAAACTCACCCCTCTCGCCACATGCAATGCTGGACCATTGTTATGTGGGGAAAGGGGTGATGTAAATATTATATTGTGACTGTACCATATGTAGACTGATTGTTTTTTATATACCAAGAGATTGATTCACTGCGGGTATTATTTATTTAACTTCATTATTTATTTATTTATTGACTGCTTTTGCTTTATATATATTGTGAGGACTCCCGCCACACGAATGTATTTTTATATGATGTTTTTTTAAGTGTTTTTGTAAAAATAATTTATTTAAAATAAGAAACACTTGCTGTACCCAGTGGGGGTTCGCCTCCACTGGGAAATTAAGATGGCTTTTAATAAAGTGAATTATAATCTGTTCTTATCAGCTTAATATCTGATACGATTCTCATTGAGAATCCAGTATATTAATCTGATTTTTGAAACTCGACGAAAATCTGGGGCTTGCTCCAGTTTTGTCACGAGTTGCCCTGGCATTGCAGTGTCGCTTGGTGCAGCTCAATAACTCCTTAAAACATAGATCAGGTTTAAATGATACGTTTCCCGACCATTGTATTGAATGCAATGGTCGAACATGGAAAAATTTCCATTTTGAAAATTTTTTCATTTCCACTAAATCTTACACGATCAAAAATTTTCATATTCGATATTTTTCGAGTAAAAATTATTTTTCCATCGAAGAAAACTTGACATCTTCAAAAAATACGGAAATGTTCCTTGAAATAAATAAGAATTGTAAACGCTTAATTCTATAAATAGTTGTTCAATCATAAGTAAAATAACTTGAAGTTTTCGAGTATAACATAAAAAATATCCATAAATTTTACTATTTGACTAAAAAATCTATTTTAGAAAGAAATTTAACACGGTCGAAAAAAAAACTTGTAATAGTCGACTAACTTTTAATAGTGCCGGTGAGACACTGGTTCCCGTACCCGCTGGACTTCTGATGGTGTTGGATGAAGTTGCAGGCTACAGACGTGCTCGTGATTTATAACCACAAGATCTACAAAAGTATTTAGTGTCTCCATTCGGGTGCTCCCGCGAGAAATGTTGATTGAGACTCGCGTAGGTGCATACCAAATATAAATAACAATGTACTCGATATTATATTTCACTTATTAAGTTACAATGGAAAATACTTGAATAAAATTTCATTTGATATTAGAATTTTTATAACAGAACGAATAAAAATTGAAATAAGTTTTATAGTAATTTATGTTAAATAAATTGTAATATTTAAGTTCTACTCTCACAAATGTTGTCAACTCAAAATTATAGTATACGGATTACAACTTTTAGGCAAGTTTCTGAAGAGCAGTGAATATCAGGATAAGGGACTTTTTAGGCTGATAATTTCTTGAGTACCCACTTCCGGAAGTTCGGTAGTTGACACCGGCAACGGTCGGTAATGACAGTGCTCTTCCTTATCATAGTCGGTAACAATTGTTAATTGGAATTAGTCGGTACAACAGATCCCCCCTCACTAAATTTATAGATAAAAAGGAATGAATGATACTCAGATTTGATAATTAGATGCGAACCGTGTACTTATTTGATAGAATGAAAGGCTATGTACTGAAATAGTCGCATCTATGGTCATACGTGATATCAGATATGAGAATCTTTTTATCAGGTTTAGATTTGTAATTATAACAACGTATGCATTTATATAAGATCATGTCTGATAATAGATGTTACTTCTAATCATGATTAGATGGATAGATGTTCCTTTATGATCATGTCTAATGTTATATATAATCAAAAATTAATGCATTCCAAATTCAAACAAATATAGTCTTCTGACCAACGGTTCAATTGAATATCAAATGCTGTAATGACTAACAGCTTAATTAGTCGTGATAAGACAATTTGTTTCTAATTTGTCCAACCTTGAATACACCCAATTATATTAATCAATAATTAGCTTACCTAGAACTCATCATCATTACGTATAAATTATAATTATAATCAAAACTCTTATGTAGATCAACTAAAAGTATAACCTTGTAATAATTAACCTCATTAGAAATTATTTTTGTTACGAAGAATTTCTTTGGAATCTACAGATTTGTAATCAGTAATCAGTTACATTCATACTGCTACCTAATCAGAACGCATTTAAGAATATAGACCAAATTAATTCAAAAATACCAAAAAAATCGAGGTAATGAGGATCCTCACGTGAATATTTCAATTTTAAACTATTTTATTAATTTAATAATATTTATTTTTGACAATAAAATGTCACTTATAGATAAGAACAAAAATTTTTCGTAATCGATTCTGTTTTCGATTTATCATTTACGCACATAAAAATCAACATTCTATATAAATAACGATTTTAATTTATATTATGTTTAATCATATGTCTCTAACGATTGTTTTTATTAAAAAGTTAATTTCTTAAAATTTTATTTCGTTACTTCGTAATTTACATTTTTCAAATATTCATAGTCATGAGTTAAATATATGTGCAAGTGTTTTATAAGCTGTTTTAAATTATAATGTTGTTAATAAATTAAAGAATTAAGTTACTGCGAATAAATGTCATAAAGTTTTACTGATAAGTTATTAATGATAAAAAAAAAACATAAAATAAAAAATTGAAAAAACATAAATTAATTCGACACATGGGCTATTAGCAATGACTTTTAAAACACTTACGTAAAAAAGCATACATTAATTAATCTTTGTCACATGATGTTTTATGGTAACACAATTTTTTTTTTTGCAATGTAATAAATTGATAGTTCATTTAAATTATTTTTATTCAATTTTATTAAAGAAAAAAAAAAATTCTACTGCTTCGGCGTGATTTTAGTCAAGTTTAGGCCTCTTTGAATAAACTTCTATGGTTTGGCGTAATTTCGGCCATTATTAGTAATTTTACAGCCCTGATTTAAAAAAATGATTTAGAATAATTCAAAACAATTTGAAATGATTTAAAGTAATTTGAATCGACTAATATATAGATATACACTTAACATGGAGCAAATCATTTTTCTTAATCAGGGAGCAAAAAATAAAATCTATATTATTAGAGGATTATTTTTAATGGTATGAATTTTTTTTTTTACGTTTTAATTTGTCTTCAAATACTTTTCTAACTCCATCTATAGCAAATTCATGATAATTAAAGACAGAGATAAATTTTTCTATGTTTCAACTTATTTGATATATAAAAATCAAAAAAATTATTTTTTTCCTGAATTATCGACGTTTAGTGATAGACTATTATTATGCAAGCAAATAATTTATCCAATTTAACTTAAATTTGATTTATTATATATTTCATACAAGTAATAATTATTTTACGATTTAATTATGCTAATGATTTTTATTATTTAGACAAGTGCCGTAACTATTTTATATTATTATAACACAGATATATTTTTTTCGATAGCGGGGAATATTCGTATAAATAGTCAAATAAATCATTCTCTCAGATTATAGTTAATTAAGTTCTTGCCTGAACTACATAACATAATACTTATATTGTCTCTTTTAAAAAAACAAAAATGCATATTAAAGTTTTTATAATAACTCTTTCTGCTTGTGTATTTGCTGAGGTAATTATTAGACTATGCTTTATTTATTTTTGAACAATTACACACGGAGAAAAAAAAATATCCGGAACTTTACTTAAAAATATGAGTTAAAGTTACTAACTTTAGATTTTAAACTTAAAACGCTATTCGAATTATATGATTTTTGCTATTTGAGTATAGAAATTAATATAAGCTTCATTAGTAAACGAGTTTAAATTTTAGTATCCATTTTAGTAAATTTTATTATATTAGAATAGAATTAAGTAAAATTCAATTTTTATTACTTTTTTAACTTTATTATACTAATATTGTTATTATTATTTATGGCATATGTATTGTGTTGGTGTAAATTATTATATTTAAAAATCACTGACTTGACCGAGATTCGAACCCTGATCTTCCGCGTGCGAATCCTATCCTCAGTCTGTCGGTCCGATGTCTCTTCTTTAAGATAGTCTCTGAACTTGTAATACATATTCGTATGCGGCTATTGAAAAGTTACTAAACAGATTGTAATTTCTGTATACTGTAGAGTATTAATGCATATTTTTAGATAATTTTCATATTTTTATTTTTAAATGTAATACTCAACGTTAGGTAATAATTTAATATTATCTTTGTGAAAATTGCTGTTCTATTAATAAATAATACGAATAAATCAGTAATAAAAGTAATTTTATCCATTAAAGAAATCGCTTATACTATCATTCAATGGATAAAAGTTTATGGTTGAAAATAATAGATTGCTTCTATAAATTTTTATTTATTAATTTTTAGCCTCATTTCGTAGCACCAAATGCACCTCACAGTCATACTGGAAATTTACTACGAAAAATCGGTGATTTCAAACATGGAGAAGCTGTCGTTGCTGACAATATTGTAATAAAAATATTTTATTTAGTCAAAAGATTTTTAAAAATATTTTAATAAACTATTTTTTAATTTTTTAAGGTTAATTCATTGAAATTTCACGGTAATCGGAATGCTCATACTGCTCCGGGTGATATATTACGAGGTTTTGGTGATTTTAAATATCGGGCGGCAGATGCTGCTGATGATGTAAGTTTTCATAAATAATTTTTCATGGTTGCAATGATAAATACAATAAGTGGTCATCGAATTTGTAATTGATCAACAGGTAGTAGGATCAATCAAAGATAAGGTAGAACAAGGAACATCGTTGATTTCCGGCATATTTCAAGGACTTGCAAATAAAAAACATTCAGACGGTGAACATCATTCGACCGCATCGACATCACCTGCTCCGACTCTGCCACCACCTGCAGGATCTATAGACTTTTCTGGATCATATAATCCATCTTTCCCACCACAAACAGGATCACAACCAGGTTTTTCATACCCATCAAGGCCACCTACAGGATCTATAGACTTTTCTGGATCATATAATCCATCTTTCCCACCACAAACAGGATCACAGCCAGGCCTTTCATACCCATCAAGGCCACCTGCAGGATCTATAGACTTTTCTGGATCATATAATCCATCTTTCCCACCACAAACAGGATCACAACCAGGTTTTCCATCCTCATCAAAGCCACCTACAGGATCTATAGACTTTTCTGGATTATATAATCCATCTTTCCCACCACAAACAGGATCTACAGACTTTTCTGCATCATTTACTCCGACTTCCCCACCACAAACAGGGTCACAGCCAGGTTTTTCATATCCATCAATACCACCTGCAGGATCTATAGACTTTTCTGGATCAGCAGGATATTACCCCGATTACAATGTGTATCCATATCCAGACGTGAAAAATGCAGAAGGCCGTTTCGTATTCATATATGATGGAGGACAAAAAGATCTAACGATCGATGAAATTATTCAAGCTGGAAAATATCTTGAAGCAGCAAAAAAAGCAGCTCTCAATGATAAAAAAAACACATCATAGATTTATAAAGGATGTATATACTAAAATTTTATATGAATGATATTAGTTATTAGTCTCATGTATAAAGATCGCAATATAAATTTAAGAACAATATTGTTTACATTTACTTTTTATCTCTTAAGTTTGTTACTTGTATTGTCTAGAAAAATAAAACACGAAAATTTATTACTGTTAATGATAATTGTACTACTTTATAACCTGAGACCCAATCGAATGTGTACACATGCTGCACGGAAAGAAAATTCTAGCAAAATTTACGATAATAATATCGTAATTTGTCCTATTGATTATTGTAGTGGTGGACTAGACTTTCAAAATCGTAATTTTTACGATGTAGCGTTGGAAATTTCATTTAAGAAATAATACTTCAGACAAATAAGACAAAGTCTTAAGCTCTATAATATAAATTACGATGTGAATATCGTAAAATTTGAAGAGAAACTTTAAATAAAATAATAAAATAATGATCGTTCGGAAGTTGGATTCGAACCCGAGTCCTTTCAAGTACGAAGTGTCCGACGCCTTGGACCACACGGCCATCGAAGAGTTTACACTTTGTCTTATTTTTAAGGTCCAGAAAAACGATTTGAATAAACATTCATAAGTTATGAGAGTGCCTCTTGCGGAGGACGCAGTTAATATTTAAAAATTACGATAAATTATCGTAATTTTTAGAGCTTACACCGTATTGTAACAGAGGCAGCACTGTAATATTTATTTTATTCAAAAGAACATAGAACGATAAATATAGGAATAAATATAGTTTTTGAATTGTAATTTTTATTTATTTTTTTTTACGATGTTAAATTGTAATTTTTGAAGTAATTTTTAATCCTAAAAGTCTTTGTTAAAATTACGATGTCAAATAGTAAAAAATATAACCCACATAGTAAATTTTGAAATAAGATATTTTAAAAATTGACGCTAATAAAGGTCTAGTCCACGATTACGATATTATCATCGTAAATTTTGCTAGAATTTTCTTTCCGTGCACCTCTTCAAAGAAGAATCAGTAAATGCACATCCTAGCAGAATGCCCTGCCTACAATCAGTTCCGTCAAAAGCACTTACGACACTGGATTCAAAATGGCGCTTTTCAAACTGACCTGCTCTCAGTGATTACTGAAGACACTATCTAGCTCAAGGGCTCTATACTCTTATCTATGCGATACCATTGCTTTAAGAAACAGTGATGTTTCTCCTTTAACTATATAACTACGACTCTTACGACTTAACCTAAATTTTTCTCTAATTAATTATTCCTGCTATGATGTCTCAGTTAAGCCGGACCATATTGGCCATCTCACGGAAATTGCAATAAATATATGCGAAAATTACCATGGTCACAGTAAAATTGACAAGGTTTATAGTCCAAATTACTGTAACCATTAGAAATTTTACTGTGGCCATAATAATTTTTGCAAGTGTTTATTTGAAATTCCGTAAGGTGGCCAACATGGTCTGGGTTTACTATAACGCCACATCATTTCAATCAAGAATAATTTCTCCGTGTGGTCTTCCTATCACTTTCCAGTAATAGTAGAGTGAAATCCAATTTGAATTCCAATATAAAGATGACTTAGTTTTAGATTTTATTCTAGAATTTAAAAATATTAATTTTTTACCAGATCTGTACGAAAGTTTAAATTTTTGCCTCGGTTTGTGGGATGAATGGCGCATGTGCTAATTTTTATTATATGTTTTCTCAAAAGAAAAGAACGACTTTCTTCCTTATAAACAGGGCAGGAATTCAAACTTTCGGTGCGGGTATGGTGAAAAATAATTACCGTCCTTAATAATAATATTAAGAATAAGAGAGATTTTACAAAATAGTTTGATACATCGGCAAATAATTTTTCGTTCAAATCATAAAACCGGTCATCGATAGATTCTTAATGATGTTTTTATCGCGTACGTCATTAATTAGTTCATATTAAAAAATAAAAAATGGATCAATTTATACTTATCAGTAACAATGAAACGTAATTTTTATAAAATAGAATATTCTATGTAGCATAAAATTTTTTTAGGTCTAAATAGTTTTTTTTTATTTCAAGCACAACTATTTGCAATTAATTGCGCCTTAATTTGCGCTATTAAAATCTGAAAAAACTCTCAAACACCCAAAAAAGTTAGCAACCGAACTACTGGACCGTAGCTTAGAAGTAAAGAGATTAAAAAGAATTAAATCATTAGATCTGCAATGATTTTTATAAATAAAATTCCTGTCAGAATTAAAAAATAGATGATTATTTATCAATGAAAATCTGAGACATCCGAAGCAATTAATATCATATAGGATAGATTATAATTTTTCAGTAAATAATAAAAAAATAAGTCTTATATTTTAGCTTAACGATTTTTATTTTAAAATCATTGATAATATATATATATATATATATATATATATATATATATATATATATATTCAATTTTTTTTACTAATCCCAATTTGAGTTAATTAATAAATTTTATCCAATAAATGAAACTTCTTCATATTTAAACCAGAACGTGACATCTATTCTGTATATTATTATTATCATCACACTGATATGACATTTGTTCAATGGCGGGAATTATAAGTATAAATAGACGACCAAATCAATCAATTGTATCATAGTGAATTTAGTTTGAGGATTATATTACTTCAAATTACATCGTTATCACGCATAATAACTTAAAATGTTGACTAAATCAGTCATCATAGTTCTGTCTGCTTGCATATTTCTCCAGGTATTATTCGATTTTGTTATAATTTTTCTTTCTATTATTATTTTTATTTCCAATTTAAAGTTTCACGAAATATTGTTTTTTATATCTCCCTTTTTAATAATTTGATCATAAATTTAACTCGTTGTTGAGTGTCGAAATTTTTGAAAAATTTCTATACTGAATCGATTGAATTGTTACTTAAATTTTTAATAGATATACAAATAATGTTGATCATGTATGAAATTTCTTCATAAAATTGATTTTAAATTAACGAAATAAATTTTTTACTTCTCAATAATTTTTTTAAAATATTGGTAATTTAGTTAATTAACTATATTTAGATTTCGTGAAAAATAAATGGTATATGGTCGTATATATGTCATATGTGATACATATATGCGTTATACACGATTCATATGTAATCCACATATGAGCCATATATGATTTATATATGAGCCATACATGCTCCGTATATGGTGATATGTAGATTATATTTAAATCATATGTGTCATATATGGCCATATATGAGTCAGTATAATTCATATAAGATCAATATATGTGTCATATAAGATCAATATATGTGTCATATATGATTAATATATGAGCCATATATAAACCGTATATGATTTATATATGCATCATAAATGATCTATATATGGTGACATGTAGGGCATATACATCATATGTGTCATATATGATCTATATGCATCATATATAGCGATATGTAGACCATATATAAAGCATATATGATTCATTTTTCACGGGTTAATTTTAGTTGTTATTACTTGAAATTTATTTCCCACGTTAATATAGGACAATTATGCTACTGCAACAGAACACAGCTACACTGGAGATTTTTTACGAAGGATAGGTGATTTTAAGTATTCAGGAGGTGAAACTGCCGATAGATGGGTATTTAAACTAATAAATTATTTGATATAATAACTTTTATAAGAAATTTTAATAAAATACCTTTTTAAATATTTTAAGCTCAGTATATTCCATCATCACGATAATTCGGACAAACCTAGACATACTCTTACTGGTGATATCTGGAGGGCTCTCGGGGATTCTAAATATAGAGCTGCTGAAAAAGCCGATGAAGTAAATATATATTTTTTACGATTTTTTAATTGATAATTAATTTATTTACTATATTTTTGATCAAATATTAAACTTATGATTTATTATTAGGCTGTGGCAAAAGCTAAGTCTTATGTAGGAGAAGCAATAGGAAAAATCATAAGCAAATTTCAACCAAAAGCTGAATCTCCACCAGCTCATCCCAGGCCGAAGGCTGCTCCAATTCCTAAAAGACCAATTCCTAATAGACCAATTCCAACATTCCCATCTCCAAACCCTGTAGAACCAGATCCAGAATTCTCATATCCGTCAAAGCCTCCAACCAAATCCTATCCGAACCCTGCAGAACCAGATCCAGAATTCTCATATCCGTCAAAGCCTCCAACCAAATCCTATCCGAAACCTGCAGAACCAGATCCAGAATTCTCATATCCGTCAAAGCCTCCAACCAAATCCTATCCGAAACCTGCAGAACCAGATCCAGAATTCTCATATCCGTCAAAGCCTCCAACCAAATCCTATCCGAACCCTGCAAAACCAGCTCCAGAATTCCCATATCCGTCAAAGCCTCCAACCGCAACCCCAGAACCTTGTGTTCCACAAATGAATCCCACCCTAAGGTCATCGAGTCCTAAAATTGTATTTATTTATAATGGAATTACACGAGAGCTATCACCAGATGAAATTATTGAAATAGCACATTATTTTGAGCGATCAAGGGAAGTATCTACGAAATAATAATAAGGAACATAAATTTATATGTGACAACAGTTTTGTTAATTGACAATAGTTTTATATTTTTGTATTTTATTATTCTAATTTCATAATTCCAAATTTTGAAAACTGAAAAATTTATACTATGATCTTAAAAAACAATGCAATGAACCACAAATTATATATAATAGTACAAAAAAAATGTCATGTTTAATAAGTAATCATTTGAAAAAATAAAGATATTTTGCAATTATAAAATTTTGAGTATTATTTTTTTTATTGATAAATTTTTTTCGCTGCTATTAAGTTAATTGTTAAAAACCATCGTTTGGCTTATCTATTAATTACAGTATATATGCTATCTACATACATATTACTGTTTCATTGTTGAAACTAAAATTTTTTTTTCTAATCGTTTTAAATCGTTTCTTTTAATAACGTACGTTATTATTCAAACTTTTATATTTTTTTGGATTTGATCATTATGATTTTTTTAAAGTAAAAACAGACTACTAATTAACAATAAAAGATTAAATAGCGCATTTTGATGATTCACAAAAAGCGATAGCTCATATTGGTATTTTTATATCATTGATATTGTAGAAGAACTCGTTAACAACGAAAAAAATGACCACGAATTATAATCAAATTTGATTCATAATAAATTTTATTTAATATCACAAGATTTATATTAATCCATTATTCCGTTAACTGTATCGTTACACACGCAGTTATTTTTAATTTCATTGAATAATATCTTTTTATAAATTTCGAACGCTTGAAATTGATGATAAATTTTTGAGGTGGTCTACAAGGTCAACTGATAGTCGCATTTTTTGATGTAATAAAAAATGATGCCATATATAATTGTAAGTCTTCTAATTACTTTTTAATCGCATACATCATTAAGAAATATTAAAGAACAAATTAATTTAATATAACAATAACATCGAACTCAATTAACTCGAATGTTAATCTATGGAATATCGGAAATTCCGCCGTATCGAATGCCCCTTCTCTATCGAAGAATAAACTCCACGCATGCGCTCTTATATGCTATGAATATACCCAGGCACATACAAATGTATGACATCGGGTGGGGGACAGCGCATCTCGTAGTGGGGGTTAAGATTGAGGGGAAGTTCCGAGTTGACGGAATTCGACTATCAAAAAATGTCAGAGCTAAATGAACATAAAAATAAAATTGAACATAGCTCTGTACGAGTGATATTACTGCGCTTGCAAAAACCTTAGGATTCAATTATTTTCTGCGAAAAATATTACATGATTTGAAAAATTCTCTAAACTTTCTCATTGTTATCATTTTCGATATTTTTTCAGGTTCTACTGCTCAGAAGATAGAGCACTATTACATGCTCTTTGAATTTTTAATTTATAAAAAAGGTGACGAGGGCTTCTGAAATAACGCTAGCACATATAAGTGAAGGAAAATAATTTTTTTTTCCAACACCGAGCCCTGAGTGTGGATTGTTTATTTGCTGAGTGTGTGAGTGTGTCGACTGTTGAATCTTCAGACGAGGGCTTCTGAAATCTAAATGTGTCACGATGACGTCATTGAGTCGTGATGACATACACAATAATGTTAAGTCATTAAAACATAAGATTTATTAACAAAAGAATACTCAGTGTTTTCGACAATTTATTCAGACTTTGATGCTATCATGCATCCGAGAATAGAAAAGATATGTGAATATTGTTATAGCGATAAATACATTCCACATGACATGTATTTAAGTCAATATATGATTGATAAATATATCACACATATTATACTACTTAGGTAGAATGCTCTTAATGATCAGTAATCGTTGAAAAAATTAGCCTTCAGTATTTCACCATCGACAAAATGGACTTCACTAATGCTTCCATTGGTGAAAAACGAAACAATGATAGTATTAATGTTACTGAAAAGTGTAATTTCAAACGTCAGTGTTATAATCCTATTGCGATAGAAAAATCACACCATCAACTATACTCCAACATTAATAATAGACCTTTACCCAATGAGGAAGTTCAAGACGTAGGTAATGACGACTACTCACGACAAAAAGACGCATTTCAAGCTTCTGAGAAAAATATCTTACAACATTACAATACAGCAAATAATGCTAATGTGGCTTCACAAATGACTTCATTTTATGATAAATTTCAATCATATCATATAACTAACATCAATAAATATCAAGGCAGTAAAATAGTGTTATATGACGCACTCAGCAAAAAAAATATATATTTTGACTCTAATGTGCCATTTTCTCTGGAGAACTTTCACGATCTTTTCCATTTAAGTGGGCACGCTTTATATCTTGATTTGACTAGAAATTACGTGACAATGTTAACATTGGTTCTAGATTGTCTACCGTGTAAGGCAAACACATGCACATCAAAAATGACCAGTACTCAGTACGCTTCATACCAAGACGATATTTTGCCTGACCTATGGAAGGAAATAAATTCACATTTAGATCTATCGTTTCTAAACTTCAAAGAAAATATGGTCGCATGTTTTCGAGACAATGGATGTAGTATTCATATTTATATAAATGTATCAGTATCGATAAACGTATATGAACACATTATCAATGTTCTCAATAAATCAAAATCGGATTATATGAAGCCAATACTTAAACGGTATGAAATAAGTCATGTTTCCCGCGTACCATTACCATATTTGACAGATCACGATGGGCATATTTACAATTTGTCGCTTCAAGGAAACCATGAGCTGTACAATATCGATATTATTCCATCTGCAGCAAATTACATTGATTTTGAGATGCAATTAACGAATGACTTTAGTATAGGAAAGGATATAATTCTAGCTAAGATAGTATTTAATCATCATGGCGGATTGACACAACAGCTATATCATGATGAAATTTCTCAAGAGTGGGACATAACGGATAACATGGAGACGGAAGTGGTCTATGTAATTGCAATTTTAAAAGACTGTGACCCATCAGTCCATAGTGATGATGGCATACCAAAATTATGCCCCGTGTTCAATACTGCAGCATGTGAAATACCTGCGTTTATTCGGAGTCATCGAAATTTTATACTAGAAAGCAATAATCGTAACTTTCAGCAATTCGTCCAGAATTTATTACAGGAAAATTACAACAAGTGCGATCGAAATGCGAATTTTCATCAGCACCCTTTGTACCACGTTCATGTTGACGCGACAGAGTTAGAACGTGATATTTTACTGACTCTCGACAGTATTGGAAGAAATATTGCTAGGCATGTTTATCAAATAGAAACACCCGTAACTGATACATTTTCATCAAACGAACAGACGAAAATAAGCCCAGGAAATAACGTTAACTTCCGGGGAGTTCATCGATACTTGAGTTATTTAGTTCAGTTTTGCCACGAGCCAGATAATTCAGCTGGCTACGCTTTCTATGTTCTAGTACTGTCGGTAATGTATACAACGCAAAAGCTTATGATTAATGCAGATAACCAACAAGTCATTTTTACAATGATTAGACGGGCAATTACTTTGTATGACTCTTATGATAATCGGCAGTTGCTTTGGATCCTTGACTCTTTGATAAAAATAGATTGTATGGCTGAGTTAGGTCGTATATTTCCCGAGCCATTACGAATATTGAAGCAACTCGCGACCTCTGTATTCATGCGCCGTCGAGTTGAATCCCGGCTGGTTAACGACGCACTTATTTCAGCCCCAAGTGATATTAGTCGCGAGCGTATAAAAAATCCAAACAAAACAAGTAGTTTAGTTTCTAGTACATCAATTAGCTATGATGTGTTACTTTTCGACGAACTATGCCGCTTATATTTACACGATGAATTACCTTTGTACAAGCACTTAACAGACCTCATGTTGGAAGAAATTGTAACAACTATTTTTCGTCGTTACTTAATACTGTTTTATCGCAACGTTATGAACAATAACGTAATGTACATTTATAAAGACCCATTATACATCGAGTACAAAATGTCTAATTTCGTTAGTGACACAACAGCTAACAGCAAATTACGATTCATGTACGACAAGTTACAGATGTATATAATCCCAATATTTGCAAATAAGAACTCATCAATAACAGAGTCAAAGTGTCGAAATTTGGCTATGAAGATTATAAAAAATGCCTGGTATAATTACGTCAATGAACATATCCCTGTAAAAAATATACATTTCGGTAAATATCGTTACTTTGTGTGTACACTTCGTGGTGTATTTAATAACATAACCGGTCTGTACATGAGTGGAATACCACAGCTATATTTTGAAAATGCAAGCAGTTTTTGTATTTTACCGCCAATGGGGATAAGCGACACTCATAATAATAGATACGACAATTATAGCAGTCAGAACACTGCGAGCTATGAAAAGTCTAATTTCGATAAGACCGCCGGTAATAACAACGAGCATAGCGACAGTAGTAATGAAAATATCGATAGTAATAATAGCAGCTTGAATATAATGGCCACTGTGAATAACGTTAACGGACATAATTATCAAACACAATTGCGCATTATCAATGATGAGTTGATGATTAGAATCGACAATTGGAAAAAGCTCATCCATATATACTTAACATCACAAGATCAATTGTTCTATTTGTCAATCATGGTTCCGGGTTTGCTAAAAATAGGAGAGTCTGTATTCGATAAGCAAACCCGTTTACTGGCAATTAATACCATTACTGATCGGATACTCAAAGACAGAAGTACGAAAAATGAAGACGAACTATTTTACTTGTTACCAGTTATGCAATATCACTGTATTGACTGTAATTCAATAATGGCCATAGCTCGTTGTATAGATTCATTGATAAATGAAAAGAACTTTGTAGTAACGACATCTTCATTAAGCAACGTCTTCAACAATCTTTATAAAAGTGACTTGAACAATTTGTACAAAGCTATTGGGGGTAAGCGCGATAGTCAATTTGACTATGAAATTTATACGGACCCGAATGATCTCTTTGATAATATCATTAATGGGTTCACATATCACCCGCATAAACGTTTATTTTCGGTCGCATTTGTGTGGTCTCTCATGGAATACTATAACTCTGATGAGGACATTATTCGTGTTAAATTTGACATAACGCGACGTTCTCGAAATAGTCAATTGATGAGAGAAAGCATTATGTCATCGAAAGAAAAAAAACTGTCTGTTACATTACAAGGTGATCCATTTGGTTTGACAAAGCAAAAATTTGATTTGAGTCAGTTTACCTGCGAAACAAATGAAAATTTTCGTCGAGCTTTTAACATAACGTTTCAAAGACTGCCATCAAATGACAATTCTGAAAAGACTGGCTTAGAAAAAAGAGTTACTGGGTCTAAAAGTCATGTCAAACGGAATAATAAGTCGACAATAAATGAGCCTGTGCAGCTACTAGACATTTGTATGTATAATGCGTTATTAAGTATATCGATAATATTTCGTTTCGATACCAAGACCATAACAGACTATTTAGAACACTGCGCACTACTGTTTCAACCATTCAACAATTGCCGGAAGTTCACTTTGTATTACGGTGAGCCACGATGTGGAAAGTCATTCTTAGCCAATTTAATAATTCGTGCAGCGGAACCTAGTGTATTTAATGTACTATCCGACCTTGCAACAGCAGCGACCGCAGCATCTCCCTCACCGGATCTGATAAAGGCCTTTCAGTCTTACGTTGTTTGCATTAAAGAAGTGCGTCGATTAGAAGAATCATTACTCAAAACGATAACCGGTGAAGATCATATGGACCAACGGGATTTGTACAAAGGCTACCAAAAACTTACCCCAATTTGCTTCATATTTGGGTGTTCAAATCAGATTCCGCAGATCGAAGCTGATGAAGCGATCAAAGACCGACTTTCAATATTCAATTTTACAAATCGTATTGAACCGTGTTATAATTTTCGCGAAGTTATTGATGACAATCAATTACTTTTATACATAAATGAATGCACTATTCAACCGTCTATTGAAGAATTGGCGACTTCGATCGGACTCTACAATTCTATATATGCAACATTTTGTTTAACCCGAAATAAGCTCGGACTTGTGATACCGACGATAAAAAATCATTCATCCCTTCAAATTATGAAAAAGTTTCTAATTCATAACAGTCTCATGTACTATATAATGGATCTCTGTGGAATAGAAGTTGTTACTGGGTATTCAATTAAAATGGACGACTTGAAATATCGAGTTGAACGCGCTATTGAGAAATCAAAGAGAGCATCGAGAAACAATTACCAATTGAACGATTTCATAAGTGACTTCAGCCAACATTTTCGAAAACTGTGTAATCGAAATGAATACTCTAATAATGATGTGTCGATTGAATATATTGGCGTTGGGTTGCCACCGACAGATGCTAGTCATGTTAATTTAATAGAGTCAGTATTTGGTAAAATATGCGGCAATATTAGTGAACTATTATCCGACAATGTACATTGCAGTATATCTATTGCTCAAATGCGTGACTTGATAATTCGCGAAGTCAGTAAGGCGACCAATGCAATAACTGATCGTAAGATGGAATATGCAACGAGGATTTTACTTAAAATTAAGAATGCGTATTATAAGTTTTACAATACCAATGAACAACGTTTTGATCGCCTCCAAATCATAACCAGCGATTAATGTTTACTATTTCTAAAAAAAAAAAGTAACGATAGATTTTTGTAGTTGTATGAAAAAATGATTAATGCTCCTTAGCAAACTTATTCATTCTTATAGAAGCTTTAGAAGAATTTGCGAGAATTTATTCAATTTTATTAGATGTTTTTAGCAGGAGTGATTGAAAGAAAACTTTTAATTTTTAAGTTTCAAAACACACGTGTCTGTGTATGAACACATAATTTTCTGCTTTACATCATTATTTAATGTAATTTAAAAATGCTACAATAGATTTAGAAAATTTGAACAGAACATGGCACAGGCTCGATAGCTCACCTGGTAGAGCACTAGGCGCGTAATCGACATGGTCTGGGTTCGATTCCCGCTTCAGGCTATCCGATTATTTTTCTCAATTTATCTATAAAGTGTTGATTGAGAAGGTTTCTTCCTCATACTTCTTAATTCCTTCCTATCCTTACTTTCCTGCATACTTCCCTGATTAAACAAAACGATTTACTCAAAATGATGAATGTATATCTATATAGTATTAAAATTGAATCGTTTTGAATTGTTTTGAATCGTTTTCTTCAATCAGGGTTAATACGAAAATGATGGAACGCTTCACGTATATATTTCCGTGTGTGAGTGTGTGTGTGTAAAACGCTTCGCAATTTTGTGTCATTTCTGCGCAGGTCTGAATGATTTACTTCCGAAATTTCTGTAATTGTTTTAATAAAACGTAACAAGACCTCCCTCTATTGTAGTAAACATTTACTCACTTGTTAATTTTTGAATTTATTTTAATTTTTAAATTTTAAACAAAATGCCGCCAAAAAATTTTTTTTTCACCATTTCTTCTTTATCGATTACTGCTTTGACATTTAAAAAAGTAAATTTTCTAAAATTCATTCTTTAAAAGTATTAAAATATTAATTTTCATAGTAAATACAATTAATTTTAAATCAGAAAATTTTTGAATTGTTAAAGAATATAATTTTTATTTTGGGAGATGTAAATATTCAATCTAGGGGAAAATTAATTACCGAGTTGGTGGAAAAACAATAGAGATATTTGGCAACTCTGTTTTAATGTCCTGAATATAGGTATAGTGTATTGTTCACATAAACAAATAATACGCAATTAATGAGTAAATAAACGTTTAGTTAAATAATTTTTTTCAATAAAACAAAATACTCATAAAAATAGTATTAAAAATCTGGTAATTTTTATTCACAAAACAGTGAGTTTTTTCTTTGTGATTTTAATGTAATCTCAATACTCATTTGCAATTAAAATAACCTTTTTTTTAATATTTCATACGATCCGGAAGTTACACAATTAACAATTTTTGAATTTTTTTCAACAAATTAATTACAAAAAAAAAAAACTAAAAATAGCACACGTAGAAAATTTTAAAAACTGAAGGTGCAATTTTTTGAAAAAAAATTCAAAAATTATTAGATGTCGGTTAACTTCAGTATTAGTATAAATATAGCAGAGAATTGGAAATTTTTTCAAATTTTTAATAAAAATTAAAAAATGCACATTTGGAAAATTGAAAAATTAGTACGCGCATTTTTTTAAATTTCATTATTTTGAATTATTTATTCAAAATTTATAAATTGTCATATATCTGCTACATTAATACTCATAAAAATCTGCGTATTTTTTGAATTTGTTTTATTTATCCACTCAAAAATTTAAAAAAATGACACTGAAATTAGCAGCCAATGAACAATGGTCTGTTTTTTTTAAACAATTTAATTAAAAAAAAACTAAAAACATGCACATGTAGAAAATTTAAAAACCTATAAGTGCATTTTTAAAATTTTTCAAAAAATTCAAAAATTATTAGACGCCGGCTAATTTTAGTATCATTTTAAAAATCGCTGTCAGTTACATTCAACCCTCATGACTTCTGTATCATTATTTCGTTTAAAATTAAATGTATGTCAAAAAATTATATTTTTCATTCCAGATAATTGAATTATTGTAAACTTATAGTCGATTTAAAATTAATGCGCTGCCATAAAATGACCAAATCAACGCAAAATAAAATAATTACTCATGACTTCTTGTTAAAAATAGAAGATAATTATCATGAATGGCTGGATTCTCATCGCATTAAATTATTAGATCCAGATTCATGTGGAGAATTTTATATTTCAGTAAAATTGGGTAAATTGAGTAGTTTGGATGTCAAAGTAACAAAAACTTTTGATAAATCGGCAATGGCAATTATCGAGTTACAAACAAACGGAATGTTTTGTCACATAAAAGATGTCCCTGATTGGAAGGAGTCTTGTAATTTCAATATCGACTTCCCATACTATTACTTGCAGTACTCGAATGCTGAATCAAATGATAATTTTAAATATTATCTGAGTATTAAATGCAAAATAATCTGGTTTGGGTTCAAAGACGAATTGATGGCATCAAATTTGTATCGAGATATGAAACAATTTCTCATAAACATCGAATGCAGTGACGTCGTTATAATAATAAAGAACCGGGAATTTCCGAGTCATAAAAAAATTTTAGTATCACAAAGTCCAGTTTTCAAGTCAATGCTGACGACTACGAACAAGTTCAGAAAAAAATATATCAGATTACCCAAAATTGATACGGAAACAGCGGAAGAATTATTTCTGTTTTTGTACACCGGAAAAGTCGACAAAGCAAATGATGATTTTGAATTAGCGGTCAAATTGTTTGATGTAGCGAAAGATTATCAGATATCCGGATTGATTAATTTATGCGGATTATTACTCAGTGATAAAATAACAAGAGAAAATGTAATGAATTTACTAAAATTAGTTGAAGACCAGAAAGAAGACGATGTATTTATTTTACAACAACGCGCGATTGCGTTTGTTTGGAACAATCGCAGAGAAATTCTCACACTGGATAATTTTAAAGAGTCGTGTAAATTTATACCCCAGTCATTATTTAAAATCATTGAAAAAGTCATAGACTAAAACCCAGATTAATTTAAAATTTCTAAATGTTTTTTTTTTTTTTTTTTATGTATTTTATAATTATTTGGAATCGGTTTTTGATCAAATGTTTGCTACAGAAAAAAAGGATTTCTTGGTGCAAGAAAAATTTTAGTTTTCAATTAAAAATGCAAAAAGTTTCTTAAGTCAAGTAAAAATTTTTCATTATTAATTGAAAACTAAAATTTTCTTGTTACAAGAAAATTTTAGGTTTCAATTCGTAATAAAAAATTTTTACTTGACCGAAGAAACTTTTTGCATTTTAAATTGAAAAGTAAAATCTTCTTGTTGCAAGAAATTTTTTCTGAGCTCAAAAAAATTTTAGTTTTCAATTCAAAATGCAAAAAGTTTCTTAGGTCAAGTAAAAATTTTGAATTATGAATTAAAAACTAAAATTTTCTTTAACCAAGAAAATATTTCTTGGCTCAAGAAAATTTTTTCTCGCCTCAAAAAAATTTTAGGTTTCAATTCATAATGAAAAAAGTTTCTGAGGTCAAGTAAAAATTTTCTTGAGGCGAATGTAAATTTTTGTGTGCCAAGAAATTATTTTTTTCTGTGCAGTACAAAATACAAAATTTTAATTCCTTTAATTTTTATATTTAAAAAAAAAATAAATAGCAAAATATTAATTACGGGATTGCTTAAATAATTAGCTGAATACTAGATACGTAATTATCAATTATTGTTTACTTTTGCGCGATGAGAAAACAGAAATGGATACAAAAGTACTTAGAATACTAAAAAAGTTTAAACATTTCTGAATTTTTTCTAATAACAATAAATAAATAATTATTTTATTTAAATCAATAGATTTATGTAAGATTCCTTACTTTTTATTTTATCAAAAAAAAAATATATATATATATATATATAATTAATGTATTTGATAAAAATACATGAGTAAAAACTTTGATAAATCATGATTATGAATCGGCAGTCATGAATTATAGAGGCTTAGAATTTCTGTATAAGAAATTATCTAATAAGTATTTGAATATTTAAACTTAAGTATTGATATTTTTTTAATTTACTTAATTATAATAATCGCCAACGTATTAATAACTTTAAAAATATATGATAATTAAAATTATATCGATTAATTAAATAAACAATTAAAAAATGACTGACTAAAAATGAGAAATTTCATAAATTTGTCAATCTTTGACTAACAAACAATAATTATACTAATTAAAGTCATGTATCACTATAAATAATTAACTTAACAATTACATAATATCGTTAATTTCATTATAATAAAAGTTTTCTTTTTTTTATAAATTAATGTTTAGTTTTATTTTCGCCTAAAATTAAATTTCCATTAGCGCTTAGAATTTTTTTTTTTGAGATTTTTAACTTTCTGCTGCATTTTTTACCGCCAAATTTAATGAGATACTGAAGATTCAAATAAATAAAATTAATTAATTAAAATAATTAAATTTAAGAAAGCGCGTACTGATTTTTCAATCTAAAAAATCCGAAAATTGTTAATTATCTACTACTTTCGGAATAATAAGTATCCCTAAATTTATAGGGATATTTAAATTACATTGTTAATTAATGACATTCATCAACTGATAACTTCACAAAATTGCCACGTGGCTATTTTTGATTCCATTGTTAATTAATGACATTCATCAACTGATAACTTCACAAAATTGCCACGTGGCCCTTTTTGAACCATAGCCCAAGTAACAGAAAAGCACCTTCGCAGTTCATACTCTAGTCTGTACCCAAGTACGCAGTTTCTTTGCCAAATATTCTGGTTAATTAATAAATCAATTAATAAGCAAAACTCAACAAAGAAAACGTAAGTATATTAATTAAAAAAAGTTAATTCGCTGTCGGAAATTAAACGTAAGTGAAAGTACCAGACATTAGACAATTTTAAAATTTTGCAACGTGGAATTAAAAGGTTTTTCTCCACGTATTTTGCGTGTTTGTTTAAAAAAAATGATTTTTTAATGTCTGCTACTTTCAGTTTCCTACAAAACGACATATAAAAATAAAAATTCTTTTTTTTTTACAGGCAGCAAGTTTTGAATTATTCAGCTATACCTCAAAAAGTATCAGTTCGCTTTTAAATAATTAAAATATTTTTAAAAAACCGGCCTATCAATGCTAATCAAAAAGACAATTCGCAACATTCCTGTAAAATTAATTAAAAAAAATGAATGGGCGAAATCAAAATACTTTCCACTGAATGGTGTAACTCCCACTTTGGACTTCAATGTCTGTGCGTTGATAAATATTGAAAATAAATTGTCGATAAAAATAGTAAAGCATAAACATAATCCAGCGACTGCAGTAATTGAACTACAAATTGCAAAAAAACATTGGTTGATTAAAGAGTTTAAAAATTGGACTGAAGAATGTTGTTTTGATAACGTTCCTATTCCTTCGCATTATATGGATTGTCGTAAATGTTCAAGAATTTTCCGAGCAACAACTTGCAAATTTTGCGGCTATAATTTGAAAGTTTTATGTACGATAACTTGGTATGGATTTGATAACGAGTACAATATGGAAAATGTGTCAGTAGATTTAAATAAGTATTTGCAACCAGACAGAAATCGATTCAGTGACGTAATTGTCATAGTAGACAAAAAGGCATTTCACGCCCATAAAGTAATTTTGGCAGCACGCAGTCCAGTTTTTGAAAAAATGCTGTTAATAGACATGATAGAATTAAAAAAAGATTCTATCACTCTTCCTGATGAAAGTATAGAAGTCTTTGAAGAATTAATGCAATTTTTGTATGAGGGGAAGTTGGGCCACTCGAGTAAGAATGTTGAGGCCTGCATTTTAATGCTGAAAATTTCGAAAACGTATCAAATAAACGCATTGAGAAATGTTTGTGAGCAAATTTTAGGTGACAAATTAAACATAAGTAATGTGGTAAAAATATTTGAAGTCGCTAATGTGTATGATGCACGTGTTTTAATAGAACGCACGACTTCATTTATTTTAATTAATCGCGAGGGAATAATTCCTTCGAAGGGTTATGTTGATTTGTATCACCGTCTCCCGGAAATAATGACCCCAATAATTAACAAATTGTCCCTGGTTTCTTAAAACTTTTATTATTCATATAAAAGTTACTGACGAATAGACTAAATTTATAAGAAAATAATTTTAATAATTGACTGAGTTTTGTTTGATTTAAATTTAATTAATTAATTAATTTATTTATTTATTTGAAATTTATAAACTCTTACGTCTGCTACACTTACACTTAATAACAAAGTCCATGTAATTTATTATAGTAGCGGTAAAAACGACTTAGAAAATTTAAGAGCGCAAAATAACTTTTAATTACTTGTATTTTTCTGAGTTTTTTTTTTAATTGATTGTTTAAATAATCAAATTTAAAGTGGATGGTATGATTTCGTTATTTTATAAAATGATAGCCATTTATTCGCAATTTTTATTCAATTTGTTATTTAAAAATAAAGTAATTTTGGCGCGAAAAATTGTTCGAAATTTTTTTTTATAAATAAAAAATAATTGTAAGTAATGAATTAAATTAATAATTGTAAGTAATGAATTAAATAAATAATTGTAAGCAATAGATTATTGTTGGAGCATAAGAAATAAATAAGGAACTATTTAAAAAAAAATAAAAAATAAAAACTTACATTTTAAACACTTGTGATTAATTAATTTTGCTCCTTCCAGAAATTTAATAATTATTTATATTAAAATATACTAATTTAAACTATCCACACAAACACTGATATTAATTACTGAATTTATGAACCACAATTTGTAATTTAAAAAGAAAAGAAACTAAATTCTGGGTGCATTCGGAAATGCTGTAGCTCTAGCACTCGATATATGGCAACGCTTGGTTAGAGTTAGAGCTAGAAAATTTTCGGATGTACCCAGACTAAAAAATATACACGAAATTTTAAATTTTTATAAATAATTTATTAATTATTCTCATTCTTTGCGCGGTAAATTTAAATATTTGAAGAATAAATTATTCAAAACTGGAGAAAAATTAAAAATCATGTCAAAATAAAATGGCGGCAGAATATGATAAAAAATTATTTAAAATATTAAAAAAAAAACACTTGAGTGTTCGAACAAACCTTGGTGGAGAAATAATGTGCAGAAGGGTATCCTAATACACTTGGAGATTTGAATTAAATTGCTCCAAGTGTATTGCAGCTAAAAAAACGTCACTTGACTGCTATTTCCCACCAGACGATGCCAGATGATTTTGCTCAGGAACTTGGAAGTTATCAGCATCAGCAATTCGCAACACTTTACACTCGAACTGAACACTTGACACTTTATACTAACACTGAACACTTAACTGCACCACAGATACTTTGCACAATTTAAATTAATAAAAGATAAATTTAACAATCACTGCACAATTTTACACGACTTAACTGCAATACTGTGTTTTAATTCAAACGTAAAGAAGGAGCTGGACTACTACTGCCATTGTCGATGATACTGACTGCCGCTATCGAACCGTCAGTTGAAACAAAGGAATCGATTTTGCGATTCATCGACCACCCCCACTTAGCAAAAATTTTGAACGCCGAATACAACGACGCGCAGTGGCGCCAACTTGGCGTGAAATTTAATAATTTTATTAAAAATTAATTGTGTCAATAATTATATTAATTAGGGTGCATTTGGAAATAATCTAGCTCTAGCTCTCGCTATATGGCAACGCTTGACTAGAGCTGGAGCTAGAGCATTTCCGAAAGCACCTACAAACAAATTTTAATCAAATTAATCAATTTCAATTTTGAAATTTCGCGCCAAGTTGACGCTACTGCGCGTCGCTGTATTCGGCGTTCAAAATTTTTGCTAAGTGGGGGCGGTCGATGAATCGCAAAATCGATTCCTTTGTTTCAACTGACGGTTCGATAGCGGCAGTCAGTATCTCGACAATGGCAGTAGTAGTCCAGATTCTTCTTTACGTTTGAATTAAAACACAGTATTGCAGTTAAGTCGTGAAAAATTGTGCAGTGATTGTTAAATTTATCTTTTATTAATTTAAATTGTTCAAAGTATCTGTGGTGCAGTTAAGTGTTCAGTGCTAGTGTAAAGTGTCAAGTGTTCAGTTCGAGTGTAAAGTGTTGCGAATTGCTGATGCTGATAACTTCCAAGTTCCTGAGCAAAATCATCTGGCATCGTCTGGTGGGAAATAGCAGTCAAGTGACGTTTTTTTAGCTGCAATACACTTGGAGCAATTTAATTCAAATCTCCAAGTGTATTAGGACACCCTTCTGCACATTATTTCTCCGCCAAGGTTTGTTCAAACACTCAAGTGTTTTTTTTTTAATATTTTAAATAATTTTTTATCATATTCCGCCGCCATTTTATTTTAACGTACGAATTTTAATTTGTCTCCAATTTTTAATAATATATTTTTAAAATATTTAAATTTACATACACGCGCGCGCGCACGCACGCAAGCAGACATCCATCTGAAAATTGTTAGAATAGCTTCCTAGGACCTCAAAACGTTGAGATCTGAAAACTCGATAATAACAGTAAAAAAAAAAAAACAACAGTACTAATTATTACAGTGTATATATAAAATTAATTATTTATTTATTTTTATCAGTGAAATTTCCGTAAATGTTAACTACGGAAAAAAATATCAACTCTTAATAGCAAAGTACACGGTAATTTTTTCTTAAATGATAATTAATATTTATAAAAAAAAATATAAACATTTACATATTTATACAGCTAATTACTGTTCTATTAATTTAAATTTGATTAGATAATAATATCACTTGAAAAATTAATTATTAAAGTAAAATTATAAAAATAAAAAAGAAAATAATGAGATACATTTTTTTTATCTCAATTGCTTTTAAAAAAAAAAAAAATTAAATTGATTTTCAAAATAACAAAAGAAATTGTATTTGTTTGCATTAATTTCTACAGTTTTTTAAAAATTCGACTGTAGTTATATCTCTATGTAGTCATGACTTATTTACTTAGGGACGAGGGATTGTACTTATATTTAATAGCCGGAAACCGAGGGTTCCTTTTATTAGCGATTTGTTTCCAGTACTCTGGAGTTCGTGACTGGAAGAAGGTTTGCAGCAACTGTTGCAATTCGTTATTTAAAAGACGAGGTGGCTGCCAACGGAGAAGTGTCGTACTGATGCTAATAAAATAGTGTCGGGTTAATGTCAATAGTGTCAGTGCGATACCTTCTTGAATTTCTGGTTTAACTGGAAAAGACAAATTTATTTATTCATTAATACGTTTTTGAATCGATATATCGAATTTTTACACATATATGTACATATGTGAGCTTGTAAAGAGATCAAGAATTCAATGCTCTTTAAAATGAGTACCCACAAGCCATGTTTATTTTTCAATATTTCATATACATATATTTTGATATATACTGTTATGTGATATATCTTATAAAATATTTAAAATAAATATGGCTTGTTTGTACTCATTTTAAAGCCTATCAAATTCTCTATCTTTTAAAACTATACAAAAAGTATATAAATATGTCTACATAAATATACATATATGTACATATATGAGCTTTACAAAAAAAAAACTAATTTTTGAAATCCGACACATTAATTTTTCTTCCGATTCATCATAACCTGAAATCTCATCAATTTTTTCAAAACTCACCAGTACCAGCATCCAAAATATCACACAGTTGATTAACGATTTTCTCTACTTCTTTTCCCTCATCTTCGACCGGGAACGGGCGCAGCAAATAACCTAAAAATAAAAAAAATAAAAATTTGAACCCAGCCTCAAAAATTCCAACCTTCAATTAAAAAAAAAAAAAAACTTACCGAGTAACTTAAAAGTTTCATAAATTTTATAGCTTTCGTTTTTATTGACAATCATCAACAATAATTTCTTAATAATATTCTTGTAAGTCCAATCAGTGCCCTCTCTCTTCGCGATTAAAGCAATAGCCGGTACCAGACATCTGTCATATTGTCCATATTTAAATGCTTCCAAAAAATCACCAATAACCTTGTTCGTCATAAAATTATCCGGGTATTGATACAAAGCAGACAGCAAATTTTTGACGCAAATTATTTTCGATTTGTCTTCTTTGAATCGCTTCTGATTTCTAATTACCGTCGCAATACTAATTACTAGATACTTAGTTCTATTTTGTATCAACTCGCTGTCGCTTTGTTGACAGTCGCCGCCATCTTGTGTCCCACGGCCATTTTGTGGAGACAAACTCATGGTGTTTTCATCATAAGTCGGTATCACCTCAGCCCAAGATGTCAAAATTACGTACAAAATATTAAAAGCTTTCGTCTGAAAGCAGTAAAGCGCGTCGCAGATCATAATCCTCACTCTTTCGCGGTCTTTTTTTATCTTCGCCATCAAAACAAAGAATCGCGCGAGACCTTCAAGAACATTTATATCAGTCTCATTATCGCTGTTGTTTTTAAGTCTAAACAAAGTCGAGTTGATGATGTCCATGACCTTGCACATGATCCCGGGTCGTCTCTGCTCATATTTAGCCAAGAATCCGATGATTTTCTGCTGGGACTCAGTCATGAGTGGCGCTGGTGGCGTGTACTCGCGATTCAGTGGCTCATTTAATTCGCAGCGCTCTTTCATGAACTCGACAGTTGCGTTGGCGAAGTTGATTTCGTTGAAATTTAACTTTTCTAGACTAATTATGAAACTGTCATTGAGGTCATTAGTCCAGTTTGGGGCGTCAAGAAGACGCTGATACTCGCTTTTGACGAATTTTTCAATGGATTTTGATTTTGTTTCGGCGATTTCTTCGGTGAGTCTCTGGGTGTAGGTTTTGTTTGAAGAAATTCTAGAGTGCAGGTAAAAATCTAGGAGATTTTGAATACTACTTTGTCGCGGTGGAAGGGTTTCTAGGGAATCTGGTGATTTTGGGCTTTCTGGTTCAGGTTCTGGAATATTGACCTCGGGTTTGGATGATTTCGGGGACAGCGGTAAAGATTCTAGAGTTGATTTGACGGCTACTGGAGAACATCGAGGCGATTTTAAAGTTTTCGGTGGACTGATTGAAACAGTTCGATTTCTGAGGCTTCTTGTATTTTCGAGTGAACTTTTTTTAGCTTCTCGAACGATAGATTTAGCCGATTCATCGACGGGAGATGCTGGCAGAGTTACAATGGCTTCTGGAATTCTCCTGGAATTCGAAGCTTTTTTGATGATTGAAGTTTCTAGAAGCTTTGATTTTTGAACGAGTGGTAACTTAAAAGCCTTTGCCGGCTTTTCTATCATTTTTGGAAGCATTCTAGAAGGCACATTTGGTCTGGAAGATGCTAGAATTTTTTCTGGAACTGGGATTGGATTTGGAGTCGCGAGTGGAGGGTATTTGGATTTAGATTCTGTAGAATTTATTTCTAGATACTCGGCAACAATTACAGACGTTGAAATTTTGTCTTCTAGAGGCTTGTCGGGCTCGGAGTCTAATTGAGAATCTTTTAGAAATAGTTCCAATTCTGGATCGGTCTCTAATTCTGAAACTGTTCCAATTCCAGAAGCTTCCGAAGACTGTTCGACGATCTCTAGTTTTTTATCTGTGATGTCCGAAGTCTCAGAGTTCATAAAATCGTCATCAGATGCCGGAATAGATTCGAAAGCATCAGAAACATCGAGGCCTAGAGATAATTCAAGCGATTCCGAAGTTTCTGAACAAATTGATGTAAATTCTTCAGTTTCCATAGATTCTGCAGAAGTGGAAGAATTCTGTATGCATACTTCAGAATTTTTTAGTCCATCACCAATTATAATTTCTTGGTTAAGTTCTAGTTTTTCAGATATTCTTTGAACTTCTAGAAGATTTTTAACTCTAGAATCTGAAGTTTCATTTATTTTAGGATTTTCAGGTTTCGATACAATTGAAGTATTTGTTGAGTTCGGTTCTAAATCGTTGGTTGTGACTGTTTTTAAATTTTCTAGTAGTTCCGGTGAATTTAAATCTGCTGTTTTATTTTCCAGAACTTTTAGATCACTTGTAACCGTTTTCGAATTTTCTAGAAGTTCTAGATCACTTGTAACTGTTTTTAACTTTTCAATAGGTTTTGGATCATTTGTGACTGGTTCTGAACTTTCTATAATTTTGTTCTCATCTTGAACTGTATTTGTACTTTCTAGAAGTTCTGAATTACTAGAAACTGTTTTCAAACTTTCTAGAGGTTTTGGTTTATCGGTAGTCGTTTCTGAAAGTTTTTGCTCAATTTGTACTATTTTGGTATTTTCTAGAAGTACTAAATCACTTGTAACTGAATTTGAATTTTCTATAGCCTCAGGATCACTAATAACTTTTGTAGAACTTTCTATAATTTTTAGAACATTCATAACTGCTTCTGAATTTGCTAGAAGATTTTGCTCACTTTGTGCAGATTTTGAATTTTCCAGAAGCTCCGATTTATTTGTAGCGGGCTCTGAACTTTCTAAAACTTCTAGATTACTTGTAATTGTTTTTGAATTTTCTATAAGTGTGTGTTCGCTTTGAATTTTTTGTAATTTGTCTATAAATTCTGGAACACTTGTAACTACATCTGATTTTTTTATAAGCTCCGACTCCGAATTGATTTTTGAACTTTCTACAACTTTGTCATCTGATTTATCAGCATTTATTTCTGAACTTTCTGGAACATTTTCTTCAGATTCTGACTCAGTAAAGACCCCTAAAACTCCGGAATCCATAGAACTAATTTTTGAACTTACTAGAAGTTTCTCTTGCCCTCCGAGAATATTTGAATTTTCTAGTCTTGACTCACCAGAACTTTCTTTAACTTCCACAACTTTTTCATCTTCAGACTCAATTGAACTTTCTATAATTGGTAAGCTTTTCATTGGTGAGTTTGTTTTAGATTCTGGAGTTTCTAGAATATTTCTATCCGAGTTTTCTTCAGCTGAATTATTTCCTAAACTTTCTAGTATCCGATTTTGCGAATCGGGCTCTTCAATCAATTCTGCATTTGTAACAACTTTAACTTTTTTAGTATATTTTCTTTTCACTCCATCAGGATTTTTCGGCGGCCTACCAACAGGTTTTTTTACCACCGGGATTCCATTGACGATAACTATTTTCGGAGGTCGTTTCGTCGGAATCGGCTTAGAAGTTTCTATTCCCGGAGTCTTTGGATCCGCATTTTTTTCTTTACCTTCCAAAGCTGAAGTCTCTAGTGAAGTTTGTGGAGTTTTCTGTACCTGTGTAGACTCTGGCATATCAGAACTACTCTCTGAATCTACAAGACTCTTTAAAAAATCTATCGGATCTATCGGACTTGCATCTTTATCAGTCGTCGATCGCGTCACCCGACGTCTTTTCGCCGGCTGAACTTTTGCTTCCGTAGCCAGACGTTTGCCTACTGGACCAACTTCTAGATTAGTTTTTGGAGTATGGGCGATTCTCTTGCGCTGACTCCCCGTCATTTCCGGAACCGATGACTCGCCAGCTTCTGTGGAGTTCAAAATACTAGAAGATGGCGTCGTAACCAATGGCTTGTTTGTTTTCAATCTGCGCAATTTTTTCAAAATCCCGGACTGAATTTGCGCGGAAGTTTTTGATGCTTCACTTGATCTTTTGCTTTTTCTGGTCGCTTTAGCCGAAGTTTTTGGAAGTTTATTAGATGCTTGGTTCATAGAAAATATATTAGTTTTCATCTTTTGGACTTTTTCTGACAATAATTCCGGACTGTCAGATCTAACAGTTTTTACACGATTTTTTATCGCACTCACTGGATTCGTAAACTTCGGAGAACAGGCTTCGCTTTCACTCAAATCAGTTGTGGAACAATTTTTCACATTATTTGAATCGGGCCTGGATTCTAGATTCTCAGTTTCTGGATCAGAAGTTGAAATTCTTGGGCATCTTCTAATTCGATTAAATTTTTTATCCTTCGGTTGACTTCTGGATTCTTTGGATAGACTTCTAGATACTTTAGATCGTCTAGATTTTGAAGTTGAACAGCTTTTGGAATCTAAATTTTCTTTGCTTCCAGAAGATGATTCAACTCTAGATCGTTTACGACTTGTAGTTAGAGATGGGCTTCTAGATACTTTAGAGAAACTTCTAGATCTTCTAGAACTTGTTCTTGATAGACTTCTAGATCTTGTTCTTGATAGACTTCTAGATCTTCTAAACGAACTTCTAGATCTTGATGAAATTCTAGATCTTGATGAAATTCTAGAATTCCTAGACAAACTTCTAGATTTTCTAGGACTTCTAGATGAACTTCTAGATCTTCTAGGCGCACTTCTAGATTTCCTAGGCAAACTTCTAGAATTTTTAGATTTTCTAGACGAGCTTCTAGATCTTGATGATCTTCTAGATTTTCTGGACAAACTTGTAGATCGTGAACTTGATCTCGATGGACTTCTAGATTGATCCTTGATTTCCCATTTTCCCAAACTTTTAGAAACCTTAACTTTTCTTCTGACAAATTTACTTTTAGCTTTTACCCGTTTTTTCTTTTTTTTCGGATTAACATTTTTATCAACCAATTGGCTCAGTACTGAAGTTAGCAAATCTAATGGCAAATTATTATTCGAACTATTGTTCGAAGATCCACAGCAGTTTTTAGGTTGACTACAGCAATTACTCTTTTTGAAACCCTTTATTAGTTTTTTCATATTCAATACTTCTTTTTTAAGTTCCGCATAGTCTTTGTCGTCATTTTGTGTACCAGCGCCGCCATCTTGTCGTACGTCAACTCTACTCTGTATATTTTGCGCTAATTGACTATTTGAGACTGAACTTACAGCTGAAGTGCCTACTGGATTATTGAGCGGGTCAATGGGGTCAAGTCGAGGTAAAGAAGGACCAATAAACGTCACCGAAGTCGTCATAGTATTTAAAATTTCTTCAACCGGCTCGGCACCTAAGGTTGCATGACATTTGTTGCAGTGCAATGGATACAAATTATTATGTGATGTATTTGGATCTGTCATCGTGCCCTTGTGGTCTAGTAAAGGGCGCACTTGTACTTCAACGCTATGAGTTATTTTTTTGGGCGCGCGTTTTTTGGGACTGATAATGGAACCTGCAGGCAGGTCATCGGTAGAAGTCGATTGATCTTTTAGAACTGGAGATAAAACAGAGTTATCATTTGCTGAATCGTTTTGATCGAAGCTAACGTTCTCGGTGTCAACTTCAGGTACATCGTTATTGAGAAGCGACAAATCAATTAGCCCGGTATGGCGGGTCGTTTTAAACGGCGAAGTCTTCTTTTGCTTCCTGGCCAATTTTTTTTCATAATTAGGATCTTTTTTGTGATAAGCAGCCAACTCTCTTTTTAAATCTTGAATTTGGATCTCAAGATTTGACTTCACGACATTAAATTCCAGTGATTTTGACGTTTGCTCTTCTTCCAGTTCTTTTATTTTCGCAGTTTGCTGCTCTATAAATTTTTTATCTGCGGCCCTATTGATCTCGTGTTCATCGCACTGTTTCACGAGCAGAGAATTACGTTTAGTCAAATCTTTGACACTAGATTCGCGCTCATTTAGTTTAAGACGGATAGCTTTCGTCGAATTGCGCTCGCAAACTATTGTACTTTTGTAATGTTCTTCGGCAGCTTGAAACTCCTCTCGAAGTTTATTATACTGGTCTATTAATCTTCTGAAAGTGGAGTAATAATTTAAATTTTTATTATTTCTTTTGGAAAACTGTGATTCTAATACGCGAATTTTTATTTTGCGGACTTTTGATTTAAATTTTATCTAAAGTATTTGAGGTACGACAAAAATGTACATGAAAAATTCGTTAGGAAATTTAATTCTCTATACAAAATGTAATTTTGCTGTTTAATTTGATTATTAATAAAAAAATTGTTTATTTTATTTATTCCCTGGTGGAAATTTTTCGGACTTCTGTCTGAAAAAGTCTTTAGAACTCTGAAAAAATCTTTAGAACTCTGAAAAAGTCTTTAGAACTCTAGAACTGACTTTTTCAGACAAAAGTCCGAAAAATTTTCACCAGGGTTTAATTTTCGAACGATCGAAAATCGAATTTGCAATGAGACAAAAAAATTTTAACTTTTATATGGAAGAAAAATTAAAAATTATTTTCTTTAATTTAAATTTCCTGCTGAAATATCAAAAATATGACTAAAGTGTATATATACATTTTTGTAGAGTATTAAATTCTTTATAAAAAAGATCCTCATATATTTTTACGTAAACTCAATCGTTAATGTGCAATCGAAATTTAAATAAAAGTGACAGATTTATATTTTGATACTCAATGAAAATTCCACGATTTTTTTGTATATTTCTTAAAATTCCGGTCTAAATATCAAAACTATGACTAAAATATATTCATACATTTTCATTGAGTATTAAATTTTCTATAAAAAAAGATCTCTATACTTTTGTACATAAGTCTTATCATTTAGCTGTAATTGTAGTTTGCAATTTTTTTTCTCGGTGACTTAGAAATTTCAAAAAAATTTTTTCAAAAATTAAAAACAAAAAATCTCATTCGATTAAAAATAAAAAACAGTAATTGTGACAATTGTAAAAAAAATTACACCCTCGTATTATGAAAGAAAAAAAAATACCGGCATTTAAAAAAAAGTAAATAAACTTACGATGAATTAAAAATTTTTTCTTTGAGCAGCATAAATTTTTCATTTAATGCCTCATATCTCTCGTCATTATTCTGCAACATAAAATAATATATTATTTATAATTTAAAAAATAAATTTCTTTAAATCTAACCTTCAAAGTTTTATTTTGGCGGCTGAATAAAATGAAAAAAAAATAATTGTCATTTTATAAAAACTTACTCCGAAACCAATGTCCCCATTATTTTCAACTGAATCATCCATTTTTATTAAATACTTTTTTTTTTTATTAATCACTGCGATTATTTATTTGTTTATATTTATTTAGATAACTTATTTTAAATTCACGTTGCATTACGTCTATAAATGTATACAAATATATACATATATACAAGTACTTATAAAAATTCATGTAATATGTGTATATATATATATATACATATAAGAGGACAGTAGTTTAAATTTCTAGCTTGCCGACTGTTGTATCACTTGGTTTGTATTTTACCGCCAAAAATTTAAATTTTAAAAATTATTTTTGTCACTGTCGAGAGCCAGGAAAAATTTTCTATTTGTCAAATCTTCTAATTATGATAAAAAAAAAATAACTTTAGATATAAATAATAAATAATTATTCAGAAAAAAAAACATGAGCTGAATAAAATTTGAATATTTTCGAATACTCTAATTAAAAGATGATAAAATATCTTAATTTTTTTAAGTAATTCAAGTTTTATTTACTATCTAAGATCAAAAACTTTGAAAGTCGAGACAATTCTATTGAATTGACATTTTTATGATCGAAATTAAGTCTCTTCTTCTATAAAATTTCAGAAATACCAGATATTTCCGGGTTAATTATCATCTGTTGTAAATTGAAAAATAATTGATTCGAATAAATAATTATCTATTTTATATTTTTAAAAGGATATAGAAAATTTTTTCTATATCATATTACTATAATAAAACATATTAAAATGATCATCAAAAAGGATTAAAATTTTATTAGTTTATGTGATTACATTGATTATATATCACTTATCAATAATCAATTTCGTTGATTATACAAAAAAAAGCATACAATAATTATGATTATAAAGCTTATTAGAGAGTGCACGCTGGTCCATAATTTTCAGCAAATGAACCATTAGTTTGACACTTGAAATCTTTATAAAATTCTGGGAAATTTGCCACAGCTGTCATTTTATAAAAGTCGAAAATCGAATACTTATTATCGATAACTATTGGTTCTCTCGGATAAGAATCACAGGAATTACGAATTGAATTAATCCAGAACAACTGATTACTTGAAAATGGTAATTCGAATAGTGAAGGTTCAATTCCATTTTTAGTGAGCCATTTTTGATAGGCTCGATATGTTGCTTTGTAAGCGATATGTTCGCTGATTTGTTTACCAGCGTAAAACAATTCTTCCATCTAAAAATGATAAAATTTCACTTTATAGTTTATAATTCAAAAATTTAATCATAAATGGATTTATTTTATAAGTAAATAGATGTACTTACCGGACGTCCTACGTTAATATCAGAAGTATAGTTATCTATTTGTTGCTGGAAACAAGAAACTTTTTCATGATGAATCCAATCCACGTTTTTAATTAATCTTTCTCCTTTGAAAACAATCATTTCAGCCATTTTATCTGCAATGGCTTTGCCAGTGTAACCGTAATTTACATACATTGGATAATTAACACTGAAAAACGGTTCTTGAAGCATTGACATTGGCACATCTGTAGAACAAATGTTTATTAATTAATAACCAATCAATCATACTATTCCTGAACGGTCACATGGCGCCCAAAAGACCCTAGGCTACTTTAAACTCGAAATATCTCAATAGCTATTGAGTTTTGCAGAAAAACACAAGATACCTTTTTTGTAGAAAATTTAAAATCCTACAAAAGAGGTCTCTTGCAATTTCTTTGATAACTTAATAATTACTTATATATTTTCAAAAAACTAATCACACTTTTGTTACTAAAAATTTTGAACTCTATTTATTAAGTTATATCAACTTTTAGGATATTTTAAATTTTCCATCAATTCAAATCCATTTTTCATCAATCAAAGTACAATTATTCCTGAATAATTTGCTACGAAATTAGGTTCAAAATATTGAAAATTAATAAAGTTCTAATTATTTGTATTAAAAAAGTCATATTTCCCATTATTTTTTTTTTGTTACTTAAAAATAAATGATATGATAAAAATGAATTGCTGATCAAAAACTCTGGGGTCTTAATGATACTTTGCGATCGTAGAAGGTAAAAATATTAATGAAGACAAAAAATTACAGATCACTCCTTTATCGTTGTATACATGATTAGATGTGACGACATCGTGAGAGTTTATTTTAATTAAATTTGTATAGCTGTCGAATTTCTGATCAAACAATTCCAAATTTATTAGCGTCTGGAGATAATTATTCGTGTCTATTTCTAAATTGTCGTAATATTTAAGAAATTCATCATCGGTATTATTCTTGTCTTTAAAACCAATTACGAATGACATATTTCCAAGTATCTCAATTCCCTGATTTTTAGTTTCTTTGTCCATCCAAGTCGTCTCGTTTATCAAATCCACCATTTGCTCTTTTATGTTTTCTGCCATTTCTGCGATAATCGTATCGATGCCATTTTTGTAGAAATTTTTAGCAAACAATAATTTAAGAACGGGGTCTAGATAATTTCCGATAACGCTTAAGCAAGAGCTCTCGCGCCTCTCGATCATGCACTTCTGAGTCAAACAGTATTCGCGTTGTAACTCACGATATTCTTCCGTCAAATAAAGAATCGTTTCTTGTATTATTTTCCATACTGCGTAATTTACTTGGACGCGTTTTGGAGTTTTTTCCATGAGCTCGAAAAAGTCAGAAAGGGCCGGAAGTTTAATGACATTTGATTTTGAAAGATTTCTTGGGGCTTCATTGTTACAAACTCGAATATTTTCAAAGAATTTTCGCCAATTCGTAGATGGAAACTCTTTGGTAAGTTCTTCGAGTGATACTTCTGTATTGTTGTATTTTTGATCTTTGCTTAGCTAAACCCGAAAAAAATCGAAGAAATGAATAAAAATTATTTAAAGTTATTGAATAATTAGGGATGTGTATAAGTTTTCGAATTATTGAAATAACTCCAATTATTCAAAAGTTTTCAAAGTACTTTGAAATTTCTGAATCAACTGAAAATCTGAATTTTCTTATTCGATTTGAATGAAATATTATTTACACATCCCTACAAATAATGTCAAGTATTTACTTTAGAAATATTAAATTCGAATGCAACCATTTCATCAATTTCTTCTTTCGATGTTTCGGTGTTTCCTAGCAATTCAGAGACTTTAGCAATATAATTTTTGTAAGCAGCAATTACAGAATTCGACGGAGCGGATCTCGAAAATTCACCAGAAGCAACCTGTGAATAAGGAATATTAGATCTTCTTAACTCACAGTTTTACTAGAAAGATTAAAAACAAATTCAATTCGAAATTTCTCTTACGTAGAGTAGCAAGCCGACTGTTGGCTCCCCATCGTGTTTATTTTGGAACCTCGTGAAATCTAAGAAATGAAATGATGCTAATCCGATGTTTTGGGTTTTTATTGAGAAGTCGATCCAATCGAAATCTGATTCCTTCCAATTATCTCCTTCCAAAAGAGGCCAGCTGCCGAGTTTTTTAATAACATCACGCAGAAGACCCAAAGACTGCTGTCCAGTTTTTTCTAAATAGCGTTCAATGATAATTAATTCTTTGAATAAGAAGTGATTTTATATAGTCAATTTTACTAACCGTTTCTCATGCATGTTCTGTAAATATCGTCGATAAGTTTAAAGGGTCTGAAGTCAGCGAAATCACCTGATTGCGTCACCAAATTTTCTAAATGCTTGTTCATGATATCATAGTTCACTTTGGTTTTTTCTGAAAAGCTCACAAGTCTAGACTGACCGCAAACAAATTTTTGAATGTTGTCACAAGGATTTATATTATTGTCTAGCGACGTATTAATTTTTTTAGCTGTAAGATGGTGATTAATTATAAATTTTACCGCAATTATTTTTTTTTCTAATTTGTAATTAAAATAATTATTGTACTTACTGAGTTCTAAGTAAACTTCGTTACAATTTTTATCCAGACAGTTCTTTGTTACTTCTAAAAAAAAATTGATATTTTTACTCAAGGGAGACTAGGGCCAAATGAGACATCATTTTTGGTACAATAAAATTGTTTTTTTCTAAATGATGATGTCTCATTTTGCCTCGAGTTTCTTGAATACAGAATAAAATTCGAATTTTTCAAAAGAACTAAAATAATTATCAATTAAAAACTTACCACTATTCTGTATTTCGGGGATAACCGCAGCTGAAGTGATGGTCAGAAAAAAAGAAAAAATAACACTAATGCTCGCAATAACGAATACTTTTCGCAAAATTCTGTAACAAATCATAGTTATATTTACTATACAAAAAATTATTTCTATTTAGTAAAATAAAATCTGATAATGAATCATTCAGTCCGAGGATCAAATCATTCATAATTATTCGTACTTGTAATAGTGAATCATTCTGACCAAAATCACAGTATTTCACTTTCGACTTAAAAATAATGCTCTTCATTAAACTATTCAACAGAATAACCCTCTGGGGCAAATATACTGACTTTTATATCCATCACGCGGTCTTTTCACTGTGGCCCCTCTTCGCTGTCTTAAAAAAACAAATGAGAAAAATAAAAAATAACAGCTATTCTATTATAGTTTTTTTTTCTTGTTAACTATGACGTAACAGTCACCGAATATCGTAATTTTAGTCCGAGTTTATTGTATCTAATCCTCGTCCTCAATTTAACCAAAACAACAACATAAGAGTGGGAATTCCCCATCATTTTATAATAATATAAACTTATAGCTTAGATTACATTATTTTATTATTTAGTCATTAATATCAATAATACGTCGTGGTAACTAAAATGATAATAAAGTTAAATACTGATTAATTCTAACAATGATTCAAATACTCATAGGAGTATCTAAAAAAAAAAAAAAAAAGAAACATTTCACTATGGAGAATTTGTAGATTTTAATTATCCGAAAAAAAGAATTACATTATAATTTCAAAATTTTGATTGTGAAATCACTTTTGGTACTTTTAAAAAAAAGTATTCACATGATTCTAGATCTTAGGTGATATAGATAAATTTAAATAGACTCAGTAGCTTTTAATTTGAATCGACATTAGAAACAAAAATCTGAACAATTGTTGATCCGGGGGGAAAACCCCAAAACTTCACGCTGTTTTCAAACTCAGGGAACAGTCTAGATTTTCGATTGATTTTCTATAGAATTTCTTAGACGATCCCAACCATCAAAATTAAGGCGCCCGTTGGGATTTGGAGGTCTCAGGGGTATCAGAAAAGTCTTCTGAAATACGCTAACAATTAAATAAAAATAGCAAATTATCAATTTTGTTACAATTTATTCGGTTAAATTTATTGTACATACATCAGTAATCGATAATTAATATCGTTTTTTATACAAAAAAAACATACAATAATTAGTATAAAACTTATTAAAAAGTACACGCTGGTCCATAATTTTTAGCAAATGAACCATCAGTTGGACACTTGAAATCTTCATAAAATTCTGGGAAATTTGTTACAGCTCTCATTTTATAAAAGTCGAAAAGGGAATACTTATTATCGATAACTATCGATTTTTTTGGAGAAGAAATACATAAATTACGAATTGAATTAATCCAAAACAACTGATTATTTAAGAAGGGTAATTCGGGTAGTGAAGGTTCAATTCTATTTTTGGTGAGCCATTTTTGATAGGCTCCATATGTTGCTTTGTAAGCGATATGTTCGCTGATTTGTTTACTAGCATAAAACAATTCTTTCATCTAAAAATGATAAAATTTTAATTTATAGTTTATAATTCAAAAATTTATTTATAAATGTATTCATTTTATAAGTAAATTTATGTCTTACCGGACGTTCTACGTCATCAGAAGCATAGTTCTTCATTTGTTGCTCGAAACATGTTGCTTTACTATCATAAATTTTACGCAAATCAATGCTACTAAGATCCTTTATTCCTGAGGAAACAATTCTTTCAGCCATTATATCTGCAATGGCTTTACCAGTGTAACCGTAATTTACATACATTGGATAATTAACACTGAAGAACGGTTCTTGAAGCATTGACATTGGCACATCTGTAAAACAAATGTTAATTAGTTAATAACCAATTAATCATACTATCCCTCGACGGTCACATGGCGCCCAAAAGACCCTAGTCTACTTTAAATTCGAAATATCTCAATAGCTGTTGAGTTTTACAGAAAAACACAAGATACCTTTTTTATAGGGAATTCAAAATCCTACAAAAAAGGTCTTATGTAATTTCTTCGATAACTCAATATTCACTTATATATTTTCAAAAAACTATTCACACTTTGTTTCTGGAAAATTTTGAACTGTATTTATTATGTTATGCAAACTTTTTAAACATTTTGAATTTTTCATTACTTCTATGGCAAAGTAAAATTATTCCCGGATAATTTGCCACAAGATTTGGTTCAAAATATGAAAAGTAACGAAGTTGTATTTATTTTTTTGAAAAAGTCATTTCTTCCTTTTTTTTTTCGTCTTAACAATTTTTGATATCTAATAATAATTCAAATTTATTAATAAATGAATAGTTCTATCGACCGTTTGTGACCACTGAGGGATAAAAATATTAATAACGAAAAAAATTACAGATTAGTCCATTGAAGTTCCCGTGATGGTTAGAAGTTACAAAATCATAGAAACGGAATGAGCCTACTACACTGGTATCGATTTTTAATTTTCGGTTAAACAATTTCAAATTTAATAATGTTTGGAAATAATTATTCGTGTCTATTTCTAAACTTTCGTAATATTTAACAAATTCATCATCGCTATTATGTTTATTTTCATAACCAATTACAAATGACATATTTCCAATGATTTCAATTCCTTGATTTTTAGTTTCTTTGTTCATCCAAGTTGACTCATGTATCCAATTCACCAATTGTTCTTTTATGTTTTCTACCATCTCTGTAACAATCGCGTCGGTGTCATTGTTGTAGAAATTTTTAGCGAACAATAATTCAAGAGCGGGTAATAAATATCCATTGACGACGCCAACGCAAGAGGGCCCTCGCTTTTCGATCTTGCATTTCTGAGTCAAACAGTATTCGTGTTCTAGCTGACGATATTCTTTCGTCAAATAAGGAATTGTTTTTTGAATTATTTTCCATACGGCGTAATTTGCTTGGACTCGTTTTGGAGTTTTTTCCATGAGCTCGACAAAGTCAGAAAAGTCTGAGGGTAGCACGATTATAGATTTTAAAGGATTCAGTGGAGTTTCATATTCACTAACTTGACTATTAAGATATTTTTCCCAATTTTTTGATGGATATTCTTTTGTGAATCGCTCGAATGATAATGTTCTTGTATTTCTATCATTGAACTAAATCAAAGAAAAAATAAACAATCAAATCAAAAAAATTATTTAAAGTTCATAAATGATTAGGGGCGTATAAGTTTGAAGTCCGAACCGAATGTTCAAATTTAAATAAAATAATTTAAAAATTCACGAATAATTCTAATTTCGAATACTATAGGAACAATCGAAACAATTTGATTCAATTCAAACATTATTTACACACCCCTAAAAATAATGTAAAGTAAATACTTTTGAAAGCTGGAGTTCGAATGCAATGATTTGATAAATTTCTTCCGATGTTTGTATGTTTCCTAGTAACTCAGATACTTTAGCAATATAATTTTTGTAAGCAGCAATTAAAGTTCTCGACGGAACTGAATGTTTAAATTCACTAAAATTGATCTGAAATGAATAATATTCAATTTTATTAACCAACATCTTTGCTAGATAGATAAAAAAAAATTTGATTAGTAATTTCTCTTACGTCTAATAGGTAACGTGTCATTCTTTTATCATCACCACGTTTATCCGGTAGGGATACCGCATTCAAAATATTGAATGAATTCAACCCGATTTTTTTGGACTTTATAGAGAAGTCAGTCCAATCGAAATCTGATTCCTTCCAATTGTCTCCTTCCAAAAGAGGCCAGCTGCCTAGTTTTTTAATAATATCACGCAGAAGATCCAAAGATTGCTGACCAGTTGTTTCTAAATGATGTTCAATGTTAATTAATTCTTGGAAAAAGAAGTGATTTTTTATATTCGATTTTACTAACCGTATTTCATGCATGTTCTGTAAAGATCGTTGATAAGTTTAAAGGGTCTGAAGTCGGCGAAATCACCTGACCGCGCCACCAAACTTTCCACGCGTTTGTTAACAATATCATGGTCCAGTTCCTCTTTTTCTGAAAAGCTCTCGAGCTTAGAGTGACCGCAAACAAATTGTTGAATGTTGTCACAAGGATTTATATTTATGTTTAGCGACGTATTAATTTGTTTAGCTGTAAGATGGTGATTAATTAAAAATTTTACCGCAATTATTTTTTTTTCTAATTTGTATTTAAAATAATTATTGTACTTACTGAGTTCTAAGTAAACTTCGCTACAATTTTTATCCAGACAGTTCTTTGTCACTTCTAAAAAAAAATTGATATTTTTACATAAGGGAGACTGGGGCCAAATGAGACATCATTTTTGGTACAATAAAATTGTTTTTTTCTAAATGATGATGTCTCATTTTGCCTCGAGTTTCTTGAATACAGAATAAAATTCGAATTTTTCAAAAGAACTAAAATAATTATCAATTAAAAACTTACCACTATGCTGTATTTCGGGGATAACCGCAGCTGAAGTGATGGTCAGAAAAAAATAAAAAATAACACTAATGCTCGCAAGAACGCATACTTTTCGCAAAATTCTGTAACAAATCATAATTATATTAATTACACTAAAAATTATTTCTATTTAGTAAAATGAAATTTGATAATGAATCATTTAGTCCGAGGATCAAATCATTCATAATATAAATAGGTAATATACATACATTCCGTTATAGCCACCCATTTTGACGAAAATCTTAGCTCGGAGAGGAAGAAGATATTGAATATGATCTTACTAGTTTAAGATTCACGATACAACTGACTACTTTTTGGGTCTCTCGAGTAGACTTCGAAAAAGTATGCGCTTTTCTAAATTCTTAAGACAGCGGGAAACTTTTCTCCCACATTCTTCCACTTCCACTCGAATTTTTCCATTTCTTCGAAAATCCATTGGTTTGAAGTCGCACCATCCCTTCCACATCAATTTTCCGTTCGCGTTATTGGTTCGAGTCCCCCCCTCTCGACCCTCTAAAACATGTCCCTTCCGAGAATATTAATACGTGCTAACTGACTGATTAGAATTCGTCCAAACAATAACTACTATTTATCAAACAAATATATAAAATCAAAAAAATTAATCTAAAATAATTTTTTTTAAACTAACATTTCATACTTTCGTTAATAAGCCTCTTCTAGTTAGCGGCCTTTTTACAACGGATCAATTTCGTTCGTCCTTCAGTTCAAAAATTCACAGGTAACGAATATCCTTAGGTTTTATTATTTTCGGAGAATAGCCAACTTCAACATTTTCATTTTTTACCTCAACTTCTGGTCCCTCCACTACTAGATAAGATCTGGGCACCTAAGATTGAATACTTAACACAAGCAAAAAATAATTTCGGACTCCTGGGTCCTCAAACTAGAGATGAACTTTTTTTTACCAAATTATTGACCCATGTCAGCCCCAGGTAGGCTACAGGAATTTCATTTTTTCTTAAAATTATACTACAAAAATATGTAAGTTATTTTTAGTTTTTGCCTTTTAGAGGTATTGTAATATTAGTTGAAACAGTTTTAAAATTCACTTTTAAAAAAATTTTTTACCAGCGCTAAATCTTTTTAACGTTTTCTCCGCAGTATCTGTCACTCATTTATCATCCATCTATTCATCCAGGTTTTTTTTTAAATGCACTTTGGTAATAATGCGATGACTCGGCAGAAAAAATTTGGATCTATTCAGGTATAATTTTGAATATTAGAAAATACGTTTATATTATAAAAGCATATAATATTTTATGAATACACTACTTTTAGAATTAATGTTGCATAACTAAATTTTTATCGAAAAATTTCAAATTTATCGCAAGTCAGATGAATAAATTCAAATTACAAGCATGTAAAGATATTTTTCAAAGACATATTGTAATTGATAAGAAAATTAATTCATAGACACGTTGGGAAATACAAATAACTATTCTTAGTCTCACGTCTTACGTGACCATGATAAAGTGTTCTGTTTAATTGTTTATATTTTAAACAATATTCCGAGATGTAGACAACAAAATATGCGGAAGAATATTAAATTCCGAGAAAGAATGTAAATAAAAATTTTTTTTTTTCGACGAAATCTACATAAGCCGAATATAAAAATTTGAATTTTTCACTATTTCCAGTCTGTATTCACTTCTCGAAAAAAAATTTTATGTAATAAACAAACTCGTGAAAAAAATTTGGATCCGATTATAAGCATTTTTCTCTCGTTTCCGTAGATTTAAAAATTGTTGTTAATAATGCAACTATTTGAATAACGTTGATATTTTCTTCATTATTAATAAGTAAATCAACCGCCTCGAGGGCTTTTTTTGTCAAAAATGTTGATTATATAGTTGGAGTTTTTAAATATGATCTCAAAAATCTAGATCAAGTGACTTTTATAAATCAAGGAGTTTTGGTCAGTCAAAATATCGTTTTTACAAATTCAAAGAACATAAAAAAGTATTCCAAATAATAAATTACTTACTTAATAATAATTTATTTATTTATTTAACGAATAAATTATTTTAAGGGACATGATTTTGCAAGTTCGTCTCTACAATTGGCATAAGTCTCTTTTTATTAACACTAATCACAAAGCGGAAGAATCTGATTTTGAACAACGATTAGCTGCAACCGATGAGTTTGGAATTTTTAGAAAAGCCAAAGTAGTTACTTTATTACTATACGAACCTTTCCATAACATAAAGACTATTTCTAACCAAGGAGTTTTACAAAACTACTTATTTGACGAAAATCCAAAATGCATACTCATGAAACTTAAATTCAAAACAAAATGTTCGTATTCAAAATTTTGATAATAATTATTACTATTACTCAGTAAGATTATTAAGTGGCTAAATTATATTTTCAGCTCGTTCTGTACAAGAAGTTTTTATTAAACAAAAAAAAATAAAACCTCACAGAAATGTAAGACCTTACAAATGTGATTTGAATTTTTTATCAAAACTTGTTGAAAACCCGGAAGCGATTGGTAATTATTATTGTGTTGACGAAGTTGGAAAATCTCATTGCAATGTAAGAATTCGATAATCAATTATTTAAAATTTGTGGATAATTGATAATAACTCATTTTATTACTCATTTATTTAAGAATCATGGGGGATCTGCACTTATTTGTGAGGATGGTCAGAGCCCAGAATCTTATTTTGTCGCTGGAGTTAATGTTGCAAATGATAATTGCAAATACATTTTTGAAAATGTATTAGTATTCAGACAATAGTATAAACGATAATTTTGTAGGGTATAAATATAATAACAAAATTTAGTAGGAATATGAAAAATTTATTCAAATTTCTTATTGAATTCACATTTTAGTTATGATAAGTAAGCTTATTTCAAATACAGAGTGAACATTTAGTAATACAGCGTTACATTAAAGCGCGCGTGTAAAACGCAGCTTTAAATTTCTAGTTCCACAATAAAACTCAGTATTGCTGTAGTAAAAATTATACAGAGATTCTTGCAGTAAGAATTCGTTTAGTTATCACTCTGATAGTGGATCTCTTTTACTCCCTTTGACCGGTCCAAAACTACATCACTGCATGTAGCTTGGTACTGTACAGGGGGATTGACACTTAAATCGATACGCCCAAGGCAGTTTCCTGAACAGCACCGGTTATTTGCTGAGCACTAATAATAATATTAATTCATTTTGTATAATTTTAAAAAATTGTATCACAAAACACTTCAAATCATGAATATATTACATTTATTTATTTACGAATATTATGCTTACCGGTTGTCCCACACCTAAGCAAGGTTCGTTATTCGATGAACCGCCTTTGCAAGCTTCGACAGTGACTTGCATCATTGCAATAACAACGAGAACGGCAATAAATCCGAATAGTATTTTAGACATGTTTTCAATAAAAATTGATCTGGTTCCAAAGCTAGATAATTTTGGTTTTTGATTAATCAACAGGTTTTATATGTTTCATTTGTTAATTTTCTATACGTAAATTAGAAGCTTTCTAGCTTGAAAATAAAGAAAATTTGATGGGAATATAAAAACTATTAGTAATAAATAATGGAGGACTTGTGCAAAAGCTCAACTTCTCCGACGAGTGAAAACCCAGTATTCAAAATTTTTAATCATTTTGAATACTTTTTAATACTAAAAATATGAATAAAAATGAGTTTAAAGTATTAAAAATTTTTTAATCATTTCATATCATTTTGTTCATTCAGGGATTTGTAAGTTTTCGAATTATATATTCGTTTTCAAATTATTCCATTCAAATTAGAACTATTGGTAAATTATTGTCAAAATTTGTTCATAATTTATCATATTATGTGAGTTGAAATTTAATATTTAAAATTCAAACAGAATATTCGGATTCAAATCAAATAATTCTAAAATAGACGAATAATTTGAAAACTAACGTATAATTTAAATTTAAAATAAAATAGTTAATTATAAATTCAAATATAAATGCGCATAAGCTTATTATATATTTTATATAATATGAATTACTTACTCAATTAATAATTATTACTTACAAAAAAATGAGTGTTGTCCAACAGGTAATAACTGCGAGAAGATCAAATATCGACTTTTAATAATCGACTTTACAGGCCATCGTATTTATAGTCGATTTTAACGACCACTTTGATTTTCCCCTCTTCTTTTGTCTTTGACTGATATTTCCACACCTGATATCTACGTAACTACATCGTACTCGAAAAAACCAATGCATGAAAGAGTATTATCGAGCTCAGAAATGTATTTACGATACTGTTTTAGTACTCCAGAAGCTCGACAACAGCAGGAAGTTTTAGGGCTGGCTCGTAGGGACAACAGTTTTTCAGATTTTTTAATTCCCTGTAACTTGGCGGCATTTTATGCTGCTATTATTCCCATAGGGGCAAATTCGAGGTAATTGAATGTAAATTTAAGTTATTACAAGTGCGTACACTGACCCCTATATCGGGGTATTTGTTTTATTTTATTCCATTTGAAATTTTCAATTGTATAAAAATCTAACGACAGAATGCGCACTTCTACCCCAATGGACTATATATATACAGTCGAACTCCATTAACTCGGATTCCATTATCTTGGGACTTTCCCACAATCTTGACCCCCACTTGAAATAATTAAAACATAGATACATATATATGTATATTTAATAACAAAATTTTGATAGTGTAACGCAATCGTTCAAAAAGGCGCGAAATTCTTTATCGATAAAATGTATTCATAATTAATTAATTTTACATGAGTTTATATATTTTAATATAACAGTTTTTCAAGGTCAGAATAATTATTTACTGGTTTTTTTTATTTTTTAATATTTCAGTGAATATGTTGTCGTAGTAATTAATTTTAATCAACGTAATTAGGAAAAAAACAATTCAGTTTATTTGATAAGCAAGGGAACAAAGAATGAAATCTACATCACTTAAAATAGTAATAACACTAAGTAATTAGTTTTATAATATAATAAAAAATAGATTGTAAAAATTTTTTGATTTTAAGTCAAATTCTATTTTCACCAAAAATTTTCAAATAATCTCTCAATTCCCTTTAAAATGAGTACCCACATCGACATATTTTATGATAGTTATATTTCTTTATATTTTAAAAATTTTAAATATATAAAATTTCGACTATTTTTGAAACCTATCATGTGGGTACTCATTTAACGCAGAATTTCGAGCGTTATATCTTTCTCATATTTATTTAATTTTTTTCCAACGTTTGCAGCGTTTGTGATTTTTTTTTTGTAAATTTTTCCTTATTATTATTGATACTAGTTAATTGTCTTGTTTTGTAACATTGTATCTTTAAATAGTCATCACAATCGTGCTGGTCTTGCTCATTATTTTCCAAATACTAATGACACCTCTAATTAACGTAAACGCGATTAGATTTGGTGTTTATTAGAATGCAGTACTTTACTTTTTATTACGCTTCACATATATTTCCCAAAGTATGTTATGAAATATGTATTGAAAATACCGAAATAATTATTTTGACCTTAATAAATATTTTTGCATCTTAATTATTATATTTACAGAAGATCAGATGTAATACCGTAGATCAGCAGAGAATTTTTTAAAATGAGTAACAACATCTAGAGTAAGAGCACCAGTACCCAGTCCCTAGCCAGTAGCCAGCCGGTCATATTCTTTAACATTGGCTCAAAATATATATAGATATAATTTAACATGAAGTGGCTGGCTGCTAGTTTGGATCTGGGTACTGTATACAGTTCAAAAATTCCCATAGAATCCACTCAACTGCGACAAAAACCGCATAGAATTCTATAGACTGTATTGGTTTCTATGCGGTTTTTGTCGCAGTTGAGTGGATTCTATGAGAATTTTTGGATAGGGTAGTGCTCTTATTTTACTTGTTTTTTATTCACGCAGATGAATTTTTAGTAAAAATTACCCAAAAAGTTTGATACTGTGAGGACATGGTAAATATATAAATTTTTCTCATGCACATTGTAAAATATATACTATCGACTTCATCATAGCCAATTGAGAGAAAAGATCATTCTTTTGCGGAGTCGACTTTAATAAACACTTCATCTACTGAAGCTACTGAGAGCTGCGAGTGTTCCCTTCAGTTAGCATACAATTTCCATACCCCCACCATTAAATCATGAGCAAACTCTCAGTAATCTGACTAATAACTATACAGTCTTTCTAAAGTAGACCATACCATAATCTGCCATAATCAGCACAGATGAAAATGTATAACCACTAATAGTACATATATATGAATTTCCGATACGTTGTTTTAATACGTTTATAATTATTACATAAATTTAAGTTGCTTATAATATCTAGTGTCGATTTATTTTATTCAAGTTTAGATAAATAATTAAATAAGTATTTATCATTTCCATCGTAAGTATCTTTATAACCTATAAGCTATTTAGCAGCTTCAAAATTTTATAATTAATAAAAAAATTTATGATCCTGAAGTTGGCAGACGATTCAAAATTTTTGAATTTTATTTTCAACACTAATTGAAGAAGAAAAAAAAATGCATGTAGAAAATTTGAAAAACTAGGTGCAAAATTTTTTAAAATATTTGTTTTTTTTTAATTTATCGTTTTTTAAAAAAATTCAAAAATTATTAGGCGGCTGCTAACTTCAGTTTCATAAAAAATTTTTATACATAAGGTAAGAATAGTATCCGCTCAGGTAGCTATTAACCGATCACTCTATGTATTTGTATATCTATATTTAGTCAAATTTACTAAATATAGATATACAAATTCATGAGTCATCGGGTACTAGTTCCCTAATTGGGTACTGGGTCTCTTACTTAATAATATGTTATTATTGTAAGTGATTTCAATGCTTACAGATTAAAACATTTTAAGAGTGCGTTCATTTTTTTATTAAAAAATATCCGAAAATGAATCAATCTTCAACACGGAATAATGTCATTATTACTGAAGATTTTTTATTTCAACTACCGAAAGGAGATCATTGGATTGATTCAAAAAAATTCAAATTAATGGATGTTGCTTCCTGCGGTGAATTTTATGTTTCTGCACGGAATGATGCTAAGAAATTGAATGTCAGAGTAAAAAAAACTTTTATTAAGTCGGCAATTGCGACCATTGAGCTGAAAATAAATAATCAAGATTCTATTATACAAAATGTTGATGAGTGGAAGGAATCGTGTGATTTTACGAATATGGTACTGCCTTACGACTTTTTGAACTGTTCTAAATGTAAATATAATTGTCACAGCAGTAATAACCACTATGGTTACAAAGAGATGGTAAATATTTCTTACAAAATAATCTGGTACGGATTTTTTGATGATTTCACTTCTAATGTTTATAAAAATTTGAAAAATTATTTAAACAATTCTACATTAAGTGACGTTATGATAAAAGTCAAAGACAAAGAATTTCCAGCACATAAAATTATTTTAGTTTCTCAAAGCTCTGTATTTGAAAAAATGTTAACAACTGACATGAAAGAATCAAAAGAAAATTGTATTAATCTTCCAGAGCTTGATGTCGAAGTTGCTGAAGAATTGCTGTACTTTTTATATCATGGCGAATTAGATAAAGCTCGTGAAAATAATGAAATGTTATTAAAATTACTGGAAGTTGGAGATTTATATCAATTATCTAACTTGAATAATATTTGTGGTTTACTTTTGAGTAAAAGTATGACAGTTGATAATGTATTGATGTTGTATGAAAATGCTAAAAAATATGATTCGTTTATTCTGCGTCATAAATCAATGGCATTTATTCGGATTCATCAAAAAGAAATTATTCCTTCTGATAATTTTAAGGAATTTTGTCTGATTAAACCTGAATTTATGTTCCAATTTTTTACAATTTTTAATGATGTAATTTAAAATATAATTTTTTATAACATTTTCATTATAATTATTATTGTTCTGTCTCTGTACTTAAATTTCATAATTTAAATATTTAATAATAATAAAGAATTTTTTTACTTTAAAATGCAAAATAATCTAAATTTGTTCTGCGAATAATTCTTTCATTCAATCGAATTAATTGATTGTAATCAAAGACTATCCTTAAAAATAAAAAGAAAATTAATATAAGTATATCATATTTGTAAGATAATATTTTTTACCCTTGACATTCTTGAATTAGTCATATGTTTCTGTTACTATATTGTTTATTTTTTTGTGGATGATAACGTATACGAACGACGTCATAATAGGCATCTAGCATGAACTAAATCAATGAGTATAATTATATATTATATACATAAATACTTAAGTTCATTAGATTTAAATGAGGAAAAAAAAAAAATGATATTGAAAATTGATGAAAAAAAATTTTGAAATTGTAGATTAATATAAAATTGAATGCCCTTTTAAACGAGTACCAACAAGACATATTTATATATTAATTTATCTGAAAGCTGTATATTTAAATATATGTATGACTTTTGATTTGTTTAAAATAAAAGCGGGTTGTTGGTACTCATTTCAAAGAGCTTACAATTCTCTATACAATTACATAAAAAATTTCAATTTATTAAGAAAAATCGTCGAAAAAATTAATCGTCGTTTCTTATTCTCAAATGAATTAATTTTTGAAAATAATTTCAATGCTTTAGAAATTTTTTAAATATTATTTTAATTAATCTTTTAATGATTGTAAAATTTTGTTACAAAAAATTCATCAAATACTTTCAGTAATTTTGACCATCGTAGAAAATATAGACTCAAAATTTCGGAACTACATTCCAAGTTTCTGTATATATTTCGGGTATACACAGAAAAAAATAATTTTTTGGCGCAAAAAATTTTTTGAATTATAGATTGAAAATAAACATTTTTTGAGGCGATAAAAAAATTCTTGCGCCAAGAAATTTATTCCAATTCTAAGAAAATTTTTGTCTTTGATTCATATAAACTATAAACGAATTAATTAGGGAATTTTCAATTTGCAATATATTCTGATATTTAATTTTTGTAGTAATAATAACTAGAGATTTTTAAGACTTAGCATCTTGAATAAAAAAAAAGTTACTAAGTATTATTTTACACCAGTTATCTGAGGCAACGTACGGTTAGAGATCAAGTTTCTATTGCGACACAATTTATTTAATTAACATTAAAAAAAAAAATTGAACAGTTCATTTATTGAATTGAAAACGGTAAATAATTTTATTAGATATTATTAATATAATTTTTGATAATTAAAAAATTTTATTTATTCTTTATGATGAACCAAAAATTTATATAATCCTGAAGGTAGTAAACAATTAACAATTTTCCGACTTTTATTTTTTTTTTCAACAAATCAATTCTAAAAAAAAAAATACTAAGAATATGCACTTATAGAAAATTAAAAATATTGTAGGTGCAAATTTTAGAATATTTTTTTTTATCCAAAAATTATCAGACGTCAGCTAACTTCAGTATCATAAAATTTATTATGATCCTGAAGTTAGCATGATACTGAAGTTAGCCGACGTCCAATAATTTTTGGGTTCTTTTTTAAACAATAAATTATGAAAAAAAAATATTTGAAAAAATTGCACCTATAGTTTTTTAAATTTTCTACAAGTGCATATTTTTTTTTTTTTTTTTTTTTGTTATTTATTTGTTAAAAAAAAAAATCAAAAAATTGCTGATTGTTAATTTCAGGATCATAAGTTCGCAGACAATTAACAATTTTCAATTTTTTTTTTTTTTCAACACTAATTAAAAAAAAAAAAAAAAAAAAAAAATATGCACATGTAGAGAATTTAAAAAGCTACAGGTGCAATTTTTTTAAATTTATCGTTTTTAAAAAAATCAAATGCATTTTTGAAATATTAATTAATTAAAAAATTTTAATCATTACAGATATTCACTAAATTTGAAATAAAAACAATTATTTGTTTTGCTAAAAAAAAAAAAATGAATCAATTACATCCAGAAGATGCAGAAGTGATAGATAAAAAATTTATAATAAATTTGAAAAGGACAAATCAATCGACAAATTCAGATCGTGTCAACATTGTAAACTCTCCTCCTTATGGAGAAATTTATCTCTCTGCATTATTGAATTCTAAAAATAAATTAAATATCAACGTTACTAAAGTAGTTACCAAGTCAGCAAATGTAACTATTGAAATACAAGTGGATGAAATGGATCGAATAATAAAAGACTTTAGTGACTGGACAGAAAAATGTAGTTTTGATAATATTTTATGTCCAGTACGTTTTCAAAAATGTTCAAAACATTCTTTATCATCGTTCTTTCGTGATATTGATATTAATTATAATTTAAAAATTTCTTGTAAAATAATTTGGTATGGTTTCGTTGATGAATTAAATTCACCGAATTTGTATAAAAATACTCAACATTATTTGAACAATTCAAAATTCAGTGATATTGTTATAAAAGTTAAAGATAAAGAATTTCCAGCACACAAAATTATTTTAGCATCTCAAAGTCCTGTGTTCAAAAAAATCTTGACAACTGACATGAAAGAATCGAGAGAAAATTGCATTAGTCTTCCAAATCTTGATGCTGCAGTTGCTGATGAATTACTTTACTTTTTATATCATGGTAAAGTAGTAAAAGCTCATGATGATGATGATCTTGCGTTAAAATTATTTGAAACTGCAGGAATGTATCAAATAGAAAAACTTACAGAAATTTGCGCTGTAATATTGAGTAATAAGTTGACTGCAAGCAATGTAGTTATGTTACTAGAAATTGGTGAAATCCACAATTCATTGATTTTAGAAGAACGTGCGATAACATTTATCATTATTAATCGTGATGACATTATTCCTTTAGAGGATTTTAAAGGATTATGTATTCGTAAATCAGAATTCACATCAAAAATTATTGAAAGAATTGAAAAATTTTATAGAACTTAATTTTATATTATGAAAATGTCATTTTATTAATTAACATTGTATTGGTAAATTTGTCAATAAAAATATTGTCATTGCCGATTATTTGTTCTCTTATACTGTATATAGAATATTATACACCAAGGGAAAAAATTAGGACATTCCAAGCCACGTGTATAATTGCCTACTTGACCCAAAGGCGAGGGTGGCAAACATGCGAATTGGGACATCTTACCTTTCTCCGTGGTGTGTATACTATTTTTCACCAGATCTGTACCTGGAAGTTTAAATTTTTGCCTCTGTGGGAAGAATGGCGCACGCACTAATTTTTATCATTTATTTTCTCATAAGAAAAAAAAACAACTTTCTTCCCTCTAAACAGGGCAGGAATTTAAACTTTCAGCTCAGGTAGACAATTATACACGAGGCTTGAAATGTCCTACTTTCCTCCCTAGTTGTGTAATATACTATTTATAATGGTAAACTATATTAGTTACTATTCTTTCTAGTATTTTTTTTATCAATGAAATTTTTATTATCAATGAAATTTTTATTATTTGGTTGTTTTATATACCCAGTCTCTAAATAACTAGTAATTCATAAATTTTTTCGTAATTCGTAATTAAGAAATTAAATCGATTAAAGGAAGCTGTGATCTGTGATGATTAAAAAGTATCGATTATTAAAACTAACAACTCGAATTTTCGATTAATCGATTATTTTTTGCAACTATAGTATATACGTATATAGTATATTTTATAACAGTATCTCCATTTTAAGATACTTTTTGGCAATTGCTAATAATTAATTTAAAAAAAAAACTTGCAACAAAATAAAATAATTAAAGCAATTAATCAGAATAAAACATACATGAAATAATAATCATTCAAGTATTTTAATATACTATCAAAGAATCGGTAGGTATAAAATAGGTTACATCTAAAAGTATTTCACTATATCTACATTTTATTTATTAAATTTATTATTACTTTTTTAAATAATTCAATTATCCATTATAAATAAAATTACAGAATAGATTAATTGAAATATTTATTTACTTGCAGATTATACTCAATAAATGCATATTTGAAGTAACATTTTGTTGATGTAAAAACTGTATATGATGGAATCACTTACAGCACATAAAATAATCACAAAAAACTTTTCATTCAAAATAATTCGAGATGTATGGAAAAATTCAGAAAAGTCACTTTTAGATGATAATTCGATTGATTCACTTGGAGAATTCTATATTTCTGTACTTCCAACTGATAATAATAATTTAAATATTAGAGTTATAAAAACATTTACAAGGTCAGCAATAGCGACTATTGAATTGCAAATTGATAATTCGAAATGGATGATAAAAGACATTTTTGATTGGAAAGATGTATGTGATTTTGGCATCATATCATGCCCTGTAAACTGGGTGAAAGCTTCTAACAAAATTGACTGCATGAATTATGTTTGTCGATTTAATGTTAATTTAAATATTTCTTGCAAAATAATCTGGTATGGATTTGTCGATGAATTAAATTCACCAAATTTATATGAGCATACAAGGAACTATTTGTTTAATACAGAATTCAGTGATATTGTAATTAAAGTACAAGATAAAAAATTTCAAGCTCATAAAATTATTTTAGCATCTCAAAGTCGAGTATTTGAAGAAATGATATTAACAAACTTAATGAAATTTGAAGAAAATAGTATTTGTCTTCCCAACATTAAACTTGAAGTAGTCGATGAATTATTGACATTTCTATACCACGGAAAATTGGTAAAAGCTATTGATGATAATGATCTTCTAATGGAACTTTTTGAAACCGCAGAAGTTTATAAAATAGATGCATTGAAGGATAGATGCGCTATGATATTAAGTGTTAATTTGAATATTGACAATGTATTGAGGCTGTTAGAAATGTCAGAAATTTATAATTCAGTTATTTTAAAACAAAGAGCTATAACGTTTATTATTAATAATCGTGATAAAATAATAATCTTAAGTAAGTTTAAAGAACTCTGTGAATCTAATCCTGGGTTGATGTTTGGAATTGTTGAAAGATTTAAGACAATTATCCATAATATTTAATCATTATTGAGCTTTGTTTTTTAACATCTGTATTATGGAAAAAATAATCTGTCTTTTTTATTCAAATAAACCATTTTAATAATCATAATAACACTGATAAAATAATTTTATTTATTTAAACTAAGTTTTGTTTGTAATAATCATTTACTTTTTTCAAATTTAGCTGTATCAGTTTTGCTAGTGGCTGGTACAATAGGAAACATTAGATTAGCTAACACACCCTGATAGCCAGAGTTTCTGATCAGAAAGTTGATGCACATAAGTTGCGACCAACTTGACAACAAGTTGTCGACAACTTTCAGCTTTTGTAACTGTTGACTATAGTGAGTTTAGCGGTCAGTCAATGACCCAAAAATTTGAATTTTGATAACGAATCATTTTGACTTTGGTTTTGAAGTATGAGTAAAAACTCATCAGCTGATTTGTTATAATTAATTTTAAAATAATATTTAATTATTCAATAGAAACAAAATCTAGTTTAATAAATCGTACCATTGTTATTTTTTGTTTTTTTTTTTTTTTTTAGTCTTTCCTAAAAGTAAGTCGCCGTCGAGAATTGTTGGGAATTTTCTGTTTCTGTAGTAACGGCGTGAGATTAGACTCGTTTTCAAAGAGTGGGGGTAAAAACCGACGGCGACTTACTCTGGGAGGACCAGAGTACTCTATAGTAAACAGTAAAGTCGTAACCGTAAAATTTATTTCATCAAAAGCATAAAAAGATTTATTATATTGAGTTGTTATTATAAATTACTTTTCAAATATATACTCAACAATTGAGAAAATTAATTTTTTATTATTCTGGAACAGCGTAAGTTTAATAAACAATTTTAAAATTTTTAATTATTAAGAATTAGTAAGCATTTGTTCGCATCAATTATTTCTCAAGCGGCTTGAAAGCCGACATTTTTTTTTCGTGCCACTTTGGTTGTCATAATTAAATATTAATAAAAAATTTTTATATTTACAGTTAAATAATAGCATTAAATTAAAAGGATATTTTGAAGTATATTCAATTAAAATGAGCGATAAATCTCAAGCTTCATTAGACATGCAATCAATTTACAAGGTTACATTACGAATTGAAAAGCCAGATACATTGGTATATTCAAATGATTTTTATATGGAATGCGCTCCCAATGTTAAATTTTCCATCTTTGTGGAAATTAATGACAAAAAATTGTTAAAGGTAAATGTCAGAAAACAATGTACCAAATCAGCGATGGCTATTATCGAATTGACAATAGGTGATATGCCACCAATTAGAAAATCTGTGGCTGATTGGAAAGAAGATGTGATTTTTGATAGTTTAGTAATTCCGATGAATTGTGATGTTTGTGTAAAACATTCAAATTATGACAATTATCGTTCAGTACAGCAATGTAGTAATCGTCACCAATACAGTATACCGATAGTTGCCTCAATAATCTGGCATGGATTTACCAATGAACTGCTCAGTCCCAATTTATACGATAATATGAAACAATACTACAATAACAAAGAATTCAGCGACGTTGTTATTAAAACTAAAGATCAAGAGTTTCCAGCTCATAAAAATATACTGGCATCGCAAAGTCTCATGTTTCAGAAGATGTTAACGACAGACATGAAAGAGTCAAAAGAAAACTGCATTAATCTTACAGATCTTGATGCTGATTTGGTCAATGAATTACTTTTATTTCTGTACACTGGGAAATTAGACAAAGCAAACAATGATTATTACATTGCTTTGAAGCTATTAGAAGTCTCTGCAATGTACATGATAACGAATTTAAAAAATGTTTGTGAAATAGTATTAAGTAACTACATATTAGTTGATAATGTATTGGTTCTCCTGGAGAAGGCTGTACTTCATAACTTATCAATATTAAAACAGCGTGCCTTAACATTTATCGCTGATAATCCAAAACAATTATATTAATCACGAGTAAATTGAAACTTTTTTATTAAATATGAAGTAATCTAACAATATTTCGTTTTGTAAACAGCAAGAAGATTTGAATAACTTAAAAAATCGCCGTATTATACGATAATTATTACTAAATAGAAAAATTATTTGTTTTCAGAATTATAAATCAAGAAAACAAATTTTCTTGATTTTAATTTTTTTTCTCAGTGCATGAGGACAAAAACAATAACTTGAAATTCTAAGGAACATATTAAAACAGTCAATATTAGTTTTTCATATATTTTTTTATTGTTATCGCATACAGATTATTTGGGTAGAAAAAAATAACTTTTCCATGTGATTATATACCTCGAAAAGTTATTATCATTCACATAACTTTTCAAAGGTATTAGCTCTATCGCCATCTGCCCAACGATGCGTAATGCAGCTTCCTGAACAGCAATCACCACTATTTGAACACTAATAATAAAAATATTAATTAATTTTGTAGAATTAAAAAAAATTTTATCATAAAAAATTTCAAATAGTGAATGGATTATATTTATTTATTTACGTATTTTATGCTTACCGGTTGTGTTCTGCCAATGCAAGATCTGGCGTCCTCCGATGAACTCGATCCGCAAGCTTCGACAGTGACTTGCATCATTGCAATAACAACAAGAAGAGCAATAAATCCAAATAGTATTTTTGACATTTTTTCAATCGAAATTGATCTGATTCCAAAGCTAGATAATTTTAGTTTTTGATTAATCAACAGGTTTTATGTTTCAGTTGTTAATTTTCTATAGATAAATTAAAAGCTTTCTATAAATTCTAGCTTTTAAAGAATGAAAATTGGATGCGAATATAATAACTATTGATAATGAATAATGGATTTCTGCAGAAGTTTAAATTCTACGATCAATGAGTACCCGCACGTAGCGGGTTTATAAATTAACAAATTTCGAAATTTTTGTTTTTATTGAATATATATATATATATATATATATATATATATATATATATATATGTTAGTTTGAGTACTTAAATTAGTGGTAATTCTACATTAGTTTATTTACGATGCAATCATAATATTTTCATATAATTTTATGTTCTTATAAATTGACTGAGTATAGAGTAGAAGTATCATTTTCGGCGACTTAAGGTCTAGTTTTGGACACTTCAAAAATTTTGAATAAAATAATTTGTAAAATGAACATTGACTTAATTAATTTTTTTAAAAGTGTTATTCTAAGACACTTTTATCCCACTATTATAATTAAAGTTTTTTTTTTATACTTTTTTATTTATTAAAATTAATATATATTAAATGTCCAAAAATAGAATAGTAGCCACAAATGGTCTTTCTACCCAAGTTTTGAATTGATAAAAAAATAACATTACTTTGGGAAATACGAGTAATTCGTACTTATATATATTTTATTAAATATGAATTACTTACTCAATTAATAATTATTAATGACAAAAAATATGTGTTGTCTATCAGCTAATAACTGCGAGAAAATAAAAAATTAACTGTTAATAATTGACTTTACAGGCCACCGTATTTATAGTCGATTTCAAGGCCCATTTGGATTTCCCTATTTTCTTTGTCTTTGACCGATATTTAGGCACCTGATATTCCTCCTTCGCGTCCAAACTTTTCATCATTGTTTTTCCACGGCACTACTGTTTTTATCTAAATTATTCGGTCATTTACTTAAATATTATTTTTATTATTTCGTTTTTGATCTTCCGTAGATCAATGCGAGACATCACTTTTTCCGTGCTCGAAAAAAACCAATGCATGGAAGAATATCTTCGAGCTCGGAATCGTATTTACGATACTTATTTAAAACTACAGGAGCGCGAAAAGGGCCGGAAGTATAGGGGCTGGCCCGGAAGAGCAAACGTTTTTCAGATTTTTTGATTCCCTATAACAGCGGCATTTTATGCCGCTATGATGCCCATAGCAATATTTTATTGGTGTTTGGATGTAAGTTTAAATTATTAAACTCAGTACACTTACCCTTACATTGGGGTAAGTGCACGCAATTTCACAAGGTTTTACTCCACTTGAAATTTTCAACTTGATCAAAATTTAAAGGAAAATTGCGCACTTCTATCCCCCATATAAATATATTTATATATATGTGGGCAATAGTACTCGCTGAAGAAGGCGCAAAATTCTCTATCGATTAAATTAAATATATTCATAGTTATTTAATTTTACGAGTTTAGATATTTTAATTCATTAAAGTTCTTCTAGATCAGAATTATTCACGCGTTTTTTTTTTTTTTTAATAATTCAGTATGTCGATATAATTATTGATTGTAATCGACATAATCTGAAAAAACTCATATAATTTATTTGATAAGCGAGCGAACAAAGAGTGATATTGAGGCCATTCAAAATATCGATTACAAGAAATTAATAGTTTTAAATTAAAGTAAAAAATAAATTATAAAAATTTTTCAGTTTTAAGTAAAATTCAATTTTCAACTGATCCCTCATTTCCCTTTAAAATGAGTATACCCACAGGACTGCGTCCTGTAGCAGCACCATTTTTTTTTTCCGTATATACATTCATCCAGACATAAGTGCGCATGCGTGTAGTTTTATCTTTAAAGGAGAAGGGGCATTCGATAAGTAGGAACTTCCAGGAAATTTCCGCTTCTCCGTAGACTAACTGTCAGAATTAGTGAAATTCGGCTGTACTAAAATGTTTTACTATACAATATTGTGATTAGAAGAACCACATTTTTTCCGTGTAATTATATCAACATTTCTGTATGATTATATGTAATTATTTCTAGTTTCATATAATCATGTTTAATTGTACCCCTAAGTAGCATTGTCTGTAGCAAGTCACTTATGAAAGTCCTTCCGCAAGTTCCTTACGGAAGATTTAAACAAAAATTTGTATTTCCAAAAGCAAATTCTTAATTTGAGTATTTATTTACTTGGACAGTGCCAAGAAAATATTTTCTTGATTGCAATAAAAATCCTTTGTCTGCAGAAATTCATAGCCAGATTGAAGCGATCATTATTTAAATAACGAGTATTATATTTTATTTTACTAGAAAATTTTTAGTTTTGAGACTTATTAATTAAGGAAACAAATTTTATGGAATTTCTTTTTTTTTTTCAGTGGATGAGGACAAATACAATAGCTTAGATCTAAGAACAAAGTCAAGATTAGTTGTTGACATATTTTTTTATTGTCTTATCGCATACAGATTATTTGGGTACAAAAAAATTAATTTTTTTTCAGTTATTGTCGGCCCTGTCAATGTGAACAGCATACATATTGTTCTTAGCATGCGATTATATATACCTCGAAAAGTATTATCATTCACATAAATAATAGTCCTTATTAGGAGGGTCTCCTGCATAATGATGCGGGAAGCAGCTTCCTCTACAGCACTCGCCACTATGTTCGCACTAATAATAATAATATTAATTAATTTTACAGAATTAAAAAAAATTATCTCTATTTATTTACGTATTTTATGCTTACCGGTTGTCCTTTGGCTTTGCACAGACTCATTCTGTCGCCATAAGCTTCGACAATGACTTGCATCATTGCAATAACAACAAGAAGGGCAATAAATCCAAATAGTATTTTTGACATTTTTCCAATCGAAATTGACCCGAATCCAAAGCTAGATAATTTTAGTTTTTCATCAATGAACGTTTTATATTTTGGTTGTTAATTTTCTACACACGCAGAGAATTTTTGAGTTAAAATTACCCATAAAGTTCGGTACTGTGAGCACATCTAGCCAGTAACTAAATATTTACTATGTTTTTAGTAGAAATTGCATTTCTTGTACATGCTATCGAGTAGTATATCTTACAATGTGCATGGGAAAATTTATATATTTACTATATGTCCTCGGTGTCAAAATTTTTGGATAATTTTTTCTAAAAATTTACCTGCGTGTACATACATAAGAAGCTTTCTAATTTCAAACGAGGATAATTTCTCCGTGTATCAAATGTCCAAAAATGGACTTGTGGTCATAAGAGATATTTCTACCCTGGTTTTAAATTTATCAAAAAATATAATTAGTTTGGGAAATACGAATAATTTGAACTTACATCTATAAGATGTCAGTTTTGAGGCTGTTTTTTGACCTATCGATAAGGCACCCAAATGTTGACAAAGCGATCAGAAATTAATATCACCAAAAAAATATCTGGTTAAACAACTTTACACAAAGTAAATTACAAATAATAGTCAAAATTTGTTCATAGTTTATCATATTATGTGAGTTGAAATTTAGTATTTTAAATTCAAACAGAGTATTCGGACTTAAATCAAATAATTCTAAAATAGACGAATAATTCGAAAACTAACGTATAATTTGAATGCAAAATAAAATAGTTAATTATCAATTCAAATATAAATGCGCATAAGCTTATTATATATTTTATATAATATGGATTACTTACTCAATTGATAATTATTGTTGACAAAAAATGAGTATTGTCCAACAAGTAATAACTGCGAGAAAATAAAAAATTTACTGCTAATAATTGACTTTGCAGGCCACCGTATTTATACTCGATTTCAACGCCCATTTTGATTTCCCCCTCTTTTTTTTTGTCTTCGACTAATATTTTGCCCCCCGATATCCCTCCTTCGCGTCCGAATCTTTTATTCTTACCCTTCCACGCGATTACCACTTTTATTCAAATTATTCGTTCATTAGTAGAATATTATTTTTATTATTTCATTGTTTTAAATACTCAGTAGATTATTTCCGGTAGTCCGACTCTACAAAGGGCTGATCCTGAGCGCCAACTCTTACATCTACGCTTGATTTTTTGATCTTCTGTAGATCAAGGCGAGACATCACTTTTTTCGTGCTCGAAAAAACCAATGCATGGAAGAGTATCTTCGAGCTCGAAGAGCTCAGAAACAGTAGGAAGTTTTGGGGCTGACCCGCAGGGACAACCGTTTTTTAGACCTTTTAATTCCCTATTTGGCGGCATTTCATGCCACTTTGACCCCCATAGCGGTAATTTGTAGGTAGTTGCATGTAAGTTTACATTAATTTTACATGAGTTTAAATATTTTAATACAGCAAAGTTTTTCAAGGTCAGAATAATTATTTACTGGTTTTTGTTATTTTTAAATTTTAATCGACGTAATTAGAAAAAAAACAATTCAATTTATTTGATAAGGCAGAGAACAAAGAATGAAATCTACGCCACTTAAAATATCGATTACACAAAATAATTATTTTTAGATTAAAGTAAAAAATAAATTATAGAAATTTTTCGATGTTAAATCAAATTCTATTTTCACCAAGAATTTTCAAATAATTACTCAATTCCCTCTAAAATGAGTACCCACATCGACATATTTTATCATAGTTTTATTTCTTCATAGTTTTCAAATTTTAAATATATGCAAAATTTTGACTATTTTCTAAACCTATCATGTGGGTACTCATTTAAAGCAGAATTTCACGCACTGTATTTTCCTCATATTTATTAAGTTTTTTTTCATATGTTTGCATCGTTTGTGATTTTTTTTGTAATTTTTTCTTTGTTATTAATATCAATACTAGTTAATTGCGTTTCTTTTTTGTTGAATGTTATCTTCAAAAACCCACCATGATTGTGCTAATAGTTTTGCTCATAATTTTATAATCACTCATGACACGTCTAATTCATTAATACAATCGCGATTAGATTGGATTTTTTTCAAATTTTAATGCGTTGTTTTTTATTGCGTCTACAAATATATTTTGTGAAAAATGTATTTGAAACCTGGAAATAATTATTTCAATCTTTAAAAGGTCACTATTAATTGTAACTCGGAGATTCCCCCTCAATCTTGACCCCCGCTACGAGTTACGCTATCTCCCACCCGATGTAATATATTTGTATGTGTCTTTGTCCATTTGTAAATGCACCATTCATCCAGACGTAGGTGCGCATGCGTGTGGTTCGATCTTTAAAGAAGAAGGGGCATTCGATAAATAGGAATTTCCAGGAAATTTCCGATCCTCCATAGACTAACTGTCAGAATCAGTGAAATTCGACTGTACTACAATGTTTTACTATACAATATTGTGATTAGAAGAACCACATTTTTTCCGTGTAATTATATCAACATTTCTGTATGATTATATGTAATTATTTCTAGTTTCATATAATCATGTCTAATTGTACCCCTAAGTAGCATTGTCTGTAGCAAGTCACTTATGAAAGTTCTTCAGCAAGTTCCTTACGGAAGATTTAAACAAAAATTTGTATTTCCAAAAGCAAATTCTTAGTTTGAGTATTTATTTACTTGGACAGTGCCAAGAAAATATTTTCTTGATTGCAATAAAAATCCATTGTCTGCAGAAATTCATAGCCAGATTGAAGCGATCATTATTTAAATAACGAATATTATATTTTATTTTACTAGAAAATTTTTAGTTTTGAGACTTATTAATTAAGGAAACAAATTTTATGGAATTTCTTTTTTTTTTTCAGTGGATGAGGACAAATACAATAGCTTAGATCTAAGAACAAATTCAAGATTAGTTGTTGACATATTTTTTTATTGTCTTATCGCATACAGATTATTTGGGTACAACAAATAAAATTGTTTTTCAGTTATTGTCGGCCCTGTTAATGTGAAATGCATACATTTTTTTTTTAGCATGTGATTATATATACCTCGAAAAGGATTATTATACACATTCATATATGATCCTAAGACGATGAGAAGGGTCCTTTTGATAATAGCTCTTAATGCAGTTTCCTGAACAGCACTGGCCAGGATATGAGCACTAATAATAATAATAATATTAATTAATTTCATAAAATTAAAAAAAATTTTCTCATAACATTTCAAATAGTGAATATGTTATATTTATTCATTTACGAATATTATGCTTACCGGATCTCCCACACCTAAGCAAGGCTCGTTATCCGATGAACCGCCTCCGCAAGCTTCGACAGTGACTTGCATCATTGCAATAACAACAAGAACGGCAATAAATCCAAATAGTATCTTCGACATTTTTTCCATCAAAATTGATCTGATTCCAAATCTAAATAATTTTTGTTTTCAATTAATGAATAAGTTTTATGTTTTAGTTGTTCATTTACTATACATAAACTAAAAGCTCGTCTTAAAAGTTATTATTCATAAGTTTAGTTGGAATGCAATGAGAATATTTTGGTATAATTTTGTACGTTTTGATAAATTGACTGAGTACAGAGTAGAGGTTTCGATTTCGACGACTTAAGGGCCAGTTTTTGACACTTTAAAAATTTTGAATAAAATAATTTGTAAAATGAACATTGACTTAATTAATTTTTTTAAAAGTGTTATTCTAAGATACTTTTATCCCACTATTACAATTAAATTTTTTTTTTATGCTTTTTTATTTATTAAAATTAAAATATATTAAATGTCCAAAAATGTAATAGTGGCCACAAATGGTCTTTATACCCTAGTTTTGAATTGATAAAAAAATAAAATTATTTTGGGAAATACGAGCAATTCGTACTTATATACATTTTATTAAATATGAATTACTTACTCAATTAATAATTATTACTGACAAAAAATATGTGTTATCTATCAGCTACTAACTGCAAGACGATTAAAAATTAACTGTTAATAATTGACTTTACAGGCCACCTTATTTATAGTCGATTTTAACGCCCATTTGGATTTTCCTATCTTCTTTGTCACCAAAAAGTCACCACAATCATGCTTGTCACGTTCATAATTTTATGATGTAATCATGACTAAAAATGATCACTAATGACACGTTTGATGAATTAACGTAAATTTAATTAGATTGGGTTTTTTCCAGATTTTATCGCCTCGTTTTGTATTAAGTCTACACATATATTCACCATAATATTTTATGAAATATGTATAAAAATCCAGAAATATTTACTTTGACCTTAATACATTTTTTTACATTCGAATTATTATGTTTACATATTCAAAATCAGATTTGATACCGTACATCAGCCGAAAACGTCATATCTTTTAAAATGAGTGTCAAAAACCTATACTTGTTTTCCATTAAAATACATGCGTGTATAATCTTATATATACTCACTGCACTTTTTTATAGATGAAATTCGAAACAATTTGCAATGTTAAACTCCTATAAGAAAGGCGGGCGATTCAAAAGTATTAAAAAGTATTTAAAATGTTTTTTTCAAATTGTTTCTTTTTATAAGGGATATTAATATATATAATTAACTTAATTTGTAACATTCAATCACAATTTATTTTATTTTCGTATACAGAATGAATGAGGTTTAATCGTACACGAATTTTTAAAAATAAAGTATTTTGTTTCATATAATGATAATAATAATAATAATACATGTAATAAAAATTAATTTATCAAATTTATTTGATATAACTACACTCAGAAAATTAAATAATAGGAGTTACTATCTTGTTATGGTAAAAATTTCTATTATCAATCAGATAGTAGTAAATATTATCTAGATGATTGTATAAATCATCTGAATTGTAATATTCACCATATTTATGATAATTGTTATAATTCTGTATGTTAACTAGAGTTAATTACTATAATTATTCTAAATAATTATATTCAAAATCCAGATGGTAACAGCTACCATCAGAAATTATAATTGTTACCATTCCGACAGTAACTGTTACGAAATTTATTGCAGAAGTAAATATTACCATCCTGATGGTAAATGTTATCATCCTGATGGTAACTGTTATCATCCTGATGGTAACTGTTACTATCCTGATAGTAACTGTTTCGAAATTTATTGCAGAAGTAAATATTACCATCCTGATGGTAACTGTTATCATCCTAATGGTAACTGTTACTATCCTGATAGTAACTGTTACTATCCTGATAGTAACTGTTACGAAATTCATTGCAGAAGTAAATATTACCATCCTGATAGTAACTGTTATCATCCTGATGGTAACTGTTACTATCCTGATAGTAACTATTATGAAATTTATTGCAGAAGTTATCATCCAATAATTATTAATTCTATTAAAATAAATTATAACACTAACTATTTTTGCATTGAAAAACGTTCCAATTATTCTAGATGCTTGGAATTTAAAATTTAGCATAATAAACACAATTACTTAATTTTCTGAGTGTATGATTCACAAAACTATCACTTTCGGGTACCATGAAGAATCCAGGTCTCAGGTATTTATTTAGGGTAGTTAGTTAGTATTAAATTAATAAATTAGTATCTTTTAAATATCTTAACACTTGCAACTGTTAATATTTAAAGGATATAAAATTATTTAATTCATGAAGACAAATGCAATAGATTGGATTTGTAAGAAATTTTTCTTAGAAAAAAGTTACTATTAGCTGTTAACTTGTTTTTTATTGTCTTATCGAAAAGAGATTATTTAGATACAAAAAGATAACATTTACGTTATAAAAGTAAAATTTTTTTTTAGATATATATAAGATTAACAGAAATATTTGAATTACATAATTGCTGTGCTCATCAGCATGCGATTAAAAACCTCCAGTGGTCTTTTCACGTAGCTTTTAAAAAGTTTTCGTGCATTGGCCGGAGGTACATTTTCCTGAACAGCAATCATTCATATTTTATGTTATTTTAAGGAATATTTTTTTATGTTATCAATGATAAGTATATGCACATACAAAATACTCATTTGAATTTTTTATGGCATGGAAAATATTTTCAATGACAAGTATATATATGCTATATTTATATATATGTATAGATATATTCGTCGTAAATAAAAACTTTTTCTTATCATAAACAGTCCAAATGAGTCATTATGTACATCCATACTATCATATTATATATACGTTTTTTTTACATTACACTGATAGAAAAACTATCTTGATTCAAGAATAATTTTTTCTTCAAAATGTGGTTCTTGTTTCAAAATTTTTAATTGTTTTAATTCAAGAAATAAGTCTTTGAACCAAAAAATTGAAATTCTCGGATAAAGAAAAAAAATTCTTCGTTTGAGAATTTTATTCTTCGATGAAGCCTTTTTTGTTTTGAAACAAAATTCTAACATATTTCGCTTTTAAGAATTTCTTGCTCTTGGATTAAGATAGGCAAAATGTAGGTTTAAGACATTACCGACTTCTTTCGAGAATGGCGCGATTTTTAAATCAAGATATCAATTTACTCAGCTTGAAAAAAAATTTTTTTTTTAATTTTAAAAATAAAAAATTTTAAAGTGATTTTTTGGGACTACATTCATTTACTTCAGATATGTTAAAGTAGAAATTTATTTTTAAAAAAAATTTTTTTTTCATTACTTTAAAAACATCTTCCATTAAGGAATTATTACTTGAACCAAAAATTTAAAGTTCTTAAAATAATAATACGACATTTTTAGTTGAAGAGACAAGTGGTCTTGCTTGAAGAATTTAATAGTATCGATTGAAGATAATTTAGTTTCGGGTCAAGACACGAGAGTTATCCATCAAAGATACAAAATCTTTAGAGCCAAGAAAATCTAAATCAAGACAAGAATTTCTTGAAGCAAGACAATTGGTTTTCTTCAAAAATAAATTCTTGGCTCAAGAAAATATTTCTTGAGTCAATTTAAAATTTCTATTAGTGTAGTATTCATTCGTCAAATATTCTGCGAAATATTTCACATCCCTGGTTAAAAATACTGATTGAAAAGGATTGAAAAGCGGTCACTCCATGCAAACTGTATATCTATATATACAAACAAAAGAATTGAAATTATTGAAAAGAATTCGAATTTCATCATTTTTAATTCTTTTCAATCAATATTTTTAAACAGGGATGAAAAGAATGAGATTTTAATTACAAATAATTAAAAATATAGTTACATAACTAATTTTAAAAAAAGAGATATAATGAGCAGTTAATTAGTTACACGCGCAAGCAAACAAATTTTTAAATATTAATTCAATTATTATGAGATCGTGTACTAAGGGCGAATTGAACACCAATAACAAGATACGTTGCGATTGTACCGGTAATCTAAAAAAAAGGCACGTTAGTTTTAATGAATGTTTAAAAATTTATTTATTCAGTTAGAAATTAAAATAATTAATTAAACTTACAATTGCTAGAAGCGTGCGATCTAGTGGTATGATATCACAAGCAGTTAATTCAACCTTCAAATGCCAGAGGTCGTTAGAAAATTTGGCCAACTGTTGATCAAAAACGATTTATTATTTTATTATATGATAATTAATTGTGTATTATATACACGATGAATATAATATTAAATGCCTCTTAATAGATCTCATAAATTTTTATCATCACGGATTGAGTGATGTCAATTTCCATGAGACCAAATAACCCCTTGGTTTTAATGCGCATGCGCAGATCTATAGAGCTTGCGCATTGTCTATTTTACTTAATTATGCTTATGACCTCTTTCAAAATTTGAATTCAATGCTTTTTATAGGCAAAAAATGGTAATAGAAAATTATTAAAATGATGAATTATGATCCTCTTATTCCTAATTTATAACCCAGTCTAAAAGAAAACGATAAACGATTTTTTGTTTGATTTAATTCATGAATAAGATAAGAAACAGCTAAAAATGTATTCTGATAAAAAACTTCTTTTTCATTTTCAAAACTTTTTTTTTAGGCACCCGTTTCCCCCACCCCTTCTTCCCCTATATTCCTACAAGAAATAAAAAAATATTTACATTTTTTTTTATTTTTTCATCCATTGTACACCGATCCGTAAGCGAGTTTATAATTCTTGCCAGTTTCTTGTTCTGAAAAATAGAAACAATCCTTAAATTCGAAAACTATATTTTATTAAAAAAATGAATACCCTAAATTAGAATACCTGTTTTGTAATCGTTGTCACACTGGATGTTAACACCGTAAACAGAAAAATAATCCACAATATACGTATTCCATTCTGATACCAAACAATATTTTCCAGTTGGATCTTAACCAATGACAGAATCGAAAAGTAAACAGTAAATATACTTCTAACAGCAAATGAAAAAATGGCAATCAAAATGGGTATTCCATAGAAGTCTGCAATATTTTCACATATTTCACACAATTTAATGTAAGCACATTTTATATTTTCAATCTCATAAAGAATTGATTCACGCGAAAGTACTGTTTGTGTTACAGATGAAACTTGCGTTAGTGCAGCGCCAATTTTAAAATCGCCTAACTTTGAAATCGCCAAATTTATACTTTTGAATCTTTTGTTCACTCTATTAAGTTGCGTCGCGTATTGTATTATCACCCCACTACTGATAATACTAGGTATTATTTCATAAAATACTCTTTCCGTTGAATAGTAAAACAGATCCAAAACCAGTATTAGACAAATTTTCGTAAACATATCAACAACAAATATAACATTATTCAAGTGACTCTTTTTAATTTCATAATCTGTGCATTTACTCAATATCTCATCTACATTTTCAAATTCATTATTAACTGTTATGATTATCTTCTGCCAAATTACGTACATTAACGGTATTAAACTCGCGCACAACAATGCAATAAACAAAAATTTTACTATTATCAATGACAATATTGGTCCTGGATAATTTCTATTGAATGATTGATCGAGAAGTCTATAAACCGCAAATGAATCGATAGCTAAAAATACCAAAATATTATAACATGATCCTACATACGAAACACTGCATACATCATTTTTATCACTACTATTGATTTTGCTGTTATGGAATATTCCAGAAGACTCAAATTTCCATGGCGATAATCCGGTTATTTTCCATAGAATAAATCGAATAAATGAAAAGTATCGATTATACGCTGATTTATCTTTACTGTAACTTAATTTTAACTTTAATTTGTTAAAATTCACATGTTCCATCATTTTAATTTTTCTTATGTTATTCTATTCTATGAATATGCTGACGTGTTTACTTCACAGTTTTGCAATTACGACTAATAATATCGCGAGAATATTTTCCAATGAAAAGTAGGTTTTTACTTCATTGCGTGATGTATTGTCGTATACAGTTTTTCCATTTGTAATTACTATATTGATTGTCGGAGTATAATACTGTTGAAGTTGCGACAGTCACGGTCAAAAAAATCTATTTTTACGTTTTTTTATGGATAATATAATAATTAAATAACACTCTGAAAAAAAAAATGGTAATACTCGCCATCTTAACGAAGTAGCTATTCCCATGCTTACATTTTAATGATTCTCATTCTTTTATGTTAACTTTTCCTATCGGAGATGGTAAGCATTCGTATCTAGATAGTAACCATTCTCATCCGTGATGATAATCATTACTATCTTAGAAGGCAAAATTAAAAATTTTTCAGGCATAAGAAATATTACGATCTAGACGGTAACTATTACTATCGCCAATAGTAATTATTACTATAAAATTAACGAATAGTTAACAGAAACGCATGATAATGATTATCACCTAAAGATGGTAATCATTCCCTATCGCAAAATGGTAATAGCTAGCATTTTTTTTAGCGTGAAATATTACACTAAAAGGTAATTTTGGGTATACACGAAAAAAATTTAGTTATATTTACGATGCTAACATTGTAATTTTTCCTATCGATTATTATAGTGGTGAACTATACCTTGAAAATAATCATTTTTAGGATGTAGCATTGGAAATTTTATTTGAAATAATACTTACCTATCAATAACAGTCTTAAGCTCTTTAGTATAAGCTACGATGTGAACGCATTGTAAAATTTTATAATTTGGTGTAGTAGAAATTTTAAATACAAGTATAAAATAATAATCGCTTGGACGGGTGTTGGATTCGAACACGAGACTTTTCGAATGCGAAGTGACCGATTTGGACTACTCGGCCACAGAAGGGGCTACAAATTTTAATAGTTTTTAATATCTATATAAACTATATAATTAAAGTCATTTTACTAGAATCAAGAATTATTTTTTCTCCGAAATATAATTCTTGTTTCGAATTATTCTGTTTTCTTAATTTTTGAAAATTTTCACCTGCTCAAAAAAAATAAAATTTAAAATTCGTTCCAGTGTTCGGGTCTTAGTCGAAAAAAATCTACTATCGAAATTTTAACTTAAAATTTTACAAAGGAATTTTTTTCACATGATAGTATAACTTAGTAAATATATAAAAATATAGACAATTAATTAAAGTTATAAATTTAAAAGTTTATTAGACGATACTCCAAACATACATGAATCATATAAATGTCAGTAGATATAGTTTATAAAAACAATGAAATTTATAGTCGTAGTATTTTGATACAGGCCAAATCATAAAATGAATATAAAAATTATTACAATTTTTTATTTATTTGTTTATTGGTCAATAACTTGGGCTAAATAATGAAGATGAACGTTATTTACGCGCCAACAAAAGGCACAAGAACAATTATATTCATGTGCAAAAGGAGAATCAGTTGTAGTGGGAGCGAATAGAGAAGCTATCCTTTTACTAATATTCGCTTCTGTATAAGGCTCCGATTGGTCACTTGTCATATCGTCTAGTAAAACTTGAATAGAAAAATCAACTCCTTGTTCACTCGAATCCGCTTCAGATGATAAAATTATTGTTACTTCCCATTGAAGAGACTCCGGTAATGACATTCGCTGGAGACCTAGATGTTTGTAATTATCTTGGAGTCTGGGCGGGAACTCTTGATTCTTAACGTGATCTTTCAGAACTGCACAAAATGGCAGCCGGCAGTTAGTCATTCCACAACAGTCTACGTGGTAGTAACATAGTGAGAGAAATTGCTGACAGATTTTGCAATGACCTCTAATTTTTTTGTTACATTTATTAATATGCTGGAACACTTTGCGAAATTGCTGGCAGTTTGAAAGTTTACATCCAATATTTTTACACTGGCGAAGCACGTGGACAAGCCACTGTATGTACTCATCTGGTCTCATATCTGAATCTTCTGTTGAAGGTGAGGATTTAGAAGCAATTTCTCCATTTGAACAATTTCTCGATTCTGAAGTTGATAGACAATACTCTGAGTTTTTTAAAATTGCCGCCATTTTTATTTTTAATAAAATTTGTAGTTGACGTCACTGATATAAAAAAGTCAAAATCCTGAAAAATAAAATTATTGGTTTATATAGTGAATTAAATTTAATGCACGAAGAAAATTACATCTGGCCATACTCAGAGTAGAAAAATAGATAAAATGAACTAATTTTTTACACTGTGTTAAAATGGCGTACATGCATATATAGTAAATTAAATCGGAACATAAAAGAGAGAATATGAACGTTTTAAGATCCACAAGACAGAAACGAAAATTAAAATAGCAAAATTTCTTAGTTCAAATTTAAAATAAGCTCATGTACTAAAGAAATCTTTTTGGTTTTTTGATTTCGGAAAAAGCAGTCATTAGTTATTTGCCTACGGCATGAACTTTTTTTTGAGACGTCTCGTCTCTCCTCTCTACTACTGGTTCAATTTTCAATATCTTCATATGAAAATTTAGCAGAATATTATTGAAATGCTGCTTAACAATGTCACAAATTTAACGAATTTTAAAAACGAAGGTACTCAAAAAAAAAAAAATCACAAAGACCAGCTTTCCCTTAATTTAAAATAACAATATTTTTTCTCTCTGGTTGAGTTTGCTAAGATATTCAAAACGTTAAATTGTAAACCGATCTAAAATTTTAAAATAACACACAGAAATTTTTCGATTTAACACCAAATAATTAACAAAAATTACGGATCGTTTTTAGCACACACTCAATAGTTTCCGATTTAAATAAAAGAAAAAGTTAATATAAATAAATAATATAAATTTTTAAATATTTGCTTACTTTTTTGTAAAAACTCCTCGTAAAAATGAAATCCTTGGTTGAATTTTTATTCGAACAAAATAAAAGTTTATTGAAGTACGTTAATATGTGGTAGCAGGGCACTAATTCGACATCAACTGAACGACAATAACTGAATAAATTAACCGTAGGCAAATTGTCTTGTAGTCTGTTATGGACGTACTCCTGGTAACACCAAGTTCACTTTGGTCCTTTTACTAAATATACATGTCCTTTTATAGCATAAATTTTCTATATCGTCAACTACTACTTGTAATTTTCTCATAATTATCCCTTATTCATTAGACGAAAATCTAATGCACATTTCCGTCATTACCTTTCTCCTAATGGCAAATAGTATATCTCCTTAAATTAATTACTGCAAACATCAAATTTGTAATGACACTCTTAAGTTTTGGGATTAAAAATTTCTTGGGATAATTACGTACAAGGCAGGTAGCAAAATATTTTACTATGATGACCCTCATATCTGCTAGTTGTGGCTCATAACAAATATTATAATATACTGTAAGAAGTATTTATTTAAAAGTAATTATAGTCCAGCTAAATTTATACTATCAGTTTAATAACTTCGGTAATGATATTGTGTGAATAAACCGAAATATAAACAATGTTTAGTATAGTGTCTAGACGAGAGGGAAAAATGAGACATGACTTTTTCTAGAAACTGCTGACTCATCTTGCCCCGCTCGACCCTATTTTTATTATGAATCTTTACTAAAATTGCTACTGCCCCCATGAAAAAAATTTATAAATAAAATATATGTTAAAAAATATAAAAATATATTTTTCCGATAAAAAAAATATATTCAAAATACATAAAAAATATATAAATATATATAAAATATTGAAAAAAAATAGATTTTAAATATAGCTAACTTTTGGCCAATTTTCGTATATATTTGAAATATATTTAAAATATATCTTAGAATATATAAAAAATACATGTATAAAAATATACTTTTTTATAGTTTAAATCTATATAAAATATATTTTTAATTCAACCAACAATCTACGTAAAAAAGATATTAAAAAAATATATTTTCTATAGGTTTTAAATATAAAAAAATATATTTTTTGTATATTTTTATAGATGTAATTTTTATATATTCTAAGATATATTTTAAATATATCTAAAATGTATAAAATATATACGAAAATCGGCCAAAAGCTACTTGAAATATATTTTTTTGCATATTTTAAATATATTTGAAATATATCTTAGAATATATAAACAATGCATCTATAAAAATATACAAAAAATATATTTTTTTATATTTTAAATGTATAAAAAATATATTTTTAATTCAACCAACAATCTACGTAAAAAAGATATTAAAAAAATTTATTTTTTATAGATTTGAAATATAAAAAAATATATTTTTTGTATATCTTTATTTATGCATTTTTTCATATTCTAAGATATATTTTAAATATATATAAAATATGCAAAAGAATATATATTAAGTTGCTTTTGGCCGATTTTCGTATATATTTTATACATTTTAAATATATTTAATATATAAAAAATGCATCTATAAAAATATATTTAAAATGTATAAAATATATACGAAAATCGGCCAAAAGCAACTTAAAATATATTTTTTTGCATATTTTATATATATTTAAAATATATCTTAGAATATAGAAAAAATGCATTAATAAAGATATACAAAAAATATATTTTTTTATATTTTAAATGTATAAAAAATATATTTTTAATTCAACCAACAATCTACGTAAAAAAGATATTAAAAAAATATATTTTCTATAGGTTTTAAATATAAAAAAATATATTTTTGTATATTTTTATGGATGCATTCTTTATATAGTCTAAGATATATTTTAAATATATTTAAAATGTATAAAATATATACGAAAATCGGCCAAAAGCTACTTAAAATATATTTTTTTTCATATTTTATATATATTTAAAATATATCTTAGAATATAAAAAAAATGCATGCATAAATTTATATGAAAAATATATTCAAAATACATAAAAAATATATAAATATAAATAAAATTTGTAACAAAAACATATTTTAAGTAACTTTTGGCCGATTTTTGTATATATTTTATACATTTTAAATATATTTAAGATATATATCTTAGAATATATAAAAAATACATCTATGAAAATATACAAAAAATATATTTTTTTAATATCTTTTTCACGTAGATTGTTGGTTGAATTAAAAATATATTTTTTATAGATTTAAAATATAAAAAAATATATTTTTTGTATATTTTTATTGATGCATTTTTTATATATTCTAAGACATATTTCAAATATATTTTAAATTTATAAAATATATACGAAAATCGGCCAAAAGCTACTCAAAATATGTTTTTGTTACATATATATATATTTATATATTTTCTATGTATTTTGAATATATTTTTTTTTATATGAAAAATATATTTTTTTTACATTTTAACATTTATTTTCATACTGTCAGAAATTTTTGAAATATTCGCAGAAGTGAAAGAAAAAAAATACGCATTGTTTTAAATTATTAAAATACTCCGTATAATTTTTTCTAAAAATTGTTATTTGTTTAAATAGTAGTATTACACAGAGAATAATATTTAGATTTTTACTAAAAAGTATGGGTTAAAATTATTAAGCGGGTTATATTAAAATTTTTCATGCGCTAAACAAATTGTTAGCAGTAATTACTCAGAGTTATGTCCCATTACAAAATTTATCTTATATCTATAAATAGTTAGCAGGTGCATTGGAAATACCTAGTAATAAATACCGTAATCACTGAGTGCCAGTGTCATTAGTAGTAAGAAAAATTAAAGAAGGCTAATTTCGGTTATACTTAAAGTTAAAATATGAATACCGACAGAATCAAAGTCAATTTAGATAGAATTCTATTATTGCTTTGCTAATATCTTTTTTTTCTTATTTTCTCTTAGAATTTGTCGGCAATTGTTGCGTTGAATTCGAAGCCGCTGGTTCTTTTTGATGTCCAGTTAAAATCTTAGGCCGTTTATGGGGAGAAGCTGATTGCGCTGATTGTGAATTTGAAAATTTCATCGCCCGTTTATTATTGGAAGCCATTTTCATTTTTTGACCAGGTGATAGTACCTCTGGCCGATTATTCGACGAGGATGCAGATTTCTTCGGGCATGAGCTTGGTCTGGGTGGAATAGAAGGAATCAAAAATGGCGATGGTTCCGGTAGTGAATTCGGTCGGAATTCATTAATTGGCGGCTCTAATGAATTGGCTGCAGATTCCCGTGATGGTCCCGGATTCTGGGCTACTGGTCCAGGCATTGGTACTGGCATTGGGACAAGACCGAGCATCTCATAATCTTTCGAAGTCATATCATATAGACTTTCATTCGATTTGTGCTTCATAGCGGAACAAAATGGCATGACACATTTTGATGATTCTTGACAATTGTTCATGTGAAAGTAACACAGAGACATGAAAATTTTACAAAATTTACAGCCGCCTTTTATCTGCTTGTCGCAATATTTGCCATGGACGAGCAGTTGTTTCATTTTTCGGCAATTGGTTAATTCACACTTAGGGTTCTTGCAATCACCGAGCACATGGATCATCCATTGTATGCAGAACACCATTATAGGAATAGTGTCTTCACTGAGACGGCTCATTTTATTGGTAGAAGTTGATGATGATGATGATGATGATGATGATGAATCATCACCTTTAATTTTTCGCGACTGCTCCAGTTCTGTACAAAATAGACAAAGATTTTAAATAAAATATTTATTAAAATCAAAAACAACTTAATGATAAATTTGAAATTTTTACTTAATAGAATATTAAATCACAATAAATATATTGCATTTGATGTCATAAATTGCAATGTTATAAATAAAATAGAAAACAAGATTTAAATTGAGTTAATAAATATATATTTTAAAATATTAACTTACTGGTATTTTATTTTAAAATCTTGTAAAAATTGAATCCTTAATTTTACTTTTCAATGGATGGGATCAAAATATTTTAAAATGTAATAGCAGGTCACTAGAACGATTCTAATTGAAGACTGATAACTGAATAAATTAACTATAGGCTCATTATCTTGTAGTCTAGAGTTATTGTACTCGAAGCTCAGACTGGACATTTTATTTATAGTGCGCACTCATTAATACCGGATAATAATATATTGTATATTATACAGAAAAAGAGGATTTCTTGGCGCATTTATATATTTATTATGTTAACATAATAGTAAATATCACGCTACGATAGTGAATATTATGATTTTTTCTCTATGTGTAGAATTTTAGTCTTTTGCAAACCCATAATTTAACCTGGAGAAAATTCTGGTATTATCCTAATTAATCGAGGAGATTCGAAAAAAAAGCATCAGTTCTAAAGTACATGTATGTGATTATTGAAAAAAAAAAATTCAAATTAATAGATAAATATGAGTCACTAATTTTGCAATAACTTCAACTCTAATTGTTTTTTTTAAAGCTCACGATTTACATATTTATTTAAAAAATTTATCTCATGAGTCGTAAACTTTTACATATTTATTGCCCTATTAAATTTTTTACGAAATTATCAGAATCATGAAATAAATATTTTTTTTATTTTTAGTAAAAAAAATCTAATCTTTATGTGAAGTAGGTTCGAAAAATACCAAAAACAAAGTCAATGTTAGTATTTTACATATTTTTTTATTGTCATCGCATACAGATTATTTGGATACAAAGAAATAACTTTTGCATGCGATTATATACCTCGAAAAGTTATTATCATTCACATTACTTTTCAAAGGTATTAGCTTTATCGCCAATTGGCCAACGATACGTAATGCAGCTTCTTGAACAGCAATCGCCACTACTTGAACACTAATAATAATAATATTAATTAATTTTGTAGAATTAAAAAAAATTTTATCATAAAAAATTTCAAATAGTGAATGTATTAGGGGTGAGGGGGGCAAAAGGGGGCAGGGTAGGCAAAACGGGGTACCCCCAAAATTTGGTGAAAAAAACAATTTTTTTTTTTCACCAAATGACACCTGGGGCAAAATGGGCCAGCCGAAAAATCGAAAAAATGATTCTTTCAAATTTTTACTGTCAAATTAAAAAAAATCTAATATATTTCCGCATTTTTAGCCCTACCCATAACACTTGGGGCAAAATGGACCAGCCCAAAGTTCTGAAAAATGATTCTTTCATATTTTTATCGTCAAATTAAAAAAAAATTAATATGTTAATTTATTTTTCGACTGATTTTCTATAGTTGGGGCAAGTTGGGCCACTAAAAATATTCGGAAATAATATTTTATTTTTTAATTGATAACAATTCAATTAAAAAAAAATTAAAAAAAAAAATTATCATTTTTTGGAGGGGGGCCTCTCTGCCCCACAAAAAAATGTTTTCTGCCTTCGTATCCACCAATGTTGTAAAATGTAATTTTTCTTTATGTATTTTACATAAAAAAAAAATTTAATTTAATGAAATTTGATCAATTTTCAGAATTTTTTTTTTCAACTTTTTTTAAGGGTACCCCATTTTGCCCGCCAAAAATAAAAATTTTATTTTATCACGGCAGCTAAAAATTTTGTCTATTTACCTTGAATGTCATTAAAAACAAAAAGATTCGGCGTATTTTAGTCATCGAAAACTTAGTATTTCCATAGGTACCCCCTTTTGCCCCCCCCCTCCCCTATATTTATTTATTTACGTATTTTATGCTTACCGATTGTAGTTTGCCTATGCAAGATCTGTCGTGCGATGCTGAACCACCTCCGCAAGCTTCGACAGTGACTTGCATCATTGCAATAACAAAAAGAACGGCAATAAATCCAAATAGTATTTTTGACATTTTTTCAATCGAAATTGATCTGATCCCGAAGCTACACTCAGAAAATTAAGTAATTGTGTTTATCATGCTAAATTTTAAATTCCAATCATCTAGAATGATTGGAACGTTTTTCAATGCAAAAATAGTTAGTGTTATAATTTATTTTAATAGAATTAATAATTATTGGATGATAACTTCTGCAATAAATTTCGTAACAGTTACTATTATCAAGATAGTAACAGTTACTATCAAGATGGTAATAGTTACTATCAGCATGGTAATATTTACTTCTGCAATAAATTTCGTAACAGTTGCCATCAGGATGATAACAGTTACTATCAGGATGGTATTATTTACTTCTGCAATAAATTTCGTAACAGTTGCCATCAGGATGATAACAGTTACTATCAGGATGGTAACATTTACTTCTGCAATAAATTTCGTAACAGTTGCCATCAGGATGATAACAGTTACTATCAGGATGGTAATATTTACTTCTGCAATAAATTTCATAACAGTTGCCATCAGGATGATAACAGTTACTATCAGGATGGTAATATTTACTTCTGCATTAAATTTCGTAACAGTTACTATCTCAAAAATCTAAAAATCTTTAGCTGAGTCAAAATTTAACTGAAGACAAATACAATAGCTTAGATTTATAAAAAATCAACTAAAAAAAGTCACTATTAGTTGTTTAAATATTTTTTATTATCTTATCAAAAACTAAAAAATAAATTTTTTTTTGAGTCATATGTAAGATTTTTAAAAATACGTAAACTGTATAATTTTTGTGTTCATCAGCATGCGATTAAAAACTTTCAGTGGTCTTTTTACTTAGCTTTTAAAAAGTTTTCGTGCATCGGCCGGAAGTACATTTTCCTGAACAGCAATCGTTACGATGATTGCACTAATAATAAAAATAATATTAATTTTTTTCATAGAACATGACATGGATTGATTATATTATTTTTACACAGAGAAATTATGGTGTCACAGTAAATGCAAAAATTACTATGTTCATAGTAATATATACAAGGTGTCAGTAACTTGTGATATTATCGTTGTCAATTTTACTATGACCATATAGTAATTTTGGTATGTGTTTATTTCAATTTCCACAGATTGTAAAAAGTCTCTTTACTATACAACCATAGTATTTCAAACGAGGATAATTTCTCCATGTATTCTTTTACATATTTTATGTTTACCGGCTGTTCATTATCATGGCATTTACTTTTCTTATTAATAGTTGGACCCGAACAAGCTTCGACGGTGACTTGTATCATTGTAATAACAACAAGACCGAGAATAAATCCAAATAGTATCTTTGACATTATTCCGATGAAAATTCACCTGAATCCAAAGTTAGATAATTATAATTTTTTATTAATAACAAAGTTTTATGCTTTAGTTAGTCACTTAAAATTTACTGATAATAAATGGCTTGACGTACTCGTATTTATAGTCAATTTCAACGCCCACTATGATTTACTCCTTCCTCTCGGTATCCCTCCTTCGCGTCCGAACCTCCTTTCTTTGCTTTTCCACGCGAATTTAAGCTTTCAGGTGCAGGTATAGTAAAAAATTGTGTATATACACACCACAGAGAAAAGTAAGACGTCCAAATCCTTCGGCTCGGGTAGACAATTGCACACGTGGCTTGAAATGTTCTACTTTCCTCCCTTGATCTATAATATACTAATTACCATTTTTGAATTTTCGCGCGCTGTTCCCACCAACAAATAAATTACAACTTCAATTAAATTTTCCATCTACTATCGATGTTTCAAATTTAAAAGGTAATAACTCTACACAACACGAAGGTTTTTTTGTTCCTTTTTTAGTCTTCTCTCGTCTAGAGTTAATGTACTCGAAGCTCAAACTGGGCATTTCACTTATAGTGCGTACTCATTAATGCCGGATAGTAATATATTGTATATTATACAGACAAAAAGGATTTCTTGGCGCAATTATATATTTATTATGTTAACATAATAGTAAATATCACGCTACGATAGTGAATATTATGATTTTTTCTCTACGGGTAAGATTCTAGTCTTTTGCAAACCCATAATTTAACCTGGAGAAAATTCTGGTATTATCCTAATTAATCGAGGAGATCCGAAAAAAAGCATCAGTTCTAAAGTACATGTATGTGATTATTGAAAAAAAAAAATTCAAATTAATAGATAAATATGAGTCACTAATTTTGCAATAACTTCAACTCTAATTGTTTTTTTTAAAGCTCACGATTTACATATTTATTTAAAAAATTTATCTCATGAGTCGTAAACTTTTACATATTTATTGCCCTATTAAATTTTTTACGAAATTATCAGAATCATAAAATAAATATTTTTTTTATTTTTAGTAAAAAAAATCTAATCTTTATGTGAAGTAGGTTTGAAAAATACCATGGGTTTAAAAATTTATGTAACATAACTTTTTCCATCATAATAGCACCCAAATTTTTCGACGAATCGCAAAGAAAAGATACACACTGATAGAAATTTTATATTGACGCAAGAAATGTTTTCTTGAGCCAAGAATTTATTTCTGAAGAAAACCAATTGTCTTGCTTCAAGAAATTCTTGTCTTGATTTAGATTTTCTTGGCTCTAAAGATTTTGTATCTTTGATGGATAACTCTCGTGTCTTGACCCGAAACTATATTATCTTCAATCGATACTATTGAATTCTTCAAGCAAGACCACTTGTCTCTTCGACTAAAAATGTCGTATTATTATTTTAAGAACTTTAAATTTTTGGTTCAAGTAATAATTCCTTGATGGAAGATGTTTTTAAGTAATGAAAAAAAAAATTTTTCTAAAAATAAATTTCTACTTTAACATATCTGAAGTAAATGAATGTAGTCCTAAAAAATCACTTTAAAATTTTTTATTTTTAAAATTAAAAAAAAATTTTTTTTCAAGCTGAGTAAATTGATATCTTGATTTAAAAATCGCGCCATTCTCGAAACAAGTCGGTAATGTCTTAAACCTACATTTTGCCTATCTTAATCCAAGAGCAAGAAATTCTTAAAAGCGAAATATGTCAGAATTTTGTTTCAAAACAAAAAAGGCTTCATCGAAGAATAAAATTCTCAAACGAAGAATTTTTTTTCTTTATCCGAGAATTTCAATTTTTTGGTTCAAAGACTTATTTCTTGAATTAAAACAATTAAAAATTTTGAAACAAGAACCACATTTTGAAGAAAAAATTATTCTTGAATCAAGATAGTTTTTCTATCAGTGCAGTATTCTTGGAGTAATTTTTAGCTTGATGAGGCTCGCAGATGAACCAATCAGTCAATTAGTTTAGAATTTGAAACCGCTTAAAGATTTCGAAATAAAAAAATCCTACTTTTATCGTTTCTTTTTTTTATAACTTTAAAATGAAAAAACGTAGCTAAGTTTTGTAAAAATCAACTAAAAGCTAATTAATTAAACTACGATTTTTATTTCTATTCCACCATAAAAAATTTCAAAACGGCTTTTAAAAAAATGGAAATTTTCTTTATAAGTCACGATTTACATATTTATTAAAAATCTTATCTTATAAATCGTAAAACACACATATTAATTGCCGTATATATATGCTGATAATTCTTAAAATTTTATAGCTTGAAAATAATAAAAATAAATCGTTTCTTTAAATTCCAATTTCAAGTATAAATACACGAGTTATTTTATAATTTTCCACAAAAAAAAAACAAGTTTACATTGACACAAGAAAATTATTTTCGAGTTCTTAGAGAGTGTACACATAATTAATAGTTATTATTTATTGTACTAAATATTTTTTTTTTTTTTTGGAAAGATGATTTTAAAACTGTTGATTTTATTACTTAACACTGGAATATTGGTACATTCCGGTAGTATTATAGTCGACACTGAATTATATAATAAACTATTTAATATGTTTTACGGATGGGACTTAGAAATTTATATTGGCGATAATTCATGGGCTACATGTTTAGGTACATTTATCGCACCACGAGTATATATCACTGATCCTGTGTGTCTCGAAAGGTAAATTTTTAAAAACTATATTTCATAAAATAGTATTTTTAATTTTAATTAAGTCGGAGGTTCAACAAAATGGAGTAGAGCGATGGCTTAACTTTTTCCGTGTAGAGTATTAATCTGTTCTTTTATTCACATGCGCGTATCAATAGACGATAGACATAGAAATCCAGATATTCCAGATTCTGTAGAAATTACTTACATAGAAACCCAGATTTCTGTAAGAATTTCCCACAAAGAAATCCATATATACGAGTTTCTATATGGGAGTCCAGGTACCCATCGTTTCCTATATGGATTTTCCAGTTGGGAATCTGGATACTTATGGATTCTTACATAAATCCATACTTTCCTATATGGATCCCTATGGATTCCCGTGCAATCCCACATGGATTTTTTTAAAAGGGCATGTATTTGATTGTAGACATATTAATAAGGATAATATTACTGGAAATGCTATCTTCAAACGAGCCCATGGTGAAGTAGTTAGTAAGGATATAACTTTCAACATGAGGAACATATACTACAGTGAAGATTTAGATGAAACTTTCAATAAGAATAAACGTAAAATAGCAGTAATTATAACTAATGAAGCAGTTGAACCCGAACAAGATAAAAATGGATACGTGAAAATAAATTCAAACCTTGATGATATTGATGTAAAAAAGTGTTTCATACCAAAATATAATGGTTCGAATATAAAATTTACTTTTTGTGATTATGTTTACTTTGATAATCGTTATGGAAATCCTGCTAATATTTATTGTCTTAGCGCCCAGCGTCCTGTGAGTACATTGAGACTATTAACGTCATTTCAAAATAACTATAATTTTAAAACACAAAATTTATTAATTTGTACCTCTCAAATTTATATTTTGAGAATAATTAAATTTTTTAAAAATATGTTCCCCAACTTTTTTTTTTATCTAATATTGATATTTTACGCTGCTCTTGGTTTTGTCAAAATTTTTATGGTAATAAATTTTTAAGCTCAGTTTTTTTTAATCCCTGGAGTTTCAGGGGAATAATTAAAAAAAACATTTTTGTGAAAAATTTAATTGCCTATTTTTAAAATTTCTAATCATACAAATGGATAAAGTCAAAATTAAAAATTTATGATTATTTTGAAATTACTTTGAATTATATATATATTAGGGTGGCGCAAAAAAATCGACTATTTTTTTTTTTTTCGATCTCGCATGAAAATCTGTTTGTTTACGATGTTTTAAGAAGCCTCTCCAAAAATCAGCTCGATAAAAAATTTTTAAGAGGTCGCTCACAAATTTTGAAAATATCAAAAATGAATAAAATTCGGATTTTTGATTTCAAAATTTTTTTTTTCTCGTGGCAGCAATAGTTTATATTTGTAAAATCATGACTATGCTGAAAATTTCAACCCAAAATTCAAATATTTAAACGGCGCTCAAGAATTTTGAATATTAACTGATAATATGTAACTAATAGTTTGAATTAGTTTTTGTATTTTTTTATGACTCAATTATTGTCATTTCAGTAAAATATAACTTTTGCAGAACCAAAAATATACAGGACAGTCTTTAATAATAAAATTTGGTAAGTTTTGAATAAGCGAAAAAATCTACAAATTGAATTAAAAAATAAATAAGTATGTAAAAAACTTATTATTTCTATTTCTCGGGTTATATTTTCATTCATTGTCATGTAAATTGATAGTGAAAAAATCGAGAAGCTTTATTATTAATATTCAAGGGTCGCTCGAAAACGTCCAAAAGACAGCACTCGGAAACATTCAAAATTCTTGAGCGAGGTTTAAATATTTGAATTTTGGGTTTAAATTTTCAGCGTAGTCATGACTTTACAAATGTAAACTATTGCTGCCACGAGAAAAAAAAAATTTTGAAATAAAAAATCCGAATTTCAATAATTTTTGATATTTCCAAAATTCATGAGCGACCTCTTAAAAATTTTTTATCGAGCTGATTTTTGGAGAGGCTTCTTAAAACATAGTAAACAAACAAATTTTCATGCGAGATCGAAAAAAACAAAATAGTCGGTTTTTTTGCGCCACCCTAATATATATATATAATTTAAAATAAATTTTACAGATGGCCATCGGGAGTGGTTTGTTTTGTACCTTGAAATCAAATCCCGACGTCGATGTTTTAGTTGGAGTTGTAGCCGGATATAACACTAAATTTACATTCTGGCCCGACTCCGATCTTAACATGGCAACTGTTGAAAATATTAGCGGATTAAATGATACTATATTTGAAAATGTGAACGATGAGTTATACTTTCTTGCTGAAATTTTGGAATGAAAATTTCATTTCTTTAAGAAATTCAAATAATTCAAAATAATTACCTAAGGTGTCAATGAAAGAAAAAAGATGAAAATTAATAATTAAATAAATAACCAATTTAAAAATAATTATCATTATCACATTCGTTTATCCTTAATTACCTATTTTCTATCCAAATGCCAGATTATTCAATCATTCCCCCCCCCCCTTCTCACACCCTTCTGTCATTCTGTGATTCACAAAACGATCACTTTTCGGATGTCAAAGATCCCATTGTTGGTCGTCTTACCCCAGTAATAATAAATAATTTTTTACCATACCTGCACCGAAAGTTTAAATTCCTGCCCTTTTTAGAGGAAAGAAACTCGATCTTATCTTTAATCAAAAAACCGATGATGAAAATTAGCGCATGCGCCATTTTCCCTGCAAACAGAAGAAAACGTTCTACTTTCCTCCCTAGGTCTATAATATACTAATTACCATTTTTAAATTTTCGCGCGCTGTTCCCACCAACAAATAAATTCCAACTTCAATTAAATTTTCCATCTATCGATGTATCGAATTCACAAGGTAATAACTCTACACAACACGAAGGTTTTTTTGTGCCTTTGTTAGTCTTCTCTAGTCGAAAAAAACCAAAAAAGCCCCAGAAGTTTTTTTTTTAATCAAATGGTGACACTGCGTATGCGTCCAATGAAAATCAGCCCGTAGACTTTCTCTTGTTGGGAATAACTCTTATCTACACAATGAGAATGTTCAGTAGTAGAAATAAGTAGGTCTTTACTTGAACATAAATACAATTATAAAATGTGCAGCATAAAGATTGTCTTATTATTATTATTAGTATCATTATGTACAGCGAAACAAAACATATTATTTATTATGGTCGATGATCTCCGCCCCGCGTTGGGTTGTTACGGAGATAAAAATGCCTACACTCCGAATATTGATAATTTAGCTGATAGAAGTGTAGTATTTACTCGAGCATACGCACAGGTTAGCTTTCCAACAGAGTTAATTTGAGTATTACTCCTATTTTTTTTCCGTTATATTATAAATGAATGATACATAATTTTTATTATATATTTCTTATAATGAAGTCAAGATTTTTTTGAGCCAAGAGAATTCATTTTGGTCACAGAAGATTTCTACTTTATCAAGAAATTTGAAGTTTTCAAAAAAAAAATTCTTGAATCAAAATATTTACCTTCAGTCGATAATTTTTTCTGTACAGAAAAATGATTTCGTGGCGCAAAAAAATTTTTACTTACCTCAATAAATTTTTTGCATTAAAAATTGGAAACTAAAATTTTCTTGGAGCGAAAAAAAAATTTCTTGAATCAAAAAAAATTTTTTTCGAGGCAAGAAATAAATTCTTGCGGTATAAAATTTTTTTTTAGTCAGAAAATTTTTTTTCTTCAAATTCAAAATGCAAAATATTTTTTGCGCGCACTTAATCTATCAAAATATCAATTTCATGGTAAAAAATTTCCAAAAAAAAAATTAATAAATATTTTTACAGCAATCGCTGTGTGCTCCAAGTAGAAATTCACTTTTAACAAGCCGTCGACCGGACACACTGCGTCTGTATGACTTTTACAGTTACTGGAGAAACAACAATAATTTTACAACTCTCCCTCAATATTTAAAAGCTAACGGCTACATCACAAAATCAATCGGAAAAATATTTCATCCCGGTGTCAGTAGTAATTATTCCGACGACAGTCCGTACTCGTGGACAGAAATTCCTTTTCATCCCCTAACAGATAAATATAAAAATGCTCCTATTTGTCCAACAGCACATAGACCAGCTCGTAATCTTGTGAGTTGACAGAAAATTCAAATTTACTTTACTACTCATCTAGTAGGAAAATAATAAATAATTTATTTCAGATCTGTCCCGTAAATATTTCATCGATGCCGCATTCGACGCTGCCAGATATTGAAAATTTGAATGCCGCCAAAAATTTTTTATCAAATCACTCGATGGCAAGTCCGTTTTTTTTAGCAGTCGGCTTTGAAAAACCTCACATCCCATTCAAATTTCCCGCGGAATTTTTAAAATATCATCCGGTAGAAAAATTTCACTTGAAAAATTATTTCTGGCCGGAAAATGTCAGCAGTGTTGCTTACAATCCATGGATTGATTTGAGAAAACGCGATGACGTTGACGATTTGAATTTGAAATTTCCTTGGGAAAAAATTCCAAAAGAATTTGCTGTGAAAATAATCCAGTCTTACTACGCATCGGTATCTTATGTTGACTATTTAGTGGGTAAATTAATTGAGCAGTTGATTAAAATGGAGATTGATAAAAATACAGTGGTCGTATTGACTTCTGATCACGGGTGGTCATTAGGCGAGCACGGTCTTTGGGGAAAGTACAGTAATTTTGATGCTGCCGTACGGGTTCCTTTGATTGTTTCGTTGCCGAGGATGAAGAATAAAATGTATAGTAAATCGATAGTAGAATTGGTCGATTTGTTTCCAACGATAGCTGAACTTGGGGGAATTCCAATTGATACTTGTGGAAAAATGAATGATAATTTGTGTACGGAAGGTAAAAGTTTTGTACCGGTTCTCGAAGCTGCTGCTGAGAATAAGGTAATTTTTGAGCGGGATTGAAAAATTTTGAATTTTTAAATTTAAATTTGAATTAAATATTTTTTCTATCTTTAGAGGAAAATTATGGGTTAAATATTAGAGTTACAGTAAAAATGATAAGGACTAATTTTAAAGAGAATCAAATTTCCTACAAAAATGGTCTTTACAAATTTTTTTGTAAACTCAATAGTTTTCTCAGAAAATTAATTTAAAGTCTTCACTAGAATATTTTTCAAAAAATTTTATTTCCGAAAATTCCTTTAATCTTAAAATTGAAACTCCCGCTAAAATATCGCAGATACAAAGAAAATGATATGGACTAATTTTAAAGGGAATTAAATTTCCTACAAAAATTGTCTCTATAAATTTTTTAGTAAATTCAATAGTTTTCTCAAAAAATAGATTTAAAGTCTTCACTAGAATATTTTTCAAAAAATTTTATTTCCGAAAATTCCTTTAATCTTAAAATTGAAACTCCCGCTAAAATATCGCAGATACAAAGAAAATGATATGGACTAATTTTAAAGGGAATTAAATTTCCTACAAAAATTGTCTCTATAAATTTTTTCGTAAATTCAATAATTTTCTAGATAAATTCAATTTAAAGTTCCCATTAATATAATTTTCAAATTTAAAAAAAAAGTCTGACAAAACGACTCGGTTTTGTAAAATTCCAAATCGTACTTGCCTGCTATTAAATCCAATAAATCTCAAGTAACTTGACACTGAATTGCTAAAATAATTACAGCATAAATATTGTAACGTAAAAAGTTAATTACAAAAAAAATGATAAACTTGTAATAAAAAAAGTTTATTTATTATTTGTTGCAATAACGTAGCAAATTACTTTAATTTTTATTCTAGTTAATGACTTGCCCCTGCAATCTAGTATTTAAACTCCCGTTCCTTAACTCAATTTTACAAAAAGTCATCCCAGATAATTTATCCATCACCAATTTTTTTTACTTTCAAATTTAAAAATTTTTTTCACTGAACTCGAAAAAAATTTTTAGTTCCCGCCCAATCATTTGTACAAAACTCCAAAAATCTTTTTCCTCTGACACTTTATCGCTTATCTACGTCCATTTAAAAAAAACTGACCCTGCCCCTGTTATCAACTCAATAATATAAAATAATTCATATAAATGTAAATCCTCAAGGTAATCAATTGGAAAAAAGCAGCATTCAGTCAGTATCCCAGACCAGGATTAATTCCCACCTGGAAACCGAGCAGCGACGAGCCGCGATTCAAAAACATAAAAATAATGGGATATTCATTACGAACTTCGCGCTATCGCTTCACTGCCTGGGTTTCTTTCAACAAAAATTCCTCTGACTGGGAAACTTTAATTGCCCAGGAACTGTACGACCACTCCAAGGATCCCCATGAAATGACCAACCAGCAAGCGAACAATTACTACTCAAAAATAAAAAGTAAATTATTTAAATTACTAAAAGCAGGATGGAGAGAGGCATTGCCTCGTTAAATAAATAAACAAATAAATGTTTTAATTGATTATAGCAAATTTATTTATAACGATTATTTAAAAACAATGAGATTTATAATCGCTAGTAATTTAAAAATATAATTGTGTAAATAATTTAAGTGATGATAATTTTTTTCTTCGTCTAAACATTAAAAAAAAATAAACAAGATGTAAATATAATTATTTCCTAAGGCTAAATGAAAAAATAATAATAAAATAATTAATAATTTTAATTATAATGAAAATTATGTCCAGCATGAGTGACTTTATGAAGTAAAGACTAATTTATACCAATCATACTTATTTAAATATATATACTTTTTGTTCTTAAGTTAATCTTAAATTACCTTAATATATATGTTTGTATATTTTAAGAAAATTATAATAAAATTAGTTGTAATTTTAATTAAAATAAAACAATTAAAATACTTATTATTCTTCCTGTCTTTTGGGAGAATTACTACTGGCTTGAGTCACTCCTCCTACTCTAGTACTACTACTGGAAGGGATCTGAAAAAATTTTTTAATTAGTGACGGATTTAACGTATGAATATTAGGGTGAGACAAAATTTTTTTTTACGCTTCTTAGTCTTAAGGGGAGAAAGGGGTTTGATATACAAAAAAAAAAGAGGATATTTGTGATTTTTTTTTCAGAGTAACTTCGTTATTAAAATTCTTAAAATTTGTGACATTATTAAGCATCAATCCAAGAATATTCTGCGAAATTTTCATAAAAAAATATTGAAAAATAAGCCAGTGGTAGAGGGGAGAGACGAGTCGCCTCAAAAAAAAAGTCTCCATGCCGTAGGCAGGATAACTCATGACTGCCTCATCTGGAATAAAAAAACTGAAAAGATTTCTTTAGTACATAAGTTTATCTTGAATTTGAACGAAGGATTTTTTTTTTCAATAACTGCTTATTTTTTAATAAAACAAAAGGAAGAATTTTTGGTAAAAATCAGAGTTTTTTGATTGCACCTTTACCAAAATTTCAAAAATGAATATTTTGTTTATTCCTTCGTTCAAATCCAAGATAAATTTATGTACTAAAGAAATCTTTTTGGTTTTTTTATTTGAGATGTGGCAGTCATGAGCTATCCTGCCTGCGGCATGGAAACTTTTTTTTTTAGGTGACTCGTCTCTCCCCACTACCACTGGCTTGTTTTCCAATATTTTTTTATGAAAATTTAGCAAAATATTCTTGGAATGTTGCTTAATAATGTCAGAAATTTTAAGAATTTTAATAAAGAAACTGAAAAAAAAATCACAAAAACATCCTCTTTTTTTTGTATCTCAGACCCCTTTCCCCTCTTAAGAAAATTGCGATCCTGAAGTTAGCAGACAACAATTTTTAGATTTTCTTTGCTTTTTTTTAATAATTTAATTTTAAAAAAATTAAATATACGCACATGTAAAAAATTAAAAAAATCAAATTTCTCAAAAATTTTCCTTAAAACAAAAATTTAATAAAACCCCAAAAAATTCCAAAATCTCATATTTTTCGCTAGTCCCCAAAAGTTCCCATCTTAAACTCTTTTTCCAAAAATCACTAATTTCCAAATAATAAAAAAACTTCAAAATCCTCGTCTCCAAACTCCATCTTTTTCTTCCACAACTAAATTTTCCCAGTCGCGAAAAAAACCAACTTTGTCTCAGCCACCCCAATAATTAAAAAAAACTACTTATCAATTACCTCTATAATGTCATCATCATTATTAGCAAACTTTGATGCCGAAGCATTAGGATTGATAGCACCAGTGGCCACCTGCGGATTTTTCCCCAGCGAATTAACGTTACCGAACGACTGAGCGTAGAGCATCTGCCGCTGCTGCGGGCTGAGATTCTGCTGGTTAAATCCCGAGTGAAAGCGCGAGTACTCCTGCTGCGCAAGTGCGTTGGCCAAAGTCGCAGTCGGATTGCTAGGATTTGCAATATTCGTCATAATCGACGGATTCAGACCTCGTCCGATCACCTGATTCTCCACGTAATTGTACATATTGCTGAGTGCCTTCAGCGCCATGCCTCGCTGCGCCTGTTCCGTAAGATGGGGGTAGTCCTGCTGGAACATACTCATGAGTTGCGACAACTCGACCTGTTTTGCCGGGTTACTTAAATTCAGGGAATTCATCATCTGGTTGTTGTACTGCTGCATCAGCATCATCTGCTGCTGGTTCTGATAATTTATCATCTGCGGTGTAACCAAAGGTTTACCCGCTTTCTCATCTTCGTATTCCTGCCAAGCCTGCTTGCGTTCCTCAGCATCCAGCTCTTCCTCAGCGATATTTTCCAGCAGCGAATCGTGTTCGTGATAAGTCTCGACCAAATTTTTATGACGTAAAAATATTTCTGCAAGCAGACGATCTTTAGGCAGCGCCAAGTCCGGAGTATTCGTACCCGGGGGATCAAATTTATATAATTCTGCTAGATCATTGTTGCTGTAATGACGTTCAATCTGCAGCTCATCAACGACTCGGCAGGACAATGACAGTTTGGTAACCTGACGGTTGTAAATTTTTTCTTCCATCGTACCGGCAGCCAGCAGACGATAAACATAACAGGGTTTCTTCTGTCCGAATCTGTAAATTCTAAATATACTTTGTACATCATGAGATGGGTTCCAACTGGCGTCAAAAATAACGACTCTGTTAGCGGCCGTCAGATTGATACCCAGACCACCAGCGCGGGTTGATATCAAAAACAACCGCGCCCGGGTATTCGACGGTCTGTTGAAACTTTTAACCCAGTGGCTGCGATTTTCCGCCGACGTTTGTCCGTCAAAGCGGAAATAATCTTGACCTATTATCCAACACCCGGTATGTTTGTCAAGATTTTCTAGTTCATTTCCGTTTTGCGTCTCGTCGTCGACCATACTCAGAAATTTCTCAATCAACGTCAGCGAGTAAAGCGACTGGGAAAAAACGAGAACTTTATCACCGATAGCTTCCGCTTCCTTGATGATGTCAAATAAAATAATCAACTTAGCAGACAGTCTCATGTCATCAAAATCTTCGTCTTTTATAAACTCAGTCCACCACTGCCTGTTTTCTACAGTCGGTTCTTCGGGTTCTACCGGAATTTCCTCAACAACAGGATTAGCGCGCGTGCCCCTTTTGGGCGGCGGTCCCTTTTTTTTATTTTTCTTCTTACCGTCATCGTCATCTAGAGCGACGACGTCACTTCCGCTGGTATTGTCGCTGCTTTCACTAGAAGACGACTCAGAATCACTGCCATCGTCAATGAAATCCTTCAGCGAACCCTCGGAGTCGCTCTCAGCGTCGCGTTTTTTTTGCTGCAACTTCTCGCTGTTTTCCGTGTGCATTTTAACGACAAAGGGGTGAGTCCACAGTCGCGACAGCGCTTGGAAGTCAGCGAACAGTGACCCGCCTACGCCTTTGTGCTTACGCGCGAAATTGTCAATGTAATACTGATACAATTTAACCTGCACGTCACTGAGTCTTATAGAGATGACGTACTCCTGTTTCGGGGGTAAAAAGGGAGTGAGAACCGAGTAGTCAAATCGCTGGACACTTCCCTCCAACATTTTGTGCAGAACATGCGCGCGTTTCTTCATCAGCTTGACGTCGTATTCCGTCGAGTCATCGAACTGCCCGTTCTGGATCGGGTTGACGAATCTGTTGGAAAATTCCTTCTTGGTACCAAGCAAATTCGGCTTCACAAACTGGACCATGCAGTGATACTCAATCAGATTATTCTGCAACGGCGTACCCGTCAGCACGATTCTCCTCAAGGTCTTCACCCGTCTGATGGCTTTGCTGATCGCCGAGTCCTCGTTTTTCAGCAGATGACCTTCGTCGCAAATAATCAAGTCCGGTCCGGGGTCAAGTATGCACTTGAGTATCGCTTCCTGTACACTCTTGCGCACTTTGCCTTTGATGGCGCAGAGGTTACGGAACATTTCGTAGCCGATAATCAGTACGCCGCCGGTGCGCTGCCAGTTTTCCAAGTGACATTTCCGCTCGATGTTCGTCTTCGCTTTAGTCATCTCGTACATTTCGATGTCGCTCCCGTTCTCGACTTCTGACAGCCATATTTTGAATTCGTTCATCCAATTCAGGACAGTACTGAGCGGGACGACGATCAGGATTTTATTTATCCCGGTTTTTTCGCTGTGCATCAGCAGAGTGTGGGAAAGTGTCACGACTTGAAATGACTTTCCGAGACCCATGCAGTGCGCGAGTATGCACCCGGAGCCTTCGGATCTCTTCGTCCTTTCGAGAGACTCGAAGCAGGCGTCCCACATAAATTTTATACCTTTGGCTTGATGCGGCTTCAAACGTTTCACCAAATTTTCGTCGACTTCCAGCAGCACTTCCTTTGTTTCCTCGTCGAAATCGAGGACTAGTTTGTCGACTTTAGCCTCGCAGGCCAGTCGCGCTTCGTACATTTCATTGTACAATTTCTGACGCTCGGCCATACGTCGGATGCGTTCTTCCTCTTGTTTGGCGGCTTGCAAAGTGCCGTCGGCGACGTGTTTGTCTTTCAATACCTTCCGAATATTTTTACGCCCGCTTTTATTCGCGCCGCCTTGAGATCCAAGAAGATCATCGTCGTCGCTGCTGTCTTCGCTGTCTTCCGCGACGGCCCGAATTCTGCGGCGTTTTGTTTTAGATTTTTTTGACACCAACGAGGAACTGGAGTCTGAAGAATCGGATTTATTTTTACGCTTTGACGTTTTTTTTACTTTACTTTTCTTCAGGTCGTCGGAGTAGTCGTCGTCTTTGTCGTTTTTATTGACAGTGGAGTCGGAGTCGTCGGAAATTTTGACGTCAGAGTCGGAATTCAAACGACGTCGCCGGGTTCTTGTTGATTTTTTTTTAGGTTTTATGGAGTCGTCGGCTTCTTCTTTACTGTCGGAGTCATTTCTGCTGCGCTGGGATAATTTTTTTTGCGCTTTTTCGTTTTCTTCATCTGAATCAGAGTCCAATATTTTGCCAGTCAATAATTTGCTGCGTTTCCAACCGTCGTCTTTATTCTTCTTATTTTTCTTGTCATCATCATCATCTTTTTCACTTTTATCATTCCTGTTATTTTTTTCTGTCTCTTTCTTCTTGTCCTGAGACCCGGTGACATCGAACTCCATGGGCGTTTCCTCGACGTCACTGGACTCGGAGTCCGCGAGAATCGAGGCCTTGGCGACTTTGTCTGCCTGCTGGACTAAACTCTGCGGCTCCGGTTCTTTATTTTTATTATTTTTCGAACTGTCATCGTCTTCTATGCTGGAGTTGCTGCTGTCATTGTCACCGTTGCCAGTTTCAACTTTTTTCAAGTGGTCCAACAGAGTGTCGTCTTCGTTTGATATTTTAGTTCTCTTTCGCGATCTTGAATGCTTGGAATCTTCGTCTGTTGATGAATCGCTGCGATGTTTCTTTTTATTTTTCTTCTCGAGGCCGTCGAGTGACATCAGGCTGCAATTAAAAAAAAAAAAATACATCAGTTGTAAATGGGAATGAAAAAAATTAAATATTTCTTAAATTAAATATTGAGGCAATGATTAATTTTTTTTTTAAATTAATCAAAAAAATTATTAATTAAAATTTTTTCATTTAAAATTAAATTTTTAATTCAATTATTGAAGGCCAGCCATTTAAATTTAAATTATTAATTAAATTACCTCATAAAATTTTAATTTTTAAATAAAATACTAGAAATTAAATGAGCGATTTAATAATTTTTTTTTTTTAAAAAGAATTAAAATTTATTAATAAAAAAATTTGCAACCCTGGTTAAGAATAATAAAATTTTTTTGTGTTAATTTGAAAGGGGGTTAGAAAGAAAAAAAAAAAGAAAAAAAACTACCTTAAGACTTTTTTGTTTTCCAAATATTCCCTCGATAAGCGCAAAGCTTTGGAGTGGCGAGATAAAATTCTTTTGCTCAGTCTTTCTAATTTAACTAAACTCTTTACTTTTAATTTTTTATCGTTATTATAATGGATATTATTGTTTAATTGGAATCTCTTTGACTTAGCTTTGGAAGAATTTTTAGAACTAATTGTTTCAATGTCGGAATCTGATTCCTTCTCTACGTCATTCGCTACTTTTTTAGCTTCCGCTGCTCTTCGCGTTACTCTTTTACTGTTTACTTCATGATCAGATTCAGAAGAAGAACTTGTGGAAATTTTTTTAGCTTCTTCTTCTTTTTGTTTTTTTAATTTTTCATCATCTTCGTGATCGGAATCAGAGGAAGAATTTAGCAGAGCTTTTTTAGCTTCTTCTTCTTTTTGTTTTTTACTTTTACTTTCTTCTTCATGATCAGATTCGGAAGAAGAACCAGATAATTTTTTTTTTGCTTTTTCCTCTTTTTGTTTTTTTAATTTTTCATCATCTTCGTGATCGGAATCAGAGGAAGAATTTAGCAGAGCTTTTTTAGCTTCTTCTTCTTTTTGTTTTTTTAATTTTTCATCATCTTCGTGATCGGAATCAGAGGATGAATTTAGCAGAGCTTTTTTAGCTTCTTCTTCTTTTTGTTTTTTACTTTTACTTTCTTCTTCATGATCAGATTCGGAAGAAGAACCAGATAATTTTTTTTTAGCTTCTTCGTTTTGTTTTTTTATTTTTTCATCGTCTTCATGATCAGAATCAGAGGAAGAATTGAGTAGAGCTTTCTTAGCTTCTTCTTCTTTTTTTCGTTTCTTAACTTTGTCATCTTCTTCATGATCGGAATCAGAAGAAGAAATGGTAATTTTCTTAGCTTCTTCTTTTTGTTTTTTTATTTTTTCATCATCATCATGATCAGAATCAGAAGAAGAAATTAGTAAAGCTTTCTTAGCTTCTTCTTCTTTTCTTCTTTTTCTAACTTTATCATCTTCATGATCAGATTCTAAAGAATTAGATCTAGATATTTTATCTCCATCGTTTTTCTCTGATTTATTTATTTCTTCTTCTTCAGAATCAGAAGAAGAATTCAGCAAAATTTTCTTAGCTTCTTCTTCTTTCTGTTTTTTAGATTCATCATCTTCATGATCAGAGTCAGAAGAAGAAATTACCAAAGTTTTCTTAGCTTCTTCTTCTTTTTTTCTTTTCTCAACTTTATCATCATCTTCACGATCAGAATCTGCAGAATTAGATCTAGAATTTTTATCTTTATCATTTTTCTTCTTTCCTTTATTTTCTTCATCCTCCGAATCAGATGAAGAATTTAATAAAATTTTTTTAGCTTCTTCTTCTTTTCGTTTCTTTATTTTATCATCATCTTCTCCAGATTCAGAAGAAGAATTTACCAAAACTTTCTTAGCTTCTTCTTCCTTTCGTTTTTTACCTCCATCATTTTCTAAAGAACTACTTCTAGATTTTTTATCTTTTACATTTTTCTTCTTCCTTTTATCATCTTCTTGCTCAGTCTCCGACAAATCAGACCCAGATTTCTCGTCCGTTTTTTTACCCTCCAAGTCTTCAACTTCAGTCAGTTCAGAATCCGAAGATTTCAGCAAAGATTCTTTAGCTTTTTTTTCTTTTCGCGGCTCGTCTTCTTTGTCCTCATCTTTATCAGTATCAACTTCATAAGATAATTTTTTAACCTGTGACTCTGGGGTCAAAACAATATCATCAGAACAATCCTCACCTTTCTTCTCATTTTCTTTATCACCAGATCTCCCAGATCCCTCATCAAATTCCGATGACAATTTTCCTCCTTTACCTCCCACACCCTCATCAGATTTCTTCTTCTCCATTTTATCCAATTTACTTTTAGACAAACGTCTCTCCTTATCATTACTGTCCGTACTTTCATCAGAATCAACTTTCCCCGATTTTTTTTTAACTTTCATCAAACGTTTCTTCCGTACTTCATTCCCGTCATCACTTTCATCTGATGATTTCCTACTAGATTTAGATGGCGACCGTTCAACTACAGTTTGTTCAACATCAGTGTCATCATCAACATGATTATCAGCAGCTAATTCATCATCAGAAAATAAATCTTTCGATTGATTCAAGTCATCAACTTCCACATCATTGTCTCCTGCTTTATCTCTACTATTTTTATCAGCATCATCATCAGAAAAAATTTGATCATCACAGTCAGAAACTTCCAGTCGACTGTTACTTTTTTCCACAGCAAATTTCGAACTTTTTTCAACCGGAGTCGAGGCTCTTTTCTCATCATCCGACTCTTTGACAGAGTCCTGATTTTTTTTAAATTTCCGATTGTCAATCGCAAGCGTATTTTTAAATTTAGATTTTCTACACCAGGTCTTGTGACGTTCGATTAATTTTTTTTCCTGTTTACTCGTGCAGTCCTGGACACTCTTTATAATATTCGTACACTCAGACATAATATTCTTAACATCTGATGATTTGTATTTATGTTTATTGGTGTAAAAATTTTGCTGCAATTTTTCCACGTCTCTTAACATCTTAGTCCCCATTTCCTTCATGCTGTCAAATAATTTTTTAATGTTGTGCTTAAGCTCAAATAACTGACGTTTAGTCAGTGTGTCATCTTCCTGCGCATCGTTATCTGATATATCACTTAGATCGTGATGATTTATACGAGATGATGATAAATTTGTATCGATTATTTTAGTCTTTGTAAATTCAGTTCCACTACTCGAAGTTGAATCACAACGTGATAAATTTTGTCCATTTATTTTTTGGGTTTCCGCTACAGGTCTACTTATTTTATCTTTAGATTTACTAATAGTATTATTTTTAATCCGTTTATTTGGCTGATTAGATGATTTTCTGAAACATAATTTTGTTTTTGTTTTTTTGTTTTCTGTCCATTCTTGCTAATGAGCAATTTTTTTTTTTTAAATTATTCTTCCACATCCATAACGCGGCTTTCAAACTTCCGTTTGCTCATCGCTCTTGTTTATTTAATATTTTTATTATTGTACGTTGATTAAGTTGGTTAATTATGTTAATAAGTACAAAGATACAGCATTAAAATAATTAGATGATAAATAAATTTATGTAAATTAATAAACTAATAAAAAAAGCTATAACGGAAATTTGAAATTCCGATCACTTGCATGCCAATTTATTTTATTTATTATTATTATTTTTAATTAATTATTTTTATTAATAATAATAATTAATTAATTGATAATAAAAAATAAGATAAATAAATAATTAACTTCTTCTACACCACTAAGTAAAATAGGGACAAGATTTTTGCCTTAATTTTGAAATTAATTATTCAAATGTTTGATATTGCCACCAAAATATTGATTTTATCAAAAAAGTTTTTAAACAAAAGTTGTAGGAAATTTAATTTTTTTAAAAAAATCTCTCTTATGATTTTTTGATACGACCAATATTTTCACCGTGATTCGAAAATTAAAATTCATAATGAGTGATTCAAATTTTTGATAATTATGAAAATTTTGATTTTGAAATTACGGCTCTTTTATTAGTCCTATGAAAAAATTATAAGAGACATTTTTTTTATAAAATTGAGTTTTGAACAACTTTTGTTTAAAAAATTTTTTTATACGACCAATATTTTCACCGTAATTCTAAAATTAAGATTCATAATGAATGATTATAGTTTTTGTTAATTACGAAAATCTTAATTTTGAAATTACGGTGAAAATATTGGTTATATCAAAAAATTACAGGGGACATTTTTTGTATAAAATTAAATTTTGAACAACTTTTATCTGAAAAATTTTTTGATACGACCAATATTTTTGCCGTAATATCAAAAATTTCACACCATTAATTATTAATTATTATTTTTAAATTAAAGCAAAAATCCTGGCCCTAAAAATAATTTTATAAAATATATAATTACTCGGTTGAATTCGACGACATTGCGGCTGATGATATTCCCCGTAATTTATATAAGGGCGTTATGTTACAGGCGAAACAATTCCATTTTCCGGGCTTGTGAAATGATTTTGCTTTTGGATTTATTCTGGACACGCATTCCTGTTAAATATATGACGATTTTTTTTTAAAAGTGTGGGGATTTTGTTGATGTAAAATTTTTAAAGAATGAAATTTACCTCGCAGGTTAAATATGAACATTTTTTATTCTTGCATTCGATCAATTTCTTCCCGTTTCCAAAACACAGCATACATTTTTTTTTATCCGGAGATTTATTTTTTTCGTAGCATTTCTGAAAACAAAAATATGGGAATTTATTAAAGAAATAAATTTTGAATTTTTGAATTGGTGATTATCCGGTTAATTTTTAATATTTTAAAGGTTTAATTAATTATTTTTTAATTGGTAATTTGAAATAGGGATTTCCAATTTGATTTTAAAGGAATTTTCTGAATATTTTATTAAAAATTAAAATTTTATAAGATAATTTATTAGGTTTTAATTAATAATTTTAATTTAAATGGACAGTAAAATAAATTAATGAAAAATTTTTATTTTAATGGACAATTTTGAATATTTTTTAAAATTAATTTAAACTGATATAATTTATAATTTATGAAATTAATTTTAACTAATAATCAAAATAAATTTAGTTGATAATTTTTTCGTTGCAATTAATAATAAAAATTATAATTAATAATTTTTTTCTCAATTGAACATAATAGTCAATGTAATTTACAGTTTTCTCTACTGTTGATAATCAGAATTGAATTTTAAATCACTAATTTAAAATAATCTCATTAATAATTCAAATTTTAATAGACGACTTAATAATTTAACTGATAATTTTTTATCCAATCAATAATTAAAATAAATTTCTTTGATATTTTTTATTCCAATTAATAATGAAAATAATTTCAATTAATAATTTTTTTTCTCATCGATAATAATAACTAATAAAATTTCTATTTTTTTTCTCTCTGATCAAAATTAATTTTATTAATTTTTTTTTTTTAATTTTAAATTAACATTCTATTCATCAATTTGAGACCATTCTCAGACAGTGCCCCCCACACTTTTTGAAAATTTTCACTTTTTCAGCTGTCATAAGCGTATCAAACTAATTAATTAATTAAAAAAAAATTAAAACCTTAATTGGAAAAGGGAAAACGCTGTCGTAATTTCGCTAAGATATATTTTAAAAAAAACTATTGCAGTTGATATTAATTAGAAACTGAATGAAATTTGTAAGATAAATCTCAGTAAAATCTTCATGTCAACTTTCAAATTTGAATTTTCAAATTTCTTAGGCTAAAATTTATTCAACAAATTTCGTTCAACTCCTGACTGATATCAACTGCAAGTAATTTTTTAAAAATTCAATTTCTTGGCGGAATTACTTCTACATTGTCCTTTTTGCAATTAAAGTTTCAACTTTTTTTAAAAATTAATTAATAAAATTTGAGTACAGTTATGACAGTTGAAAGTCATTGCATATTTTTAAAAAGTGGGGGTCACTGTTTGAGAATGCCCTTAAAAAAAAATTATTAATTAACCTAAAATTCATTAAAAAAAAATATTAAATTAAAAATTTTCTCAAATCCGTACCTTGCACATCAAAATTCCCAAGATCGGATGATTTAATAATTTCTTCGAGACAATTAAATCCTCATTGCACACCGTGCAACATAAGTCATCTGTTTTTATTGATTTGGCATCTAAAAAAAAAAAAAATAAAACATTACATAATTACTTTAATAATAAACAAAATTTCCTAATCACAAAAATATAAATATTTAAATTATTTCCGTATTATTTATAAATTATCCCGCAGCGCCACTTGCAGGCCATGTGAATAACAAAAAAAAATATAAGTAAAAAAAAAAAAAAAAAACATAAAATAAAATAAAATCCTCACTTGGATAAAATTGTTTGCGATACGAAAGTTCACCAGGAGTTTCTTTTACCAGACACTCGATCTAAAAAATAAAAATGATAAATTTATTTGAATTATAAATTAAAAATATAAATGATTTTTTCCGACAACGTTGCGGATAAATATAAATAATTATTTACCTGATTATTCATAATGAATCCTCTTCAGATAATAATTTTATAAATTATAAAACTATCAGCTAACGTTTTAAATAATAAATGAAAATCACAAATTCGTATATATTTATATTTTATTTAATAAACATCCACAGCTATTTCATTTGATTTTCATTAACTTGTAGCCATTGCTGTTTACAATGGCGGCTAAAAAGTATATAAATATATATGTATATGTATTTACTCAACTGCTGCCAACTATTTTGTAAAATGGCGGGAAAATTTGAATTATAAATTTTTTAAGTTTCAGAGAAAACGTCAACTTTATTATTTTATTTTATTTATAAATTAAAAAAATCTTATATATTAATAATATGTAAGTATATATAATATAAAAAACAATAATATAAATAGTAAAAATTATTACAATTCAAATTAATAATTAAATTTTAATTTACATAATTATTTTATTAACACACAGATTTTTAAATAAACATAAAAAAAATTCTTTGGATATTTAAATTATTTTATAAATTTACACTTCAACAATTTTTTATTCTAGATTAAAAAGTCTTTCGAGTCATATATATATTTATATATATGTAATTGTAATATTAATGACTTAATTACTTAAATAAAGTGTAATTACGCAGCCCTACCAAATAAATATTAATTATAGTAAATAATTAATTACATATTTTAATTTTTGATTCAATTTCCTTTCGTCTGAGTACTCACAGTAATATATTTTGAAAAAAAAATGTATATATATTTTTTAATTACAAGTAATTAGCTAATTTATGTGAATTAATTGATTAATTATTATTATATATTACTGTGAGTTTTTTTTTTATTTAATGTAATTTTATCAACTTCACTTAAATTTTCATTTTTGATAGAAAACTAAATATTAAGTGGTAAGTTTGCATAATTACGTAATTAAAATTACACTTAATGATACATGGAAAAAAATTTCTTGGCGCAAGAAATAATTTTTTGTTATGAAATGAGACAAAAATTTTTTTAGGAGGAAATGAATTTTTTGGCTCAAAAAAATTTTTGTTTTTAATTAAGGGAGAAAGGGGTCTGATATACAAAAAAAAAAGAGGATATTTGTGATTTTTTTTTCAGAGTAACTTCGTTATTAAAATTCTTAAAATTTGTGACATTATTAAGCATCAATCCAAGAATATTCTGCTAAATTTTCATAAAAAAATATTGAAAAATAAGCCGGTGGTAGTGGGGAGAGACGAGTCACCTCAAAAAAAAGTCTTCATGCCGTAGGCAGGATAACTCATGACTGCCTCATCTGAAATAAAAAAACCAAAAAGATTTCTTTAGTACATAAGTTTATCTTAGATTTGAACGAAGGATTTTTTTTTTAATAACTACTTATTTTTTAATTAAACAAAAGGAAAAATTTTTGGTAAAAATCAGAGTTTTTTAATTGCACCTTTACCAAAAATTCAAAAATGAATATTTTGTTTATTCCTTTGTTCAAATCCAAGATAAACTTATGTACTAAAGAAATCTTTTTGGTTTTTTTATTTCAGATGAGGCAGTCATGAGTTATCCTGCCTACGGCATGGAGACTTTTTTTTGAGGTGACTCGTCTCTCCCCACTACCACTGGCTTATTTTTCAATATTTTTTTATGAAAATTTAGCAGAATATTCTTGGAATGTCACTTAATAATGTCACAAATTTTAAGAATTTTAATAACGAAACTGAAAAAGAATAATCACAAAAATATCCTCTTTTTATCTCTCAGACCCCTTTCCCCCTTAATAATGAAAAAAAATGATTGGGGACAGTAAAAATTTTTTGCATCAAGAAATTCTTGTTCTAAGAAATTGTTTATGTTATGAATTGAAAGTGAAAATTTTTTTGACAATAAATAATTTCATGTGTTAAGAAATTTTTTTCAAGTCCTAAGAAAATTTTTTGTAAAAGTCCATAGGAAATTTTTCTTGCGCCAAGAAATTATTTTTTTCAGTATATATATATTTATAATATATATCAATGTCCATTTCTCTCAATAATAATACATATTAATATTGCTACAGTAAGTTTTAAGAAGCATTTTAAAATGACCTGTGACTAGGCCACTGACGGAAGTAGTATTTATTCATATATTTATATATATATATTACAGCGGCGCAAAAACATTTTTTTTTATTTGAGTCATGTGAAAATTTTTTAGCTTCCAGTGAAACGGGACCAAATAAATTACAAAAAATAAAAACCAAAAAAATGCACATGAAGAAAATTAAAAAAACTACAGATGTAATTTTTCCAAATATTTTTTTTTTTATAATTTATCAAAAAAAAAAAATCCAAAAATCACTATATGTCAGCTAGCTTCACTGTCGTTTTTTTCGGCCACTCTGATATATATATATATTAATATACAATTTATTTATAAAGAGATCATTGCATTTGAAATTTAATAATTTAATTTTACGATATTTCTACGAACAAGTTTTTAAAAATTTCTACTGGCAGTTAATATTATAAAATAACGATAAAAGTCAAAACTTTTATTATTATTATTATTATTATTATTATTATTATTAATAATTAAATAAAATATAAATAATTAAACTAATCAATCACGTGATTCTTCTTTGATAGCCATCGATATCAATGAGGAAGACTTGCGTTCCTCATTATCATTATTATCATAATTATTGATATTAATAACATTGCAATTGGCTTTAAAATCAGTCTTTAAATTTTTATCATTCATCGTAATATTATTATCATTCTGTTGCAAATCATTATTATCTATAAATCGTAAACTACAATCCTCATCAGTCTTTCCGTTAGTGTTGTTACTGCCACTGTTGTTACTATCAGATAATAAAGTCCCAATAACATTTCCTGTTCTTGGATTTGTATTTACTGAGTGTACGTCACTCAAGTGTTTGTACAGTTGGACACTTGTACGAAATTCCATATCGCAATTTAATATTTTACATCTATAATATTATTATTGATTAATAATATTTATATATTTCATTATTTTTTATATTACAGTATTGCTTTTAATTACCGGAATAATTGATTGCTTTTTATTTGAGATTGTACCACTGCTGGCTTTGTATTGTTCGCATGATTATCTTGATAATGTTTCCATAGACTAGTAACGTTGTTCACTTGAGCTCCACATCCAGGAATTTTACATCTAAAAATTTTAAATAATAATAATTAAAATATTTATTAATTATAATTGGGGTGGTTTCAAAAATTTTAATTTTTTTCCCGCGCTTTTTATAATAAATTTTAATTTAACTGACTCGCGCCTCTAAAAGTCGCGTATTTCCTACATGGGGTCATATGGACACTAGGTAACTTTCAGGATTTGGAAAAAATCTGAGCTAGTATTTTATGTAAAAAAAAAAAATTTCAGCGAAGAAATTTTTTATCTCAAGAATTTTTTTTTTAAATTTATAATACAAGAAACTTTTTTACACCGAGAATTTTTTTTTTCTGTGTAGTTTTGAGGTATAAAATTAATTTGAAGATTCGGAAAAAATTCTTAGTTTAAAAATAAAAAAAAAACAAATTTTTTACATGATCCTGAAATTAGCAGACAATTAAAAATTCTTGAATTTTTTTTTAATTAGTTAATAAAAAAAAAAAAAACTAAAAATATGCACCTGTAGAAAATTGAAAAATCTTCACGTGCAATTTTTTAAAATATTTTTTTTTGAAAATTTATCATTTTTAAAAAAATTCAAAAATTATAAGACGCCGGCTAACTTCAGTATCATATTTTTTCCACTTTTTTAACTTTGGGTCTGTTCAAATTTATCTGGTTGATGTTGGGGTTTTCCAAACCCCCAGCAAGTATTCAAGGCAATTAAATTCAAAAAATATTTTCTCATTTACTAGTAGTACCAAATAAACTTACAAAAAAAAGCTAACAGTTGACGCCTTGCCCTGTTGCTGTTGCTGCTGGTGCTGGTGTTTTATTTTGTTAGTCTTAACTAATTTATTAGCTTCCTTATTTGTTTGTTCCTGGACTTTATGACTGTCCTGATGATGTCGATAGTGAGATATGTACTTGTACATTTTACCGCAACCATTTACGTCACATTTGTACGGCAATTCTTGTTTACATCTAGACATTCTTTGTTTCTTAGGTGTGTATTCTTCATCATCATCACTATTGCCAGCAGCTGGAGTACCAGCAGTAGTCGCAGTCGTAGTTGCAGTTGTATTTGAGCAACTGCTATCAATACTCGATTCAATTTTAGTTCTGTTACCCTCGAATCCACTTCTGAATACTTTTTCCAAGTTCCCCAGATCTATTCTATGCTCCTGTAGTTTAACTTCGCTATCTTTGTTATCGTAATCGTTATTTTTAAATATACTGTCATCAGTGATATATAATTTGGCTGAATTATTGCAAATGTTACGAGCGTCATACTGATTAGCGTCATTATTTTCTTGTATTATCAGTCTATCGTCGTCTTTCGGTGAGTAATTGCTAATATAATTTATATTTTTTCTCATACCATCGTTCGATTTGTTGATTATATTTTTTTTATCCATTTCAAATTCATCATCCTTAGAATTATCATTAGGATTATTTTCCTCGTCATCTAAATTTCCGGTTGTCGTTGAACTGGTGGTGCTCGCGGGACCTTCAAAGCAAATTATTTCCGGCTCTGTGGGAATTAGAGCCAGAGGATGACGATGAGAACTCTCAATATGTTGCTCCAAGTTGTCGTTACTCGTGTGTATTGACCCGCCGCAACTTGTGTAGGGACAGATAAATATATTGGTCGTTTCATTGCTGTGATACTCTTGGTAGTGTCGCCACATTGTACCTGGGTCGGACATTTCTTTCCCGCATCCTGGTTCTCGGCAGCTGAAATTTAGTTGATTAGTTTTGGTTGTTAAGAAATTTGAAAATAATTGTGGGGTATTTACATGAAGCGGATTTTTAATTCCTCCAGAGCTTCGTGGGTTTTGTATTCATCTTGATTTGTAAATATTTTACCGCACCCCTGCTGCTTGCATGTGTAAATTTCCTGGAATTTAATTGGTTGATAAAAAATATGTAAATTTGATAAATATCGGGGTTGAGAAGAAATGAAATTGGAGTTAATTATTAATTTTTTTTTAAATGGTCGGTGAAAAAAATTATAATGAACAATTAAATTTATTTTAATTATTAATTAGAAGAAAAAATTATCGACTAAATTTATATGAATTATTGATTTACTGAAATTAAAAAAAAATTAAATTATTTAAGGTCGTTAATTTAAATTTAAATTATTAATGAGATTAATTAATAATTTAATTAATGATCCTGAAGTTAACAATTGAAAATTTTCGGATTGTTTTTTTTAATTAATTAATTATAAAAAAAAAAAAAATTAAAAAATGCACAGGAAGAAAATTACATGAACTACAGATGTAATTTTTTTCAATATTTTTTTTTTTGTAATTTGTCGTTTTGATAAAAATCTAAAAATTAATTGGAACAATTAATAGAACTAAATTTATTTTAACTATAAATTGGATAAAAAATTGTTAATTAAATTTATTTTAATTAATTTTTGAACAAATAATTATAAATTTAATTTATTTTAATTATTAATTTGAAAAAAAAAAATTATCAATTAAAGTTATTTTTATAAATTACAAATTTTAATTATTCAAAATATTTATCTGTAATAAAGTTATTGGTTTTGATAATTTCTTTAATATAAAATCAAATTATAAAATTCCCCATGTAAAATCAGTGTTAATTAAATTATTTTTCAATCGTCTATTTAAATTTAAATTATCCCACTATCTATTAAAAATTAAACAATTAATTAGACAGCTCCACATTACCCCTAAATTCAAATTCTTATGAGTGTAAACGTAACTGACAATTCAAAATTTTTAAAACTTTTAAAGAAACAAATAAAATGTGAGTAGAAAAAAAATAAAAAATTTCATACTTAAATAATTTAAAAATCAGCGCGCGCATTTTTTTAAATTCCATTATTTTAATTAATTAATTTACTTAAAATTGCCCATAAAAAAATTAATCAAACTTCCAAATAAAATTTCAAAAATCAAATGAACAATCCAACAATTCAAATTTAAAATCTTTCACTTTTCTTTCAATGGCAGTAAAGTTAGCAGACATTTGAAATTTAAATTAATTTTCTTAACAGATAAATAATAAAAAAAAAAATTTTCTAAAAAAATACACATGTAGAAAATTTGATAAACTATACAAAAAATTTTTCAAAATACGTATTTTTCTGTTAAAAAAAAAATCCAAATATTGTTAAATATCTGCTGACTTAATTGTCATTTTTTTCCGCTAAAAAATTTCAAATTTCAAATTCAAAATTCCACCCCCATTCATCTTTGTTTTGGATTACAGGTCATTGATCCTCACAAACTCAGTGATTATCAACCATCACTAAAACAATACCTTTTTGGGAGCTATTTCCTCGATAGTGCGATTCCTGGATACAAATCTTATGACACTGACTTCTGCTGGACGATCTGCACACTCCGTTCCCTGTCCCATTTTGTCCTGACTACGATTTAAAAATAAAAATTTAAAAATTACTTTACATAACCGCAAAAAAATATTTTTAAAAACCCATTGCTTAAAAAAAACAACATATATATAAATATATAAATTCCTGATAAATATTTTTACAAAGAAGACTAGTGATATTCTTACTTGTACAAAATATAATATATTAATTAAACCATAATCGTATTTATATAATAATAATTATTTATTTGTTGTGTCATGTCAATGCACTTTGATGCTGATCACTGATCACTGGTGATCTGATGACTGATATATTTAATTGACAACCACTGGTGACCAGGGGTTGGGCATCAAGCTCTGTCAGGGTGAATGATCTTTTTTTTTTATCTTCTCTTCTTCGCTCTCTGTCTCTCCTCAAATTTAAACTGCCGGTAATGAAAATTTCTCTGTTATATTTTTTTCCACATGTTGGTAATTATTTTCGCGGGAGATTTTCACCGGTTTCTTTTTTTTTTACAAGCGGCTTTATTTATTGTAACCTAAAAAAAAAAATTATTTTATTGGTTTTAATAAAATAAATAAATAAAATAATGGCGAATAATTCTGGTGATGATCTTGATCATGTTGATACTTTGCATGAAGAATACCAGAGTTTCATTCAATTTTTTTCACAAAAAGGAATTCTGAGTGACGCGAATATGAAAGAAGTTGTTGCTAAAATTATTGGTATGTTTTTTCTTTATTTAATTTAAAAAAGCTGATGCTAAATTGCTGATTATTGTTTTTTTAGGCAATGACAATTTATCAGAAGTAATTCAAACTTTGAACAATGCACTGAATCAGGTGGAGCAGAAAATCCAGCCGTCAACATGTGAACTGTCTGGAAAAAAATATTGGATGTTAGTTAGTACTGTCATTGATGATAGTGATGATGAGATGGAAGTTGAAGCTGAAGATGATGATGACAGCGATGATGAGTTGGTTTTTTTTATTTTTTATTTTATAATTTGGGTATTTGATTTGATGTTTTATTTAATTAAATTGGTTTATTTTTAAGGAGGCTGTGGTTCTCTAGAGCGAAACTTGAGTTACTGAAATTAATTTGCCATGAAATAATAACGTCGGATAGCAACTGTATTTCTACGAACGATTGTCTTAATTTGGTAACTCATATGGAGAATAAATTTTCACGTGGAGATGCTGACAAGTTTTTGAAACAAATAATAAAAGGGTCATGGTTGTATTCTTTGGTGAGGTTTTTTACTTTGTAATTTTATATGATTATGAATGTAGCAGATATCAGACAAATTTAACATTATTAATAAATAGAGTAAATAATTAATAAAATAAAAATTTTTAAAAATGCACATTTAAAAAATTTTGAAATTAGAAAGTGCATTTTTTAAAAACATTTTTTTTTTTTTTATTTATTTCTCTATTTACTTATAATTTTAAATTTATCTGATGTCTGCTACATTCACACTCGTAATTTTATTATGATACTGAAGTTAGCCGACGTCCAATAATTTTTTGATTTTTTTAAAAATGAAATTATAAAAAATTTGCACTTATAGTTCATTCAATTTTCTACGTGTGCATATTTTTAGTTTTTTTTTTCATTTCAAATTGAATTGTTAAAAAATAAATTAAAAATTGTTAACTATCTGCTGATTTCAGGATAATATTTTATTTTAGAAAAATTATTTTGAATATTTTGAGAAAAATTGGATTGAAATAATTTGACGTTGAATTTATCATTCAAATTTAAATAGATGATCTTAATTCATTTAATGGGCAATTTTATTTTAAATGGGGAATTTTTAATATTTTAGAATATAATTTGAACTGATGAAATTTATTATTTGATTTTTAATTAAAATAATTATCAAAACCAATAACTTCATTACAGATAAATGCTTTAAATTTATAATTTATGGAAATAATTTTAATAGATAATTTTTTTTTTTTTCAAATTAAATGGGAAAGGGGTCTGAGTTACCAAAAAGAAGAGGATATTTTTGTGATTTTTTTTTTTTTCAGTTTCGTTATTGAAATTCTTAAAATTTGTGACATTATTATGCATCATTACAAGAATATTCTGATAAATTTTCATAAAAAATATTTAAAAATAAGCCAGTGGTAGTGAGGAGAGACGAGTTACCTCAAAAAAAAGTCACCATGCCGTAGGCAGGATAACTCATGACTGCCCCATCTGAAATAAAAAAACCAAAAAGATTTCTTTACTACATAATTTTATCTTGGATTTGAACGAAGGATTAAACAAAATATTCATTTTTGAATTTTTGGTAAAGGTGCAATCAAAAAACTCTGATTTTTCCCAAAAATTCTTCCTTTTGTTTAATTAAAAAATAAGCAGTTATTGAAAAAAAAAAAATCCTTCGTTCAAATCTAAGATAAACTTATGTACTAAAGAAATCTTTTTGGTTTTTTTATTTCAGATGAGGCAGTCATGAGTTATCCTGCCTACGGCATGGAGACTTTTTTTGAGGCGATTCGTCTCTCCCCTCTGCCACTGGCTTATTTTTTAATATTTTTTTATGAAAATTTAACAGAATATTCTTGGAATGCTACTTAATAATGTCACAAATTTTAAGAATTTTAATAACGAAACTCTGAAAAAAAAATCACAAAAATATCCTCTTTTTCTTGTTTCTCAGACCCCTTTCTTAATTGATTATTAAAAAAATGATTACTAATTAACCAGACATTTAACGTAAAAAATATTTTATTTTTCGTAACCCCGTTTTAAATTTCATTTTATTTTTCAGGACGGAAATATTTACTTGGGGGTGCGGAGTATCACTGAACTGATGCCTTATTTTAAATCCCATCATCCTGATCTCAAAAGCTGTCACTTGTGCAAGCAAACTGTCTTTTACGTAAGTAAATGACAAAATGACCTTGACGTGTTGAGAGTAGAGCACTACCTCAAACGCTCCGCGTTAGGAGGCGTGCAATATCTCCTAACATTCTAACACAAATCATTAATTTGAATTCAAATTTCAGGGTAAAAAATGTCAGAGCTGTGATAAAAAAATGCACGTCCACTGCTTAGCAAATTTCATTAAAATAAACGGAAAAAACGAGTGTCCTCACTGCAATAATATTCTGGGCGATCAGCCAATGACTCAAAATCCAACCCAACCCGATCATCATCATCCTCAAAATGAAACAGCCAACGGAAATCATGAACCCACACCAGGACCGTCAACTCGCCGTCGTCGTCGTCGTCATATTGATGACGATGATGAATAAGAACCAAAATAAATTATTAATTAAACTAAAAAAAAAAAAATAATAAATATGAAGTATTAAATAATTTATTTTTTGTTACTTATCAGAATTGTTATCAATATTAAAAAAAAAAAAAAAAAAAAAAAAAAACATTTTACTCAACAAATTAAAATTTACCGCCAAATTTATTACCAGCCTCTGGTGGCCGGTGACTGAAATAAAACATGAGGATCAAAAACAGCGGGATATTTTGGAGGTGACGCACAGGATCAAACTGATTTCAAATTTGTTTATATACATTTTCGAGCTTGAATACTTTTGTATGCCGTTGTTTAAAAAAAAAATGTTTTTTACCATTTTTTCTCCAACGATATCTCTTGAACGAATTGACCGATTGAGACGGTTAAGGTGGCAATCGACGCGTTCTATTGAGTTCTAAAACTGATCAGATTTTGGAATTGATCGGATGAGTCGCTTCAAAGATAATCGAATAAAAACGTTCTCCACCATTTCTTTCTCGAACGAATATCTCTATTTTAAATACGAAAATTTTCCCCAGATCATTATTAAATCGCTCATAAGGACTCAGGTAAAAATTTAACAGTGTAATTAGTTCGAGAAAACTTTAATGCTTTAAAAATGGATTGTCGTAATGACACTCGTATACAGTATTGCAATACTCTACCATTAAATATCGCTATTATTGGAGAGAATGTAAAAATAGTAGAGCTACTTTTAAAAAATAATGCCGATCCGAATCCTGATGCTGATAGTTATGGATCACCACTAATCTTTGCTGCTATTATAGGAAATTTATCGATTATAAAACTTCTTCTGGCCTACGGTTCAGATGTTAATATTGTACACAAACGCCCTATCCAAAAATTCCCATAGAATCCACTCAACTGCGACAAAAACCGCATAGAAACCAATACAGTCTATAGGATTCTGTGCGGTTTTTGTCGCAGTTGAGTGGATTCTATGGGAATTTTTGGATAGGGCGTTACGGAGAAAGTCCTCTACATATTGTTGCCAAAAAGCAAAACTCGAATTGTTCTTAAATCATGATATGATTGATATAAATATGATGGAAGAGTTTTAAGATTCAGTACTTAGTAGATCTTATTACGGATTTAGGCATGCGACTGACGATAATATCATAAGGCAACTTCTTGATGCTGGTAGTGATGTTAATTTAAAAAACAGTTGTGGTAAAACAGCATTTACTTCAAGTCAAAATGATTCAAAAATAGTTGACGTAAATAGTGAAAAATTTTGCGAATTACGTGACCAGTGCATAAGCGAAATTTAAAAAATGAAGATAACATTTGTTGGTACAAGTAATGTAACGTATCATTACGTTTTGTATAATAAATGTGTACACAAATTAGCTTTAAGTTTGACATATGTTAGTGATAATACTATTTTAGATTTGCCCATTCAAACTATTTTTCCACTATATGCTGGAATGATAAATTCGCTTAAAAAAAGCATTAGGAAGAAAAAAATTGTTATTTAATGCTATTGATTTAACTAATGATATTTTCCAAGAACTGAAACTCCCAAGTACTTTTATCAGGATATTTTTAAATTTCTATCCAATGAAGATTTGAAAAAAATACAATGAAATATTTATACGAATATTTTTACTCAGTATCATTTAGTTTGTAACAAATCAGTTGTTATTATCAAGTAAATTTAATGAATTAATTTTTATTACATGTATTATTATCATTATTATTGTATGAAACAAAATACTTCATTTTTAAAAATTTGTGTGCTGTTAAGCCTCATTCTGTATACAAAAATAATATAAATTGTGATTGAATGTTACAAATTAAGTTTATAGTATATATCTGACAGTGCAAATTCCTAGTGATTGATAATTGAGTTTGAAAATAAATTTTCTTAAATACAAGCTCAAAGTGCGCCATTTTTAATTTCATGTACTTAAAAGTATTTTATTAAAAGGATTAACTGTTTATTTTTTATCTTCTTATGTAAATACATTCATCATTAATTTAAATATTTTTGATGTTTTCAATATTTAAATTTATTTTCTCTCTTACCAACTTTATTGATAGTCGATCCCCACCCTCGCAGATGTTTCTAGATCGGAACCCACAATTGCCAACTTAAAAAACACAACAACTCACTGGGCAAGACGAGACGAGGAAAAAAAAAATTCTCCGTCAGTCGAAAAAAATGGCGACCCGTCTCCTGAAAATCAGTACCGCGTTGCGTATTTACTCAGACAAAACAAATCTTGTAAAGGTAATTAATTATTGTTAATAATAATCAATTAATTAAATTTTTTTTACCTAAATATTCATATATTTTAAGTTACAAAAGGCTGGGTAATTTTTTTTCTCTTACGTAATATCTCTTTCACTCAGAAAATTGTTTATTAAATCATTAATTAGGAGTTGATTAGTAATTGAAATTAAATTTAAAAACAGACACGTAAGCAATGGAGATCAACAGCAGCATCGCTAAAGGAGACGTTGATAAATCAACCGCCGACAAGAACTACGACACTAGACAGTGGGATGAGAGTTGCCAGTGAAGACAGTGGAGCAGCAACTGCGACCGTTGGTCTTTGGATTGACGCTGGAAGCCGCTGCGAAACTGATAAAACTAATGGAGTTGCTCATTTTATGGAGCACATGGCATTCAAGGTGCTGTCAAATTTTTTTTTTTCATTTATTTGCTAATCCAGGGTGGCCACGAACCTAAAAAAAAAATTTAATATTTTTGACTCAAGAATTTTTAAAAAAATTAAATTTTCCCGGGTCAAGTAGAAATCTATGACCCAGACAAATTCTCTTGGCTCAAGAAAATTTTATTCCCATGGGAGTATCGGGAATTTAATGCAACCAGGAAATATCGGGGAATTTTTAAAAGTCTGGGAATTTGAATTTTGTCTGGTTGAGATTTTCTTACTATGGAAAATTCCGGAGTAATTCTGAGAAAACCATCGGAAAAAAAAAATTTCCAACTTCGCTCGTCACAAAAACAGTCCACGGGGTTAAAAAAAATTTTTTTTATTACTGTGGAACCGGAAAATTCATATAAAAATTTCTAGACCAGATCCGGAAACTAGACACGAAACAACAATTTCCTTTTTTTATACGACCATTTTCCTACGAGTTACGGCCCGTGGAAAATGATACGAATAAATTTTCTGAATCAGGGAAAAACTTAACTCTTAACCCGAGAAATATCAGAATTTAAAAATAATTTTTTTGCGGCCACTCTAATAAATTAATAATTAAATTTTCAGGGAACAGCTAAAAGATCTCAGACAGACCTGGAGCTGGAGATTGAAAACATGGGCGCCCACTTGAATGCTTACACGAGTCGAGAGCAGACTGTATTTTACGCCAAGTGTTTAGCTGGAGATGTGCCGAAAGCCATCGAAATTTTGAGTGACATCATTCAGAACTCAAAGCTGGGGGAGAGTGAAATCGAGCGTGAACGTGGAGTTATTCTGCGTGAAATGCAGGAGGTTGATACCAACCTCCAGGAAGTTGTGTTCGATCATTTGCACTCTACAGCTTTCCAAGGCACACCTTTGGGCCGTACGATTCTTGGACCCACTGAAAATATTAAATCGATTTCGCGTAATGATCTTGTCAATTACGTGAAAACCCACTACGGACCACCAAGATTTGTCTTGGCTGGAGCTGGCGGAGTAGACCACAATCAGTTGGTCGAACTCGCGGACAAACACTTTGGAAAAATGAAGGGACCTCAGTACGAAGAGATCCCACCTCTACTGACCCCATGCCGGTACACCGGATCAGAAATTCGTGTCCGTGATGATTCGATGCCTCTTGCTCATATTGCGATTGCTGTCGAAGGCGCGGGATGGGCCAGCGCAGACAATATTCCACTGATGGTTGCCAACACACTGCTGGGAGCATGGGACAGAAGTCAAGGCGGTGGAGTAAATCACGCTTCTAGATTAGCCAAAGCTTCAGCTGAAGATGGTCTTTGCCACAGCTACCAGAGCTTCAATACCTGCTACCAAGAAACTGGACTCTGGGGTGTCTACTTTGTTTGCGACCCCATGCAGTGTGAGGACATGGTATGGAATATTCAGCAAGAATGGATGAAACTCTGTACCAGTGTCACTGAAAAAGAAGTCAACAGGGCCAAGAACATGCTCAAGACGAATATGTTATTGCAGTTAGACGGCACCACAGCTATTTGCGAAGATGTTGGACGACAAATGCTTTGTTACAATCGACGAGTTCCTCTTCATGAGCTAGAAGCTAGAATAGATGTAAGTTTAAATTTTTGTATTCGAACTCGAGTACTAGTACTAGATCAGGTACTACTTCCTTGACCAGGTACAAGTTCTCTGATCAAATACAAGTTCCTTGATCAAGTATTAGTTCCTTGATCAGGTAGTTCTCTGATCAGGTACTAGTTCGTGATCAAGTATTAGTTCCTTGATCAGGTAGTTCTCTGATCAGGTACTAGTTCGTGATCAAGTATTAGTTCCTTGATCAGGTAGTTCTCTGATCAGGTACTAGTTCGTGATCAAGTATTAGTTCCTTGATCAGGTAGTTCTCTGATCAGGTACTAGTTCGTGATCAAGTATTAGTTCCTTGATCAGGTACTAGTTCGTGATCAAGTATTAGTTCCTTGATCAGGTAGTTCTCTGATCAGGTACTAGTTCGTGATCAAGTATTAGTTCCTTGATCAGGTAGTTCTCTGATCAGGTACTAGTTCGTGATCAAGTATTAGTTCCTTGATCAGGTAGTTCTCTGATCAGGTACTAGTTCGTGATCAAGTATTAGTTCCTTGATCAGGTAGTTCTCTGATCAGGTATTAGTTCGTGATCAAGTATTAGTTCCTTGATCAGGTAGTTCTCTGATCAGGTACTAGTTCGTGATCAAGTACTAGGTTCCTTAATTGGATGCTAGTTCCTTGAACAGATACTAGTTCCCTGATCAGGACCTACTGAGTCTCTTTAAATATGTAGTGTAAAAACTGCCCTGATAGCAAGACTAGTCAGAAAGTTGGCGTCAATTAGTTGCGATCAAATTGACAACAACTTTAACCTTTGTAACTGTTGGCTACTAATTGTTGCCAACTTTTTTTGAAAAATTGAAGGCGACTCTTACTCCAAATTTTTTAAAAATTCTGCCATCTAGTTGTCAATGTATAAAAATTTAAACTTGCGTTCAACTTGACAACAAATTGCAGCAGTAAGTTGTCGTTAGTTTGCCATCAGCTTTGCTATTAGGGTGTAGGAAACAGAAGTCATAGTTAAGATCGCAACAAAATAATTAAAATTTGCTAATAAAAATTTACTTATTTATTATTTTAGAGCATTACTGCAAAAACAATCCAAGATGTTGGCATGAAGTACATTTACAACCGGTGTCCAGTTGTCGCAGCCGTCGGTCCAGTCGAAAATCTATCCGACTACAACACAATGCGCGCCAACATGTACTGGCTTCGAGTTTAAATCGTTCGAAATAAATTTAAAAAAAATTAATTAGCTAATAAATAAATAAATAAACTAATGATAATTTAATTTAATTTAATAATAATAATAATGATAATAATAATAATAATAAAAAACAATGATGATATTATTAAATTGACAGTAGTAAGCAATCAATACTCGAATGATATTTATAGTTCGGGTTTAATTATCATCAATGTATAAAGATTCAAAAAAAAAGATAAATGTAAAATGTTTAATTAAAAATATACAATTTGTTTATCTTTTATTATTGGACACGATGACTAGATCATTATAATTATCGCTAATTATAATAATTTATTGGTATCTGGATTAATGTTGATCCCGAGGAAGAGATTCTAATTTCAGCAGCTTCTTTTGCAAAGAGGTTGATGGCTACCTGGACGAACTGCTGCTTATGGACGGCGACTGAGACTGAGATTGTGCTGGAGTGTCTTTGCAAACTTTTGATGTCATTTCTGATAATGGTTCGAGTTCTTTGGTATTTATCAGATCAAACTCCGTGACGAAGTAGTAGAAATGTTTGTAACATGTATTGACATGAGCTTCCTGTAATTTGAAAAATTAATCAAGGGAGGAAACGGGTCTGAGATACAAAAAAAAGAGGACATTTTTTTTTCAGTTTTGTTATTAAAATTCTTAAAATTTGTGACATTATTAAGTAGCATTCCAAGAATATTCTGATAAATTTTCATTAAGAAATATTTAAAAATAAGCCAGTGGTAGCGGGGAGAGACGAGTCACCTCAAAAAAAAGTCTCCATGCCGTAGGCAGGATAACTCATGACTGCCTCATCTGAAATAAAAAAAACCAAAAAGATTTCTTTAGTACATAAGTTTATCTTGGATTTGACCGAAGGATTTTTTTTTTCAATTACTACTTATTTTTTAATTAAACAAAAAGAAGAATTTTTGGTAAAAATCAGAGTTTTTTTATTGCACCTTTACCAAAAATTCAAAAATCAATATTTTGTTTATTCCTTCGTTCAAATCCAAGATAAACTTATGTACTAAAGAAATCTTTTTGGTTTTTTTTATTTCAGATGAGGCAGTCATGAGTTATCCTGCCTACGGCATGGAGACTTTTTTTTGAGGCGACTCGTCTCTCCCCACTACCACTGGCTTATTTTTAAATATTTTTTTATGAAAATTTAGCAGAATATTCTTGAAATGATGCTTAATTATGTCACAAATTTTAAAAATTTTAATAACGAAACTCTGAAAAAAAAACCACAATATCCTCTTTTTTTTTGTATCTCAGTCTGCTTTCCTCCTCAATGATGAAGTGACAGTTTAAAACTTAATAATTTTTCTTTCTTTAACGAATTAAAATTCAAATTTAAAAATTTCAACTTTAAAAAAAATATACCAAGTAAATAAAAAAAACTCACAGCTCCAATAGCGACTATCCGGTCAAAGTGATGAATGTAAACATGAACAAACACCCGGAACAATCTCGTGAGAATTTTTTTACACAGACTAATAAAAGTCTTAGGAAACGGCACGTCCGTGCTCACCGGAAATACTGACTCATTATTTATTTGCGCTTCAATCCAGTCCATAAGCAAACTTATATACTGAGGTGCCGGTAGTGCCATTGGTTTTTTATATTTATCACCATCCGCCCAGAGATATTCAAATCTCGCACCTCCGCTCATTGATGGACATGATGTTGAGTCGCAGTACTCGGATATTGTTCCGTATATTAAATTTATACGGTTGAAAAAATCGACCACTAGCAAAAAAACAATAAAATAAAAATAATTATGATCTTGAAGTAAGCAGACAACTAAAAATTTTCAATTTTTTTTATCAACAATTTAATTAAAAAAAAAAAAAAAAAAATATGCACATGTAGAAAATTTAAAAAACTGTAGGTGCAATTTTCTGAAATATTTTTTTTTTGAATTTATCGTTTTTTAAAATAAAATTCAAAAATTATTAGACGTCGGCTAATCTCAGATGAGTGAATTTAGCAGACATCAGAAAAATTTTAAATTATTAATGGAGTAAATAATTAATAAAAAAAAGTTTTAAAAAAATGGGCATTTAAAAAATTTAAAAATTAATAAGTGCATTTTTTATAAATATTATTTTTTAAATTATTTATAATTTTAAATTTATTTCGTAATTTCAATATCATAAATAATTACCATGTACTGCAATCCAATCATTTAAATCTTCACCAGGTGGTAATTTAACAGCAGCCCGTAAATTAATACCTGAATTTAATGATGCCTGGGCTTGTTTATATAAAGAATATCTTAATGTCCCATGAGTAAATTTTTTTTTCGGCCTAAATGTCTTTAAAAATTATTAATTATTATTATTATTACTATTGATTTTAAATAATCAAATTAAAATTTCTTACTTTTCCTTTTTGAAAAAATTCAACGAATCCACTGAGCGCGGCCATTTATTTAAAAAATTAAATAATTTATTTATTTATTATAAACAATTAAATTCAAATATATTTTTATTTAGTTTAGTATACAAAGTACAAAATGGAGTACAAAAAAATATATAAATATATTAATCGAAGTAACAAACTCTCGATATCTCGAGTCGAGCATTCGTTGTATCGATACTGTGCCGTTGATACCAGCAATTATGACAAGTGATCAGTTCCGCTGCCCAGTTTCAAAACAGTGAAATTTTTTAAAATCGATATTTTCATATGATACTGAAGCTAACTGACGTCTAATAACTTTTGAATTTTTTTTAAAAACAGTAAATCATAAAAAAAAAATATTTTAAAAAATTGCACCTATAGTTTATTAAATTTTCTACATGTGCATTTTTCAAATTTTTATTTTTTTGTAATTCATTTGATGAAAAAAAAATCAAAAAATTTTTGTCTATTAACTTCAAAATAATTATTTTGATGAGTTTGAATATAGCAGACATCAGACAAATTTAAAATTATAAATAATTGATAAAATAAAATTTTTAAAAAATGCGCGTTTAGAAAATTTTCAAATTAATAAGTGCATTTTTTAAAAATATTTAAAAAAAAATTATTTACTCTATTAAGTTATAATTTTAAATCTGTCTGTCTGCTACATTCTTATATATTTTAGTATTTTTAGTTACAGTGGAATTTTGTAAATATGATTAAATAAAAATTTCAAAAAATTTTATTTTTCTGTTACTGTGTTTTGAAATTGGCAAGTCGAAGTGATCACTCGTCATTTTTTGAAAAGAGCGCGAAAAAAAAATTTTTAAATCATAAAATTTAAAAAAATAGTTGACAAGTAAATTTAAAATTATAAATAAATATAGGAAATAATTAAAAAAAAAATATTTGTAAAAAATGCACTTGTTAATTTTTAAATTTAAAAAGTGCGCATTTTTTTAAAATTTCATTTTATTAATTATTTACTCTATTTATTTAAAATTTTAAATTTGTCCGTCTGCTACATTCACACCCATGACGAATAAATTATCTAGGATAAAACTTTTTGAAAAATCGAATTAAATAACTCGAGTTTAAATACTAGATTTTAATTCTTTCTGTAATAAACTTCATATATTACAATATATCTGCTGTAATTATTCCAACAACTCACCATCAAGTTACTTGAGATTAAATTTCATAGCACGCATTTGTAATTTTTCAAAACCGTCATCTTAACAAACATTTTTGAAAATTACATATTTCGAGATACAAAATTTGTTTATTTTTTCCGGGCTTGTTTATTTTAAATCCTCAAACTATCGCGTTTTTTGAAAATTCATTAATAAAATCACATAGAAGCGATTTCTGCAGATCTACCGATTCCTTAATATTCTAATATATCCTTACAAAATACTAGATACAAATAAATATTATCCTGATCAACGGGATCACTCGATACGAATCAAATCGACAAGACTAAAGTCTAGTATCACAATTAAATATTTAAAATTAAACTTGTCATCAACTAAATTACAAATCTAATACTAATGATCATCAGCATCCATTACTGCATGTAATTAAAATCATCAATTACTGATAATTACTCTTGTATCTCGTACTTAGTAATCGCCGGGTCACGAATTTTCTTATATCGCTCCAAGAGATCAGAAATTGAGTCTCTGCGATTCGACCTGCTTTTGACTTTGGTCTTTTCCGATACCTCCGGCAGCTGCTCAGCTGAATCCTGAACGATTTCCTCCAGAGGTTGAGTCTCCACTCCAGAATTTTCCTTCGCCTTATAATTTTCCTCAGCAAGTTCTTGTAGCGAAGTGACAGTCGCTGGAGATTCTTTTCTAATTTTTCCCACTTTAGGAGAACTGAAACTGTCATCAGCTCTTTTGCTTGGAAGACTCGAAATATTACACGTCCGTTCAGTAAATAAACGCATGATACTGTCGGGGATCCGATGCTTCTTAAGTTTGCTCTTTTCAACCGGTGGCACTTTTATTTTCTCACTGGGTAAATTAAATGAATCATCAAAATTTATTTTAGGAACCATCGGCTTTGACTTTTCAATGGAACTCCCAACTAATTCCTTCTTTCCGTACCTAGTAGGCAATAATTTAGCGGGCAATTCTGTTGGAGTGAGGGTGAGACGTTGCTCACAGTAATTGTCTATTTGATTATTTGGATCGAAGCTCACAACTGGAGATTTCAGGAGATTTAGATCCAATGATTTATCAATAAAACGAGATCTAGGCTGTACTGGTTCCGGTTCATCTTTCGGTAAAGAATTTGACAGCTGGTTTATTTTATTATTTATATTATTCAGTTCTTCAGAAATAGCTCGCAAATTATCTAGTCCTGTTTTCACATCCTGCAGGTCCTCGGCAGTGAAAAAATCTTCATCCTTTGAATTATTACCGTAATACTCCAGCATCGCTTTCAAAACAATCAACATGTTCTTCAAAACGAGCTCGTCATTTTCGTCGTACAAATTGTGTAAGGCGACTTTAGACTCGGGATCCAATGGATACTTCATCAGATTATCGATATTTACTTTTTTCAGAGCATTACCGTCGAGTATTTTCTTGTCTTCGCCGTAAATACTTTTCACTAGATTGTCAACCTCGACAAATTTGTTCGCTAATTCTTTTTTTTTTGATACTTTTTCTTTAAGCAAAAGAAATCTAGTCTGATTATGTTCCTTCCATTCTGTAAAAACATCAAATTTATTTATCTATTTATCGATTGAAAAATTATTATTATTCATACCTTTGATGACTTCTTTGTCGTCAACATCTAGGAGACGTTTTTTAAACTCAGCATCACCATGACGAGTTTTTTCTACGACTTTAGACAATTCTTCTTTTGCTACAAATATTTTAGCATTAAAATCATTAATCTCCCCAATGGTTTTTCTGTAAAAAATTAATTAATTAATTAATTAGTAATGAAAATTTAAAAAAAATACAAGATGATTTTTTTCCGGTGACTTTTTTTTAGTTGCAGAGCGTAAGATAATGAAGTTACACTAAAAAAGTTATGGGAAATTTTTTAGGAAATTTTATGCTCTTTAAAAAAAGTCCTATGGGTCAAAGCGCTAAAGTCAATAGTTTCTGAGTTACAGATAATTTAGTGATTGAAAATCCAAAATATCTTGCTAGGAAAAAAAGTAATTAATTTTTTATTTATAAAATTATCTGTAACTCAGAAACTATTGACTTTAGCGCTTTGACCCATAGGACTTTTTTTAAAGAGCATAAAATTTTCTAAAAAATTTCCTTATACTTTTTTTGTGTAACTTTATTAGTTTACGCTCTGCAAGTAAAAAAAGGTCAATGTCATAGAAAAATTGACTTTAGCAACGAACCCAAGTAAAATTATCCGAGTTACAGTAAAATTACTACGAGTATTTTTGCAGAACAATAAATTGCCTAGAAGTTGCAACAAATGTCACTTCGATATCATAAAAAGTGGCTGAGTATCAGAAAGTTTAATTTACAAAAATTTTGAAATTAAATATTAAGTATTTGGCATTAAAATTAAGAGTTCGAAATTTCCACAATTAAAATACCACTGGAAGTAAAGGATTTAATAAAATATTTATTATTTAAATACTAACTCAATATGAGCTTTGGCTTTATCTGTTGTCTCATCATAGTCCTTTTGCGTCTCAGCAATTTCCTGATTAATTTTAGCTGCAGTGTTTGTAAACAAAGCCCGAGTAAGGGGGTCACAGGCAGTTGGACGACTCAACATTTTTTCTTCAGCTGAAAAACACAATTTTTTAAATAATTAATTAAATGTAATGTAAGTTTATTTTATCATAGGTGTCCTCTGATGACCAAAAGTTTATGAGTGTGACTGTAGCAGACATCAGATAAATTTAAAATTATTAATAAATAGAGTAAATAATTTAAAAAATGATATTTGAAAAAATTGCACCTAAAGTTTTTTTAATTCTCCACATGTGCATTTTTTTTTTTATTGATTTGTTTAAAAAAATCCCCAGAATCATAAATAATTTAATGATTGTAGTCATTGGGCATCTGACAGTTTTTAAAACTTTGAAATAATAAAAAAAAAAAAGGTTATAAAATAAAAATAAAAAAATGCATGTTTAGAAAATTCAAAATTCCACATATGCATTTTTTAAAAATTAAAAAATTTTAATTATTTAATTTTTTTATATGTAATTAAAAAATTTTCGTATGTCCACTACATTAACACTCATAATTTCTGATAAATTGACATTCGAAAAATTGGCGCCAAAATTGATTTCAGTTATGTTACAATAAATAAATAATTAAAATAAATTACGCTTACAATTACGTTCAACAAAAGCTTTAGCAGCAAGCATGGCAAGATCGAACATAAGCCTCGTAAACTTTTCCCCATGTGCGGTATGCAAATGTGTGGCTGTAACCGGTGTCCATTCAAACCCTTTATTCTCGGCGAATATTATTGGCAATAAATTTTTGACTTGTGTTCGATATTTAGCTTCTCCAGACTTGTCTAATATGGGCCAGTCGACTGACTGTTGGAATCTCTCTTTATCATAAATTGTCAAAAGATAATGAGACACATGGATGAACCCGGCAGTGTTGGGTTTATCGAACATGTTTTCTTTGATTAGTTTTTTTAAATCTCCACTCATTGGGTTTGTGACTGCGAAAGTTTTTAAATACTGATAAAGTCTTTTTCCATATTCACCCATCGCGATATTTTGCGCGTAAATATTTGAATTTAAATTTAAATTTTAATTAATTTAATAACAAACTTTATTTTAAAATCAGCAAATAGGTTAGGAGACACTTAGTTCAGTTGACGGTTGATAAATTTCAAGTTTGAATTGATTTTTTTTTATGAGTGTGAATGTAGCAGACGTCAGATAAATTTAAAAACGAGTGTGAATGTAGCAGACATCAGACAAATTTAAAATTATAAATAAACAGAGTTAATAATTTTAAAAATAATGTTTGTAAAAAATGCACTTATTAATTTTTTAATTTTTTAAATGTGCATTTTTTCAAAATTTTATTTTATTAATTATTTACTCTATTTATTTATAATTTTAAATTTGTCTGCCCTGGTGGAAATTATATGATCCTGAAATTGACAGACAATCAACTTTTGATTTTTGTTTTAAATAAATAAATTACAAAAAAAAAAAGAAACTAAAAATATGCACATGTAGAAAATAAAAAAAACTACAGGTGCAATTTTTTAAAATATCTTTTTTTTGTAATTTATCGTTTTTTAAAATAAAATTCAAAAATTATTAGACGTCGGCTAATCTCAGATGAGTGAATGTAGCAGACATCAGAAAAATTTTTAATTATTAATGGAGTAAATAATTAATAAAAAAAAGTTTTAAAAAAATGCACATTTAAAAAATTCAAAAATTAATATGTGCATTTTTAAAAAATTTAATTTTATAAATTATTTACTCTATTTATTTATAATTTTAAATTTGTCTGCCCTGGTGGAAATTATATGATCCTGAAATTGACAGACAATCAACTTTTGATTTTTTTTGTAAATAAATAAATTACAAAAAAAAAAAGAAACTAAAAATATGCACATGTAGAGAATAAAAAAAACTACAGGTGCAATTTTTTAAAATATTTTTTTTTTGTAATTTAGCGCCTGGAAAAAAAATTCAAAAATTATTAAACGTCACCTGACTTCAATATCATGAAATTATTTGGAATGTCTGCTACATTTACACTTATATTTAAAATTATTAATAAATCGTGTAAATAATTAATAAAAAAAAATTTCAAAAAATGCACATTTAAAAAATTCAAAAATTAATAAGTGCATTTTTCAAAAATTTAATTTTATAAATTATTTACTCTATTTATTTATAATTTTAAATTTGTCTGATGTCTGCCGCATTCAAACTCATTTTCTTTTTTTATTTTTTTTATAAAAGAACCTGAAGTCTGAAGGTAGCAGTCGATTATTAACAATCGACTTTGCAGAATCATCATTTTTATTATTTCGATATCGATTTACACCTCGATATCAAGAAATCGATTTATTTGGCAGCACCAACAACACCAAGATTCTCTAAGTATTTAAATTTCCCGGTTAACTAAATGTCAGATGTCAAAATGGCAGCAGTTAGTAGTATTATAAGTAGGGACAATAATATTATGGCGTCGATAGCTAAAATAAATGAAGATATTAAAAATGAGCAGACAATTTATCAAGAATCGGAAATATTTTCAACTGGATTTGGTTTATTTGAAGAAATACGAAGATCTGGTAAACTTTGCGATGTGACACTTAAAGTGAGTACTGCAAATTAAAATAATTACTCATTTCCTTTGTTCTGTTCTGTGTTTTTTTTTTTTAATTTTTCATTACTCATTCTAGTAAGTACTTACTTGCAATTTAAATTAAATTTAAATGAAGTTGTAGTAATTTAAGAAATGTTTTGTTTTTTATTTTTAGGTTGAAGATCAGAGTTTTAGTGCCCATAGAGTAGTTTTAGCAGCGACAATTCCATACTTTCATGCGATGTTTTTAAATAATATGGTTGAAAGTAAATTAAGTGAAATCACACTCCAAGGATTTGAATCCATGTAATTTTTTATTTATTTTATTTTGTTATTAATTATTGGTTTTTTTGTTTTATTGCGGGTAGATAAGCAAAAAGGAGTCAATTAGAATTTGAATAGAATTTTGAGAAAATTGCGTTTGAAGATTTATTAATCAGTATTTTCAATACTTATTGATTAATTATTTAATTACTGAAATAGTTCTGATTACGAATAACCAAATCCGGAAGTGCGTAAAATATTTTTTTGTATATAGTAAAATTGTGGGTTAATTATTAGAGATACAGTAAAAATGATGAGGACTAATTTTAAAGGGAATTAAATTTCCTACAAAAATGGTCTCTATAAATTTTTTCGTAAATTCAATAGTTTTCTCAAAAAATAGATTTTAAGTCCTCACTAGAATAATTTTCAAAAAATTTCATTTCTGAAAATTTCTTTAATTTTAAAATTGAAATTCTCGCTAAAATATCACCAATACAAAGAAAATGATGAGGACTAATTTTGTAGGAAATTAAATTTCCTACAAAAATTGTCTCTATAAATTTTTCCGTAAATTCAATAGTTTTCTCAAAAAATAGATTTAAAGTCTTCACTAGAATAATTTTCAAAAAATTTAATTTCTGAAAATTCCTTTAATCTTAAAATTGAAATTCTTGCTAAAATATCACAGATACAGTAAAAATGATAAGGACTAATTTTAAAGGGAATTAAATTTCCTACAAAAATGGTCTCTATAAATTTTTTCGTAAATTCAATAATTTTCTAAAAAAATTCAATTTAAAGTCCCCATTAATAAATTTTCACATTTTAAAAAAAAAGTTTGGCAAAACGACTCGGTTTTGTAAAATTCCAAATCGTACTTGCCTGCTATTAAATCCAATAAATCTCAAGTAACTTGACACTGAATTGCTAAAATAATTACAGCATAAATATTGTAACGTAAAAAGTTAATTACAAAAAAAATGATAAACTTGTAATAAAAAAAGTTTATTTATTATTTGTTGCAATAACGTAGCAAATTACTTTAATTTTTATTCTAGTTAATGACTCGCCCCTGCAATCTAGTATTTAAACTCCCGTCACTTACCTCAATTTTACAAAAAGTTCCCAGATAATTTATCCATCACCAATTTTTTTTATTTTCCAATTTAAAAACTTTTTTTCACTGAACTACTCAAAAAAATTTTTAGTTTCCGCCCAATCATTCGTACAAAAATCCAAAAATCTTCTCCTCTGACCCATTACTGCTTATCTACCTCCACTTATCAATCAACTAATCAATAATTAATTACAGGGCCTTAGAAGCTTTAATCAATTACGCATACAGCGGCCGCATAGTATTAAATAAACAAAACGTCCAAAGTATAATGGTCGGAGCATCATTCCTTCAATTGCAATCAGTACGCGATGCCTGTGCCGACTTCCTAAAAATTCACCTGCACCCAAACAACGCACTGGGTATCAGTTTATTCGCCGACCGCCTAAACTGCACCTCATTGGTCGAAGAATCAACGAAATACATCCAGCAGTACTTCCACCAGGTCTCTCTATCCGACGAGTTCCTGGTGCTGTCATTCACTGACCTCCAGGAATTGATTTCCAAAGACGATCTGTACGTAGTGTCAGAGTCCCAGGTCTTTGAAGCAGTTGTCCGATGGATCAAACACAATGTCGAGGAGAGATTAATTTACTTATCAAAATTACTGATACTCGTAAGGCTGCCACTGCTAAGTCCTGAGTATCTGGTCGACCATGTGGCCAAGGAGGACTTAATCAGACGGTCACACGAGTGCCGAGATCTGTTGGACGAAGCTAAAGACTGTCATTTGATGCCAGAACGCAAGCATTTGCTTGAAAGTTACAGGTTCCGTCCTAGAGTATGTACGAATATAATTGGTCATATTTTTGCGGTTGGTGGACTGACCAAGTACGGGAACTCCCTGAGTACTGTCGAGGTTTACGACCCGGCGAAAGGAGTATGGAGAAAGTCGGAAGCGATGACGATGGACAGGAGTCGGGTCGGAGTTGCTGTTCATCAGAATAAATTGTATGCTTTCGGAGGATATAATGGAGTTGAAAGACTGGCGACTGTTGAAGTTTATCATCCGGCTTTGAAGACCTGGAAAATTATCGCTCCCATGCATTGCAAGCGAAGGTAAAGGGAAATACGGGGAATTTAGTCCAGTTGTAACTCCGTAGGAGATGATCTTGATGTTAGCAGACGATTAAAAATTTTCGGATGCATTTTTTTTTGACAAATCAGTTACAAAAAAAAAAATTAAAATATGCACTTGTAGGAAATTTAAAAAACTACAGGTGCAATTTTTCCAAATATTTTTTTTTTTACAATTTATTGTTAAAAAAAGAAATCAAAAAATTATTTGACGTCGGCTGACTTCAGTATCATGCAAAATTTGTAAAGAAAAAAATATAATAAATTTTTTTTGCATCTAAAAAAATTCAGTAAAGTTAAGCTTAGAAATTTCAAAAATTTTTTAGATACAAAACACAAATTTCTGATACTTTTTTATGTGAATTTTTTTCTCTACAAGTTTGAAAATTAAAAAAAAATTTCTTTTTGTCTGAAATATTTCCAAAAAATCTTTTTTTTTTCTCAACCCTAGAGTGACGTCTTTATTTTAGGGAGGGGTGACATAGACCAGTAAAATTTGCGTCGCCTTTTAAAAATGTCCCCTATTTCGGAGTACCGACGACTAAATTATTAATAAATAAAATAATTTTTTCAGTGCGGTTGGATCTGCGGCATTGAATGATTACATTTACGTATGCGGTGGCTACGACGGAGTAATTTCGTTAAATACCGTCGAGAGATACTGCCCAATAACAGACAAATGGCAAATGCTGCGTCCTATGAACAAACATCGGTCTGCTGGAGGAGTTGTGGCCTTCGACGGATACATTTATGCCCTGGGTGGACACGACGGTCTCTCGATATTTGATTCCGTAGAACGTTACGACCCACAGACTGGAATCTGGACGACGGTCAAGTCGATGCTGACCCGCAGATGCCGGTTGGGAGTGTCGACGCTCAATGGCAAACTCTACGTATGCGGAGGGTATGACGGCTCGACGTTTTTACAATCCGTCGAGGTGTACGACCCAGTGAAAGACACCTGGGAATATATTGCGCCGATGAACATGATGCGGAGCCGAGCTGCTCTGGTATCGAACATGGGGAAGCTTTGGGCCATTGGTGGATACGACGGAGTCTCGAATCTCTCGGCAGTTGAAGTCTATGATCCGCAAACTAATTCCTGGTCTTTTGCAACTCCGATGTGCGCACATGAGGGTGGGGTCGGCGTTGGCGTTATTCCCAATCCGTACTGCTAGGGATTTTAGTTGTTTTTGTCTGAGATTTTCTCTCAAATGGAAACTCGGAACTCTAATTAATTTTTTTTTGTAAATAAAAATAACAAATTAGCCATCTTGCCTACTGTAATTGCATTTACTGTATTGTTTTATAATAATAAATTATGATTTTTACTTGTTTATATAGAGGTGGAAAAAATGAATTTTTTTTTTTTAAATTAATTCTTGACTTATTTAGTAATTTTTTTATTAAGGGTGGAAACGGGTCTGAGATACAAAGAAAAGAGGATATTTTTTTTTCAGTTTCGTTATTAAAATTCTTAAAATTTGTGACGTTATTAAGTAACATTCCAAGAATATTCTGCTAAATTTTCATAAAAAAATATTGAAAAATAAGCCAGTGGTAGTGGGGAGAGACGAGTCACCTCAAAAAAAAGTCTTCATGCCGTAGGCAGGATAACTCATGACTGCCTCATCTGAAATAAAAAAACTAAAAAGATTTCTTTAGTACATAAGTTTATCTTGGATTTGAACGAAGGATTTTTTTTTTCAATAACTACTTATTTTTTAATTAAACAAAAGGAAGAATTTTTGGTAAAAATCAGAGTTTTTTAATTGCACCTTTACCAAAAATTCAAAAATGAATATTTTGTTTATTCCTTTATTCAAATCTAAGATAAACTTATGTACTAAAGAAATCTTTTTGGTTTTTTTATTGCAGACGAAGCAGTCATGAGTTATCCTGCCTACGGCATGAAGACTTTTTTTTGAGGCGACTCGTCTCTCCCCTCTACCACTGGCTTATTTTTCAATATTTTTTTATGAAAATTTAGCAGAATATTCTTGAAATGATGCTTAATAATGTCACAAATTTTAAGAATTTTAATAACGAAACTCTAAAAAAAAATCACAAAAATATCCTTTTTTTTTTTTATCTCAGACCCGTGTCTCCCCTTAAGTAATTAAAAAAAATTTTAATTAGAAAATTCATCAGCTCAAATTATTTTTTAAGATTTAAAAAATTTTGTATTTAAAATTAAATTGTTCATTGAATTATTTAAGGTCGCCCATTTAAATTTGAATTATTAATAAGATTACTCTAAATTATCTATTCAAAATAAAATAATTAATTATACAACTTGAAATTAATCAAAAAATCGACCTTCTCTATATATATATTTAGAATTTTATTAAATCGATATATTAGTACAATATTAATTTAAAATAGCGTGATGTCAACATAACAAAGTTGTGAATTTGCACGCAAATATAATTTACATATTCTATCTACAGTAAACCAATCCAACTAATCAATTAATAAATAATAAAGAAAATGCCTTTTTATTTTTTATATTTTAAAATTTAATGTTATTAAAAAAAAAAAATCAATTATGCTGCCTGCACTTCTTGCAATCGCTTACAAGAAGGTGTCTCTAGATTCTTAGCCCTTTGGAATAACTCAGCATCACCAAAATTTCTGGCTTTCCATACCATTGAATCCTCTGTAATTAAATAAGTAAATATAATTACTTAGGTTACAACTAAAATTACAAAGAAAACTGAATGCATGTGTCAGATTCATTGATAAAATCACAAAGTTTGAATATTATTTTAAAATTAAAACTCTGAATCGGAGTGAATGCAGATTTAAATAAAATCCAAATCAATCATCTGAAAAAAAAACTCCGTATGCGGAGTAATTTTTTAAAAAACTCCGTAACTGAGTGACGGAGCGAACTCGGATTCAAATAAAATCAGAATTCACTCGCGATTTTTTATAGTACATGGAAATTAATTTTTAATTAATAGAATTCATGTACATAATTTTTTACCGCCAGAATTGACGACGCTACAAAGTTTTGAATAATTTATTTTTATTTTTATTAAAAACTTTTAAAATTTTTTGATGGCTCCAGAAAGCTACGGATCTGTAATTAAATAAAAATATCTATCTATCTACTTACTATAATTTTTCTCACGATAACATGCATGCCTTAAATTATTAACGAATTCTTCTTCAACAGAAATTTCCAAACGTCTGAGACTTCCTTGATATTCGCTATGGAAATTTTCTTTAACATAATAAGGTACTTTCATCTCTTGTGTTTGTCTTTGAACAGAATATTTCCTAAATAAAAATAAAAAAAAGTTTTATTTATTTATTAATTGATAAATTGAAAAGACAAGTAATTTTTTTTTACAAAAAAAAAATTTATTAAGAATATTGTCAGATAGTGCCTCCACTTTTTAAAAATATCCAATGACTTTAACTGTCATGACCGTGTGCAAATTAATTTAATTTATTAAAAAAAAATTAAAACCTCAATTTAAAAAAAGCAGCTGTTATCAATTAGAAGTTTAGAGAAATTTTTTGAAGTAATTTAAGCCTAAAAAATTTGAAAATTCAAATTATAAAATTGACATGAAGATTTTACTAAAATTTAAATAATTTCATTATTCAAAAATTAAAAAAATATCAATTAAAAAAAAAACTAAAAATATGCACATGTAGAAAATTAAAAAAACTACAAGTGCAATTTTTCCAAATATTTTTTTTTTTATAATCGATCGTTTGAAAAAAATTCGAAAATTATTAGACGTCAGCTGACTTTAGTGTCATAATTTATTTTTAAAATTTCGTTTATCTCCCAATTGATGTCAATTGTAAGTAATTTTTTTTAAATCTACACCTCGGTAAAATTACTGCGTTGTCTTTTTTTCAATTGAGGTTTTAATTTTTTTTTAGTCAATTGATCAAATTTTGAAGGCATTGAAAATTAAAAAAAAAGTGGGGGCACTGTCAGATAATTGTCTTAAATATTAAAATAAAAATACGTACGAATTAGGATGTAAACTATACAATGGATCCCATATGAAAAAACTACTCATCATAGTTAAGACAATTAACAATAGAACCGGAAGCATTTGTAAAAATGCCGTGTAGCCATTGGCTTGTTGTGTGTGAGTATGCTGCGCTTGTGCATTATTTTGTCTCATCCAGCGGCCGCCAGTTCGTCGCATATAAAACTCTTGCTGAGGAAACCCGCCGCCGAAGAACATGTTGAATAATTCTTCAGCGGTGATGTCTGCCTCGAAACCTCGGGTGTAATTGTAATGAGTATGAGCTGACCGTGATTGGGCTGACTGCAATCTCTCCTCATCCGAACCGTATAAGTCATATTGTTTACGTTTTTCTACGTCTGTCAGTACTGCTACTGCATTACCAATTGCTAATTAACAAATAAATAAATTAATTAATTATATTTTCATTCATGTTTTGTGTTATAGATATTGAGGGACGGTTTTATAAAATAAAATTTTATAATTTACTTTTTATTCAGTAGAATTTTGATATTTTTTCAATTTGGTAATTAATAGAATTTTTTAAAAATTTGAATTTTCGAATCGATATAAATAAATTTGTCATATTTATTTATGTGTCATAAGTTTACTTTGATATCTTAATTTTTTTATCAATATATGAAAATTTTATAAATTTTACGCAGTTAAAAATTATATATATGTATAAATATTTATATTACGCGTAAAAAAAATTTTGACTTTTATAAACTTCAGAATGCGACAACGATTAACTTTTTTTAAATTATTTTTTACCCCGAACGATTACTAGGAGACCTGAAGGATTCCAATATCTGGTAAATAAAAAAAAATAAGAAAATGTAAACAAATAAAAATTAAACTTCAAGTCATTATGATCATTGATGACCTCACATTATTTTTAAACGGGTAAAATATAAGCCGGCATCAAAAGATTGCGCGGATTTAAATTAAAAAAAAATACCTTTGAATGCCTCAGAAGCACCGGGAGCTTTATTTTTGTCTGGATGTAATTGGAGTGCTAATTTTTTGTACGCTTTTTTAATTTCACTATCTGTTGCTTCTTTAGTAACTCCGAGTATTTCGTAGTAATCTTTACACTTTTGGATTCTCTTGACATGCTCGAATTGATCTTTGCTGTAATCGCCAGTTGATGCTTGACTAGATTCTTTATTGTTCGCAGTTTGTCTCTTACGTACTTCTGGTTCTGGTTGTTCACTTTTTTTGCTGTTTTTGTTTAATAATGAAATCTTGCTCAGCAATTCTGTACATGGAATTCAATAAAATCAATCAATAATTCAATTAATAAATAGAATTTTAATCATAATTTTTTAAACGGAAAATAAAAAAAATTGTTGATGGATAAATTATCTGGGATGACTTTTTGTAAAATTGAGGTAAGTGACGGGAGTTTAAATACTAGATTGCAGAGGGCAAGTCATTAACTAGAATAAAAATTAAAGTAATTTGCTACGTTATTGCAACAAATAATAAATAAACTTTTTTTATTACAAGTTTATAATTTTTTTTGTAATTAACTTTTTACGTTACAATATTTATGCTGTAATTATTTTAGCAATTCAGTGTCAAGTTACTTGAGATTTATTGGATTTAATAGCAGACAAATACGATTTGGAATTTTACAAAACCGAGTCGTTTTGCCAAACTTTTTTTTTAAAATGTGAAAATTTATTAATGGGGACTTTAAATTGAATTTTTTTAGAAAATTATTGAATTTACAAAAAAATTTATAGAGACCATTTTTGTAGGAAATTTAATTCTTTTTAAAATTAGTCCTTATCATTTTTACTGTATCTGTGATATTTTAGCGAGAATTTCAATTTTAAGATTAAAGGAATTTTTAGATATTAAATTTTTTGAAAATTATTCTAGTGAAGCCTTTAAATCTATTTTTTGAGAAAACTATTGAATTTACGAAAAAATTTATAGAGACAATTTTTTTAGGAAATTCAATTCCCTTCAAAATTAGTCCTTATCATTTTTACTGTATCTGTGATATTTTAGCGAGAATTTCAATTTTAAGATTAAAGGAATTTTTAGAAATGAAATTCTTTGAAAATTATTCTAGTGAAGACTTTAAATCTATTTTTTGAGAAAACTATTGAATTTACGAGAAAATTTATAGAGACCATTTTTGTAGGAAATTTAATTCCCTCTAAAATTAGTCTTCATCATTTTTACCGTATCTCTGATAATTGACCCACAATTTTACTATATAGATACAAAAAATATTTTACGCACGTCCCGGTTTGGTTATTCATAGTTAGAACTCTGTTTACTTCAGTAATTTAATTATTAATCAAAAAGTATCAAAAATAAACTGACTAATAAACTTTTTTTACCGCAAATTTAAACTTCTTCTTGTAATTAACTCTTTACTTTTCAAAATTCCTTCTGTAATTATTCTCCCAACTCACCGTCAAGTTACTTGAGATCAATCAGATTTAATAGCCCGAGATCTTTTAAAAAATTTCCACTAATTATGCCTGCATCCGAAAATACTCTAGCTCTACCTCTAAGCCTTTCCATGCTGCGAGAACTACATCAAACTACAGCTGCGTTTCCCCATGCACCCTAAATATTTAGCCTACTCCATAATTCTCTCAAAAATTTCCATTTACTTTTTCCATACTCCCTTATTTCAAATCCCATATTCAAAAAACTCAAATAAATTCCCACAGAAACATCTGGTGTTCAATCAATCCCTCGATAATTTGAATCCCAATTTAAAACCACCCGGAATTTTTCAAAATCACGTCATCTCTTCCCCATCCATAAACAAACAAAAAAATTACCTTCATATTTTTTTGAAGGGTACAATTTGATGGCTTTCCTAACAAATTTGTCAGCATCATCGAAGCGTTTCTCCCTCAAGTATTTTTCCGCCAATTCTATGCATCTTTCCGCCTCATCTTTATTACCGTCCATTATTATTTAAATATTTAAATTTAAATAAATTAACCCAACTATTGATTAACACAATAATCTAATTGTCAATTGACACTGACAGGAAATCGATTTAAACCATCACCTAAATAATTTAAATAAATAATTACAATAATAATTAATTTTATTTAAATAAATAAATTACCTTCTAATGATTTTTTTTTTTTTTTTTTTTACCAGAAACTTTTATGTTTTATATCAGGGACGAATTGAAACCTAGTCAGTGTAATGAATATTTTATTAATACATACGTGTACACATGACTAACTTACCCACACATCTCTAATTTTAACTCATACATTTTTTTTTTTTTTTTTATTACTATTTTTCCTCCCGTCATCCTCAAGTTTCTTCTCCTTGTCGCCAGACGTCGCCGCGACTGCGCAAAACCGGAAGTTGTCATCATTAAATTCCCTAGTTTTGACATCCGGTTCTGCGCAGTTTTTATTTTTATTTTTTTAATAATTTCCCTATGCAGTAAAAAAAAACTAGACTTCTGTGCCTTCCATCATCAGGCAATACCTAAAAAAATAATTTGTTATATTTAATATATTAAATATATATTATATATATATATTAATGATAAAGATAATAAATATAAAAACATAAATAATAAATAAGTAAAATAAAAGAGTTTGTTTGAGTGACGTAATTTATTTTTGTTTAATTATTCGGTGTCTGAAAAAACTGACCGGTTACTCCATTACTAAACAATTATTATTTTAAATAATAATAATAATTATAATAATTAATTAATTCATTAATTAAGTAAATAAATAAAATGATTATGCTGATATTTAATCTTATAGATGAAGATGGACAAGGATATGTTTGATGATAGAGACTACCCGACTCAATGGGCATTACATCCATCAATGTATCAAAACATGAGCAATGATCAAGGTAATTTATTATTTATTATTTATTTATTAATTAGTTATTAGCAATTAATTAATTACCTACAGGTAATTGGACTCAGAATTATGACCCTGAATTTAACAGACAAGTAGCAATTTTTTTATTTTTATTTTAACGAACCGATTAAAAAAAGAAATAAAAATAAAAATAAAAAAATGCACATGTAGAAAATTCGAAAAACTATAAGTGTAATTTTTTTTTTTTAATTTATTGTTTGAATAATAATAAAAAATTATTAGACATCGGCTACTGAAGTATCATCTCAGGATTAATGATACTAAAGTTAGCTGACGTTTGGTAATTTTTGAATTTTTTTTTTAAAATGATAAATCTTAAAAAAAAGTATTTGGAAAAATTGCACTGATAGTTTTTTTAATTTTCTACATGTGCATATTTTTACTTTTTTTTTTATTTTGTAATTCATGTGGTGAAAAGAAAAACGAAAATTTTTAAATGTCTGTTAACTTTGAGGTCATTCAGGATTATTGTTACTATTTTTGAATGTTTATTTGGAATTATTGTATAGTTTCGTCCTTTTTGGGACTTTAGGAAGTACTGAAAGACATAAGTTAAAATATAATTTATGGAATGAGGTGAGAGGCCGAGTACTTGATCAGTACTAGTTTCTTGCTCAGCTACTAAAACTTTAGTGGGATAATATATGAGTCGAATGTAACAGACATTAGACAAAATTAAAATTATAAGTAAATAGGGTAAATAATAAAAAAAAATAATATTTAGAAAAAATGGACTTACTAATTTTTAAATTTTTTAAATATGCATTTTTTAAAAATTTTGTTTTATTAATTATTTAGTCTATTTATTAATAATTTTAAATGTGAGTGTAAATGTAGCAGACATTAGACGAATTCAAAATTATAAATAAATAGAGTAAATAATAAAAAAAATAATATTTAGAAAAAATGCACTTATTAATTTTGAAATTTTTTAAATGCGCATTTTTTAAAAATTTTGTTTTATTAATTATTTAGTCTATTTATTAATTATTTTAAGTTTATCTGATGTCTGCTACATTTACACTCATACATAATATAGAGTTAGTAAAAACTTAATTGGATGATTAAATTCACACTCTGAATAAAAATTCAAGGGAAAATAGACTATTCGAAATTCCATACTCCAATAAGTCATTTGTACAAAACCGTTTCTGAAATAAAATTATTAAATTAGTTAAGGGGGAAGCTGGTTTGAGATGCAAAAAAAAGAGAATATTTTTGGGATTTTTTTTTTCAGAGAATCTTTTTTATTTAAATTTTTAAAATTTGTGACATTATTAAGCATCATTCCAAGAATATTCTGATAAATTTTCATTAAAAAATATTTAAAAATGAGCCAGTGGTAGTGGGGAGAGACGAGTCGCCTCAAAAAAAAGTCTCCATGCCGTAGGCAGGATAACTCATGACTGCCTCATCTGAAATAAAAAAACCAAAAAGATTTCTTTAGTACATGAGTTTATCTTAGATTTGAACGAAGGATTTTTTTTCTATAACTACTTATTTTTTAATTAAACAAAAGGAAGAATTTTTGGTAAAAATCAGAGTTTTTTGATTGCACATTTACCAAAAATTCAAAAATGAATATTTTGTTTATTCCTTTGTTCAAATCCAAGATAAACTTATGTACTAAAGAAATCTTTTTGGTTTTTTTATTTCAGATGAGGCAGTCATGAGTTATCCTGCCTACGGCATGGAGACTTTTTTTTGAGGCGACTCGTCTCTCCCCTCTACCACTGGCTTATTTTTAAATATTTCTTTATGAAAATTTATCAGAATATTCTTGAAATGATGCTCAAAAATGTCACAAATTTTAAGAATTTTAATAACGAAACTAAAAAAAAAATATCCTTTTTTCTTTGTATCTCAGACCAGCTTCCCCCTTTAATGACTACTCAAAATCACAAATTTTTTTTACTGGGTCTCTAAATGCATTCAAGAATTATTTTTTATTTTTGACAGTTGATTGGGCAGCTTTAGCTCAACAATGGATAAAAATGAAAGAGACAGTAGTGCCGCCAGCACCACCACCGCCGAGTCTCAGCGATGGGAACGATCATGCTGGCGGAGAAGCGCCAATGGACATGGACACCATCGCTGATGACGTCCCCCCGGCACCGCCAGCTCCAAATATAAGCGGCAACGACAATTGGAACGCTTGGAGTCAATGGGGACAGTGGAATACATCCGGGCCAGGTGGTGGCTGCTGGGAATGGAGTGGAGTCCCACCACCAGGTGTCCAATTGGGTCCTGATGGTAAACCAATGGGTGTTCCAGTTCCTGCAGCACCGAACATCAGCAGGACTGGATTCAATGTACCGCCACCACCACCACCACCATCAGGAGCTTATTCATATAATTCAGGTTCAGCTCAAGCCAATTTTAATTCTCTGTCTTACTGGGATAATTCTGGACAGCCGGGATCTCCTCCATTCAAAGGCATCCGTCAATCGCGAATTCATAACATCCGGGGTGATCTTAATCTGCGCGATGAAAAAGAAAAAACGCCGGATGAGGACACGACGATGGTAATTGATGCTGCTAAGAGACGTCAATTGCCAGCGTGGATACGCGAAGGATTGGAAAAAATGGAACGGGAGAAACACAAAGCTGTCGAACGGGAACGACAGGAAATGCTGAGAAAACAGGAATTGGAAGCTAGAAAATTAGCAGAAGACGAAGCTCGGGCGGTTCTAGATCCTAGCAAAAGTAAATTTGACTCGGAGTCTGATAAAGAAATTGAGGAGCAGGTTATTGATGAACAGAAAGACACTAGTCCTGATATTATTATTCGACAACGCAAATCACGATTTCGTGACGCGGATTCACCGGAAGCCAGACTAATTAATTCTGAAAGCACGTCGTCAGGATCGATAACTGGTGTCGCTGTTAAACGGTCACGTGAAGAAATATTGCAAGACATTGTATGTATTTTAATTTATTTAATTATTTATGTGGGTCATTGCGTACATGGTCACCTAATTTTTTAAATCAGGTTTTATTTGGATATATTTTTTTGTGTTAAAAAAAGTTTTCATGGCAAATTTTGGTTTTTAAAGGATGGGAGATTAAGTTATAGAAAAATGTGATTTTTAAAATTGGGTTTAGTATGGAGTGACCTGGAAAATTAGACGTAGAGAAGCAATAACGTGTCAATGACAAAAGTTTATTAATCACCGCATTTCCTGCGGAAATTAATAAAGTTCTCATGAGGAATAATTAAACCCGGAAGTGACTGAATATTTTTTTCTATATAGTAAAATTGTGGGTCAATTATTAGAGATATGGAAAAAATGATAAGGACTAATTTTGAAGGGAATTAAATTTCCTACAAAAATGGTCTCTATAAATTTTTTTGTAAATTCAATAGTTTTCTCAGAAAATTGATTTAAAGTCCTCACTAGAATAATTTTCAAAGAATTTCATTTCTAAAAATTCCTTTAATCTTAAAATTGAAATTCCCGCTAAAATATCACAGGTACAAAGAAATTGATAAGGACTAATTTTGAAGGGAATTAAATTTCCTACAAAAATGGTCTCTATAAATTTTCTCGTAAATTGAATAGTTTTTTCAGAAAATTGATTCAAAGTCTTCACTAGTATAATTTTCAAAGAATTTCATTTCTAAAAATTCCTTTAATCTTAAAATTGAAATTCCCGCTAAAATATCACAGGTACAAAGAAATTGATAAGGACTAATTTTGAAGGGAATTAAATTTCCTACAAAAATGGTCTCTATAAATTTTTTTGTAAATTCAATAGTTTTCTCAGAAAATTGATTCAAAGTCTTCACTAGTATAATTTTCAAAGAATTTCATTTCTAAAAATTCCTTTAATCTTAAAATTGAAATTCCCGCTAAAATATCACAGGTACAAAGAAAATGATAAGGACTAATTTTGAAGGGAATTAAATTTCCTACAAAAATGGTCTCTATAAATTTTCTCGTAAATTCAATAATTTTCTAAATAAATTCAATTTAAAGTCCCCGTTAATAAAATTTTCAAATTTAAAAAAAAGTTTGTCAAGACGACTCGGTTTTGTAAAATTCCAAATCGTACTTGCCTGCTATTAAATCCAATAAATCTCAAGTAACTTGACACTGAATTGCTAAAATAATTACAGCATAAATATTGTAACGTAAAAAGTTAATTACAAAAAAAATTATAAACTTGTAATAAAAAAAGTTTATTTATTATTTGTTGCAATAACGTAGCAAATTACTTTAATTTTTATTCTAGTTAATGACTCGCCCCTGCAATCTAGTATTTAAACTCCCGTCACTTACCTCAATTTTACAAAAAGTTCCCAGATAATTTATCCATCACCAATTTTTTTTATTTTCCAATTTAAAAACTTTTTTTCACTGAACTACTAAAAAAAATTTTTAGTTCCCGCCCAATCATTTGTACAAAAATCCAAAAATCTTTTTCCATTGACACGTTACTGCTTATGTACCTTCACCTGTCCTTAATTATAATAATTTTTCTGTGTCCTAGATGCTAAAAGTACGTCGCTCACTGACCGAAATTTTATTAGAAGTAACAAACGAAGAAATATCTTGTGTTTGCAGAGAAGTTTGGACTCGCTATCGTGCCAAAGGTACCACAGACAACCGTCTACTAATTAATGCGTTTATTTATTATTTTTTAACTAGCCTAGTTAATTTTAGTATCAAGGATCCAGTTTGTAATAAATATTTATCTATTATTTATTTATTAAATAAAAAAAAAGCGAGAAAAAAAAACAATTTTTTCAGCAAAACCAGCAACGAGGATTGATTTTTTCCACTTGTTTTTATTTCTCATAATAATAATTACTATTATTATTATTATACTTATTTATTCATTCATTTAATACCTGAGCAAGCTTTTTAAGGGACCGGAAGAATTATATTATAATAAATAGTTAACTAAAATTGGTGTGTATTGTAAAGTCCCTGCAGGAGAGCCCCCCGTCGCATCCTACAACAACAAGGCCCCTCTTGCTCAGATCACTCGCAACTTGGGTAAGTTTATTTATTCATTATCTAAATTAAGACCAATATGAACAGACAAGTGATTATTATTATAATTATTATTGTTATTATTATTAATAATAAATAAATAAAACGCCGGCAAATCTCTAGGGCTCAGCATCCGCGTCTTTCTGGTTAGATAAATATTAATAGACTTTTTTTTTTATTTAAAAAGGTCTGGGCATCTACGGCGACAGCAACAGCGAGTCTGAGGATGAAGCAGAGTCACCGGTAGCTGATGATAATGATGATGAGGATGACAGTGACTTAGAATTGAAGGTAATTAATATTTTTGTTTATTTATTTAAGGAAAAGGGTCTGAGATACAAAAATAAGAGGATAATTTGGTGATTTTTTTTTTCAGTTTCGTTATTAAAATTCTTAAAATTTGTGACATTATTAAGCATCATTTCAAGAATATTCTGATAAATTTTCATAAAAAAATATTGAAAAATAAACCAGTGGTAGTGGGGAGAGACGAGTCGCCTCAAAAAAAAGTCTTCATGCCGTAGGCAGGATAACTCATGACTGCCTCATCTGAAATAAAAAAACCAAAAAGATTTCTTTAGTACATAAATTTATCTTAGATTTGAACGAAGGATTTTTTTTTTCTATAACTACTGATTTTTTAATTAAACAAAAGGAAGAATTTTTGGTAAAAATCAGAGTTTTTTGATTGCACCTTTAGCAAAAATTCAAAAATGAATATTTTGTTTATTCCTTCGTTCAAATCCAAGATAAACTCGTGTACTAAAGAAATCTTTTTGGTTTTTTTATTTCAGATGAGGCAGTCATGAGTTATCCTGCCTACGGCATGGAGATTTTTTTTTTAAATGACTCGTCTCTCCCCACTACCACTGGTTTATTTTTCAATATTTTTTTATGAAAATTTATCAGAATATTCTTGAAATGATGCTCAATAATGTCACAAATTTTGAGAATTTTAATAACGAAACTCCTCTGAAAAAAAAATCATAAATATCCTCTTTTGTCTGTATCTCAGATCCCTTTTTTCCTTAATTGAAAAAAATTAAAAATTGTATTGATTTTTATTATTAATTAAAAAAAAAATTATTAATCAAAATTATTTCCATAAATTATAAATTTTATGTCTAAATTATTTTTTAAAATATTTTACCCTCCATTTAAATTCAAATTCTTCATTAAATTATTTTAGATGCCCATTTAAATTTAAAATTATCAAAGTTTCTATCAAAAATCAAATCATTAATCAAAAAATTTCAAATTATCCTTAAAATTTAATTTTTCTCAAAATACTTCGAAAAATTTTTCTTAAATAAAATTATAAATTTCATTATTCCAAATTATCATCAAAAAATAATTAATTTTTCTTTATAAGACTCGAACTATATTTAATTAAAAATTTAAACCCAATTAATTAAATTTCTAATTACAGGAGACGTTAAAGAGACGACAGGCAGCATTTAAAAAGACGGAGGAAGAAATCGAAGCGCGAATTGCCGAGGAAGAAGCAAATGAGCTTCGTAATGATGATGACAAGCATGAAAATTCCGTTAACAATAAAACTTTAGGTATAAATTAATTTATTAAATCCAATTAAAATGATTACTAATTATCAGAATTGGTCTAGATGACAAAGAAGTCAATAATCAACGCGGGGCTTCGGAAACTCAGTCAAGTGGTGGCCATACTCCGCGTAATGACGAAGGAATTAAATCATCATCACGTTCAGTGGATTCGGAGTCGAGTTCCAGCAGTTCGTCGTCAAGTTCGACGACGACGGAAACGAATTCAAGCTCGAGTAGAAATAAAAAACGTCGGAGTGAAAAGAATAATGACCGACGTAAGCCGCGATACCGGTCGAGATCTTCCAGCCACAGTCGCAGTAAATCGAGTAAAAAACGTAACCGTGATCATAAGAGACGGAGTCACTCTAGCACACGCTCGAGGTCACGTAGATCACGATCACGGTCTCGTAGGCGAAGAATATCTCGGTCAAGATCACGGACAAGATCGCGATCGCGACACAGGTCGCGGTCGAGGAATCGCTCGAGAAGATCCCGTAGCTACGGGCGCGTTTCGACTTCGTCGTCTTCACTGATGGCCCAGTCAAAGTCGCGACGAAGTAGGAGCAGATCTAGGGATAAAGGACGAAAACGCACGAGGTCCAGATCGAGATCAAGGTCGCGTAGACGTGATGGTAAGAAGTCGAGCCATCGGTACAGGGATTGACGTTTGAAAACGGCTTATATTTAAAAGGTTGTAGTAATATATATATAAATATATTTTTAATCATTCCCAGGATTAGCATGGAAAGGATTTTTAAAAATTAATTATCAGGATGTACTCTATTATTAAAAGTACATCCAGGGTTGCAAAAAATTATCTTGAGTTGATTATTTTATTTTATTTTTTTTTTAAATAATCAATTAAAATATTTTAGTTAATAGTTGGACGTAGATAAGCAATGACGTGTCAACCCAGAAAAAAATATTTTTGGGATTTTTGTACTTTTGGTCAATAACTAAAAAATATTTTAAATTATAGATCATACAAATTTTTAGCAAAGGTACTAATTTCATGATCAGGTATTAGTTTCTTAATCGGGTGTCCGTTTTCTAATCAGAGAACTGGTACCTGATCAAAGAACAAGTACTTGATTGAGTAACAAGTATCTGAATAAGTAACTAGTACCTAATTAAGGAACGGGGATCTGATCAGGGGATTAGTACCTGATCAAGGAACAAGTACTTGATCAAGGAACTAGTACCCGATTAGGGAACTAGTGCCTGATTGAGGAACTAGTACCTAGATAGAGAACTAGTGCCTGATCTGGTACCTAGCTCCTGATCAGGGATCTAGTATTTAATCAAGGAACTAGTACCCGATTAGTGAACTAGTACCTGATTCGGGAACTAGTTCCTGGATCAGATACTAGTTCCTTGATTAAGTACTAGATCTCTGATTCGGAAACTAGTACCTGATTCAGGAACTAGAACTTGATCTAGAGACTAGAATCTGATTCAGGAACTAGAACCTAATCTACAGACTAGAACCTGATCTACAGACTAGAACCTGATCTACAGACTAGAACCTGATCTACAGACTAGAACCTGATCTACAGACTAGAACCTGATCTACAGACTAGAACCTGATTCAGGAACTAGAACCTGATCTAGAGACTAGAACCTGATTCAGGAACTAGAACCTAATCTACAGACTAGAACCTGATCTACAGACTATAACCTGATTCAGGAATAAGAACCTGATCTAGAGACTAGAATCTGATCTAGAGACTAGAACCTGATTCAGGAGCTAGAACCTGATCTAGAGACTAGAACCTGATTCAGGAACTAGAACCTAATCTACAGACTATAACCTGATCTAGAGACTAGGACCTTATCTAGAAACTAGAACATGATTCAGGAACTAGAACCTGATCTAGAGACTAGAACCTGATTCAGGAACTAGAACCTAATCTACAGACTAGAACCTGATCTAGAGACAAGGACCTTATCTAGAAACTAGAACATGATTCAGGAACTAGAACCTGATCTAGAGGCTAGAACCTGATCTAGAAACTAGTACCTGATTCAGGAACTAGTACCTGATCATAAAACTAGTTTCGTCTTACAAAAATTACCTCAAAATTGATACATGATTGCTTATCTCTATCAAATTTTTCATCTAAAATTGAATATTGAATTAAAATATTAAAAATTATGTAAATAATAAAAGAATTTGCAGAAAAATTTGCAACCCTGAGTACATCCAAATTTGCATTATCATTATTATTATTAAATATTATTATTATGTTACAGATGAGCTCATCAGTAAAACCAAGACTACGGTATCCATTTGTCTTTTTATTTTTTTCTTCCTCTTTTATTAATATAGTGATAAGTTATTCTAATAAATAATTAATTAAGCAAATAAATAATTAATAATTACGGATAATAAATTTTATAAAATTACGTGCGAATGATTTATCGTAATTTTTAAAAATAAATTTATATAGTATGTGTTGGTGTGTGAGAAGCTTATTAATATAAGTTATTATTATTATTATTTTATGTATATACTTATAAAGTCATTAATTCATATATATATTAAAATTTTTTTATTGTAATTTACCAGTCCCATTTATTTTTTATTTACAAATTAAACTAAATTTAATCAATCACTTTTTATTTTATTTGACATATAAATTGAGTTTATAAAATATGTAACATTCATTTTTATTAATTGGAATGTAAAAATAATCGACTATGGAAGAAATCTCATTTTTTATTTAACTCTTTTTTTTTTTTGGTAATTTATTAGTTACGCATAATATTTACATGCCGCAAAAAAAAGAAAAAAAAAGAATTTACTGATAAATAAATAAATAAATTAGGTACCAAGTCGTTGCTGACATTTAGCAAATGCTTCGAGAATTTTAATGAATTCATGTGGCGATAAATTATGATGCGTTGGTACGTTACTGTAACAAATAATTAAAAATAAATTAATTTTTTGTGTAATAAAAGATGATAAGATGGGAATATTTTAGACGTAGGATAAAATTTTTTATGATACTAAAGTTAGCTGACATCTAATAATTCTTGTACTTTTTTTAAAATGATACATTAAATAAAAAAAATATTTTAAAAAATTGCACCTGTACCTTTTTCAATTTTCTACGTGTGCATATTTTTAGTTTTTTTTTTTTTTTTTAACTGATAGGTTTTTAATTTTTGAATCATGAAATTATTTATGATACTGAAGTTAGCCAACGTTTAAAAATCTTTTGGATTTTTTTTAAAAAAGATAAATCTCAAAAAAAAATATTTGAAAAAATTGCACCCATGGTTTTTTTAATTTTCTTCATGTGCAAATTTTTAGATTTTTTTTTTTCTGAACTAATTAATTAATTAACGGGACTGAGACCATTAGGTCGTAAAGAATTTTTTTCTATGGGAAATTTGATATTTTTACTATAATTATTTTGATTTTAATTGATAATTTAAAAGCATTCATGGGTTTCAAATTTTGTAATTAGAAAATTTTGATTTTTTGGTAAAAAAAGAAAAAAGATTAATTTTTAATTGATGATTTGTAATTTTATTTTGAAGGAATTATTCAAAATGTTTTAATTAATAATTCGGTTTTGAGGAAAATTTAAAGTTATTTGATTAATTAATTAATTTTTAATAGATATTTTGATACATTTTAATTAATAATTAAAATTTAAATGGACAATCTCAAATATTTTAGGGAAAAATTCATTTTTAAATGAAAAATTTCAAATAATTTGAACTGATAAAATTTATAATTTATAAAATTAATTTTAAAAAATTTAATTTTTAATTATTTGATAACTAAATAATTAAAATAAATTTAATTTATAATTTTTTTCCAAATCGAACATAATAATTAAAAAAATTTATAATTTTCTATACTATCAATAATCAAAATTGAATTTTAAATCGATATTATAAAGTAATCTGATTAATAATTCAAATTTAAATGAATTACCTCAAATAATTTTACACACAATTTAATTTTAAAATAAACTAATTATCAAAACCAATAACTCAATTACAGATAAATATTTCGAATATTCAAAAAATTTAAATAAATTAAAATTTATAATTTATCAAATTAATTTTAATTGATAATCTTTTTTTCAAATTAATAATTAAAACTTCTCTTATTTGTTCACCAAATAATTAAAAGTAAATTTCAATTAATTATTTTTTATCCAATCAATAATTAAAATAAATTTACTTAAAATTTTTTTTTTGTCAATCAAGTCGAAATAAATTAAACTGTTAATTTTTTTGAACTGACAATTATAATTCTTTAAGGGCATTATCAGACAGTGCCCCCACTTTTGAATAATTATCCAATGACTTTGAACTGTCAACAGTATTCAAATTTTATTGATTAATTTCAAAAAAATTAAATCATTAATTCAAAAAAGGATAACGCAGTTTCAATTTCACCGAAATATAGATTAAAAAAAAAATTACTGACAGTCGTTATCAACTAGGAGTCAAACAAAATTTGTTAAATAAATTTTAGCTTAAAAAATTTGACATTACAAATTATAATACTGACATGAAGATTTTACTGAAATTTTTTTATCAAATTTTATTTATTTCCGAATTGATATCAACTGTAAATAATTTTTTTAAAAATCTATGTCTCGGCGAAATTGTAACTGCGTTGGCCATTTTTCAATTTATGCTTTAACTTTTTTTAAATTCATTTTTTAAATTTAAATACGGTCATTACAGTATAAAATCATTGAATATTTTTAAAAAGTGGGGGACACCGCCTGAGAATCACCTCAACTTTAGTTATAAAAAAAACTCCTTATTAACCCGACTTAATTAAGACTGAATAAAATAAAAATAAAAAATTCTTACTAAAATTCAGTTAATCTAATGTGCCACGGCAACAATCCAAATGTAGAAAATGTCCTGCCAGTGACGATAGCCAAGTCCGGGTCCGGTGACGGTAGCGATAATTTCTCCTCAATTAAATCGTAATTAATGTCTTCAGTCTTTAACAATTTACGTTTTACCGCTTTACTTAATTCCTGCGTTAGTTTTATTATTTCCGGTTTCCCATCCTCGTATGTTATTAAATTGACTCTCGTTAATTGTTTCAAGTCGCCTAGAAAAAAATTATTCCTCCATTAATCCAATTAACAATCAAATAAATAAATAATTAATGACTAATTACCATTAGATGATCCATTTATTGATTTCATATTCATTTTATCAGACCAAATAACACGTGATACAAAACTAGGCGTTAATTTATAAAATTCTTTTTTTAGGATACATGATTTTTTATTTATAATTCCTGTAATAAAAATAAATAAATTAATTAATTAAATAAACAAATTAATGAATGAAAAATAATTAAAAATTACCTTGTCTATCATAAAAACTAATGTTTGGTATACCAAGAGCACAACACCATCCAATAATTCTCGCAAGGTCACCAAAAGAAATGTCCTCACAAGCAACAACAATTACCAGGTGTTTAGGTAATTTTATTAATTTACTTACGTCACATATATCGACAATTGTATCAATACATTTAAGTGTTTTAGGGCGAATATAATTTATTAATTCACGTTTTAATATAACTATAAAATCTGATAAGTAAACGTAAAGTGTTACTATCAAATGAATTAACTTTAGAGCCCATGAGAACTTCATTATTATTATTATTATTATTATTATTTATTAACATAATAAATTAATACCTTGTAAATAAATAAAAACCACAGGCTTTTATTTATATATTTATTAAAACTACTTTACAACCGGCGAGGACAAATATCACGAGGATGATGACATTCTTCCATTTGTCTGATTTTTTTTTTTTTATCTCACTTTGAAGGTTATGTTTAGTTATTATTATTATTGGTGGTAACTAATTATTATTAGTGTAATTATCATTATTATTGTTATTGTTAATTATTGGGTTGATTAGTAATTGATTATAGTGATTGATTTGATTATTAATTGATATTTTAATTGTTTATTTAAGAGTCGAGTAAATTAGAGAGTTTGAATTTTCCCGCGGGTTTATTTAAAATGGCGGCGCCAATCAGGTGATCACGCGCGTTAGAGTTTGAGCGACGAGGATGAGGATCACGAGGATGGAGACTGTATATATAAATATATATGATATATATATATAATATATGACATTTTTCTATTTGTCTTCTTTTTTTTTATTTTTGACTTTTAAATTTATGTTTAATTATTATAATAATTATTATTATTGTTAATTACCGAGTTAGTTAGTAATTAATTATAATGATTAATTTGGTAATTAATTATTATTTTAATTATTTATTTAAAAGTCAAGTAAATTGTAGTTTGAATTTTCCCGCGCGTTTTTTTAAAAATGGCGGCACCAATCATACGGTCACGCGCGTTAGAATTTCAGCGCCATTTTGAAATAAGAAATTTGTAGTTGAGATTTTTAATGAGTGGGAGTTGGAATTTGGAGTTGAATTTCGTAGACACGTGTGTGGAGAGGTTATAAAATTATTATTATTGTTTTTTGATAGTATAGAAGTGATTATAAGTGATAAATTTATTTAAAATGGTTGTATTTACTTGTAATAATTGCGGTGACTCGTTACAAAAACCCCGGGTTGCTAAACACTATCAGTTTCAATGCCGAAAAAGGGTTTCGCTGTCGTGTGTTGATTGTTTTAAAGATTTTTTGTAAGTAATGGGAATTTTAATTACTAAATTTATGGAGATTTTTAAATTTTCATGAGTGTGAATGTAACTGACAAGTGGGGATTTTTTAAATGTTTGAATAAATAAATAAAATTCAAGGGAATAAAAAAAAAAAATGTGGTTAGATGTAATTTAAAAATCAATACGCGCATTTTTTTTTTAAATTTCATTAATGTCTGCTACATTCACACTTAAATTTTAGTGTTTTGAGAGATTTAAAATTTTATAAATTTTAATTAAATAAATTTAAAAAAATGCGCGAATTTATTTTTCTATTATCGAAGAACGCGTTTTTAAATTTTTATTTTACTTAAATTTTATTTATTTATTCAAAAATAAAAAAAAAAAAAAAAATAAAAATATGCACATGTAGAAAATTTAAAAAACTACAGGTGCAATTTTTTCAAATATTTTTTTTTTTATGTTGTCTAAAAAAAATCTAAAAGTTATAAGACATCAGCTAACTTTAGTATCATAAATAATTTCATGATTCAAAAATTTAAAAAATATAAATTAAAAAAAAAAAAAAACTAAAAATATGCACATGTAGAAAATTTAAAAAACTACAGGTGCAATTTTTTAAAATATTTTTTTTTTATAATTCATCGTCAAAAAAAAATCTAAAAATTATTAGACCGCAAATTTTAGTATCAAATAATTTCATGATTCAAAAATTACTGATTTTTTTTTTCAATGAATGAAAATTTTTTTTTTAAATTTTCAACCCTCATATTTACTATTCATGTTTTTTCAGGGATGACGATTATGTATCGCACACAAAATGTATCACAGAAGCCGAGAGATACGGAGGTAAAAATTTTGTCGCGAAACCGTCGGCGAACAAAGGAGAGAGGAAGCAGCAGGAGTGGATAAAAATAATAAACAACGTGCTGTGCTCGAGTAATCTGAGTAAGGAGGAAAAAAATTTTTTAAAAAATATTTCAAAGCATGAAAACGTACCGCGAAAAAAACCAAAATTTTTAAACTTCGTTAAAAACGCCATGGGGTACCGGGTCGATGTAAACATCGTCGAAAGTTGTTTCGATAAAATAGAGTCCGCGTTTAAGGAAATGAACAATAAGCAAATTAATAACGGAGTCAAAAATGATGAGTCCGAAGCGAATGACAAATCATCAGGTGAAGTAAAACAAGAATTGAAAGATGAAACCAACGGATTAATTTCCAATGGTCAAGAAAAAAAGACCAAGAAAAATAAACGCAAGTTGGAAAATGAACACAAAGAAGAAGAAAAAGAGGAAGGAGAAGAAGAAGAAAAAAAATTAAAAATTGAAAATTGTCAGCAAGAAGTCAATGGAAAATTAATATGGAAGGATAAAATTATAGAAATAATAGGAGACCGTAATGAAATTTCATTAAAAAAATTACGTAAAAAAATGATGAGATTTTTACCTGAGTATAAAAATGAGGAAGAAAAATTTTATAAAAAATTGACTAAAAAATTGTCTAAAATAGAGGAATTAATTTTAGTAGATGATAAAATAAAACGTAAATAATATTTTGTATTTAATATTTGATAAATAAATTTATAATTTACATATTTATATACAAATATCCGAATTACTTAATAATAATTATTATCTAACATAACATGTATTTTAAATACATAATAATTTTTTTTTTTTATATTAAAATATAATATTTTTAAAGGTATACTATTGCTTGAGCTGGGTTTAAAAACCCATTGGCACGTTCTAAAAAAAATTAAACAAATAATTAAGTAACGTGGAATATTTATATTTATTAATTAATTAAATATTTGGCATCGTAAGTTTTGTAGTGTCTTGTTTTCTTTAAGTTTTGCGCGATATTTTTTATCGGGCGAAGGACAAGATCTCGCTCTTTGTCAAATGATTACACACTTGTCGTTACTGTTGCGGGAAGTGTGCGCTGATCGTAATTGTTGGTTTAGATGAGAAGCCGTCGGCGTTGGGGATGGCGTCGTTCCCTCGACGGCTTGGATGCTTTTCATTAATTCACGGAATACCTGATGAATAGCAAATTATAAATTTTTTAGGAAATAATGAATATGATTTCTGAAATAGTGAGGAAATTTCCGGTCAAATGAGTACCCACATCGATATATTTAAAAAAAGTTGGTCATTAGTCAGTTTATGAGTAATTGATAATTAATATTTACATGTGATTTTAATGAAATTTAAATATAGTGATGTGGGTACTCAAACTAGAGGAAATTTACTCAGAAACTGAAGTATACTAGCAGTTTTTTTATTAAACTTTGATGGAACAAAAAATCAATAGAGTGCCTGATAAAATATTCAAGTCTTGTACCTATGTAATTTTTTTTTTCTGAAGTGAGTATGATTTCTAAATTACTTATAAAATTTCCAGTAAAATGAGTATCCACATCGATATATTTAGAAAAGTTGGTCATTAGTCAATTTATGATTAATTGATAATTAATATTTACATGTTAATTTAATGGAATTTAAAAATAGTGATGTGGGTACTCAAACTAGAGGAAATTTACTCATAAACTGAAGTATACTAGTAATTTTTTTATTTGAGTTTGATGGAACGAAAAATCAATAGAAGGTCTGATAAAATATTCATATTTCGTATCTGTGCAATTTTTTTTTAATAAAGTGAGTATGATTACTGAAATAGTGAAGAAATTTCCGGTCAAATGAGTACCCACATCGATATATTTGAAAAAGTTGGTCATTAGTCAATTTATGAGTAATTGATAATTAATATTTACATGTTAATTTAATGGAATTTAAAAATAGTGATGTGGGTACTCAAACTAGAGGAAATTTACTCATAAACTGAAGTATACTAGTAATTTTTTTATTTGAGTTTGATGGAACGAAAAATCAATAGAAGGTCTGATAAAATATTCATATTTCGTATCTGTGCAATTTTTTTTTAATAAAGTGAGTATGATTACTGAAATAGTGAAGAAATTTCCGGTCAAATGAGTACCCACATCGATATATTTGAAAAAGTTGGTCATTAGTCAATTTATGAGTAATTGATAATTAATATTTACATGTTAATTTAATGGAATTTAAAAATAGTGATGTGGGTACTCAAACTAGAGGAAATTTACTCATAAACTGAAGTATACTAGTAATTTTTTTATTTGAGTTTGATGGAACGAAAAATCAATAGAAGGTCTGATAAAATATTCATATTTCGTATCTGTGCAATTTTTTTTTAATAAAGTGAGTATGATTACTGAAATAGTGAAGAAATTTCCGGTCAAATGAGTACCCACATCGATATATTTGAAAAAGTTGGTCATTAGTCAATTTATGAGTAATTGATAATTAATATTTACATGTTAATTTAATGAAATTTAAATATAGTGATGTGGGTACTCAAACTAGAGGAAATTTACTCACAAACTGAAGTATACTAGTAATTTTTTTATTTGAGTTCCATAGAAAGTAAAAAATCAATAGAATGAATCTATTGAGTAAATTTAGCATAATAAAATATTCAAGTCATGTACCTGTACAACACGGCAATTAAATCGTGCGCTGCATTCAACGTATCCACATCTCCAGTGTTTCCTTACAAGATTAACAATATCACGGTATCGTGCCCCAGAGGCAACGACCGCCGACAATTTGTCTTGTTTATTACCGACAACAAGCAACGGAACACCTCTCATATCACGTGCCTCATACATTTGTTCTCTCAGCGTCCTTATATACTTAAAAAGAGCAAGGAAACAAAAAAAAAGTTTTTCAAAATTTTTATTTATTTATTTATGTTAATTGTCTTATATATTTTAAACAAAATATAAAGTTATATCCAGAATACTAAAGAATAAGTTTTAAGAAAAGTTTTTAAATAAAAAAAAATGACATGACGCGTATATACTTTTTTTTTATTTTTTATTTTTCACAACACAAAAAAATATAATAAAAGTTTTATATAAAAAGGCTAGAGCTTATTCTAATACTCGGGATTACTAGCGAAGCTTTTGAGCGTAACTTTTTCATTTATATTTATATTTATATTTATGTATAAAAAAAAAAAAAATTTTTTCCTCAATTGTCAAAAAAAAATCTTTTTTTTTTATGAAATAAAATTATTAGATTATTTATGCATGAGTGTTATATCCACATATATATATATATATATATATATATATATGTCACTGGAGGTAAAATTTCATGCATAAATATCAGTAGCTTTATCCCATTATATTATTCGCACAAACATATATATATATATATATATATATATATATATATATATATATATATATATATATTATGTGTGTGTATAATCCGCTAACTGGTGGAATTTGAAACTCAGATTCGTGTATTCCATGTTTATATTTATTATTATGTCATATTTGCTTTCTCATTATCATTTTTATTGAATTTACTAAAGTGTTTACATAAATATTTATATATTTATTTATCGGTCTTTAAGGCTTATGAAAAATAGCATATATATATATATATATTTCAAACTATTACTTTAAATTAAGTAAATTTAAAAAAAAAAAAAAAATAGAAATTTCAGTTAAAAAATTGATCGCAGAAAAATTTTCTCGACCCAAGAAAATATTCGTTTTCAATTCGAAGTACAAAATATTTCTTAGGGACGAGTAAAAATTTTCTTAGTGCAAAAAAAAAATTTCTTAATTCAAAAAATTTATTTCTTACCTCAAGAAAATTTTTATTTTTAATTTTCAATGCAAAAAATTTTCTTAGGTCAAGAAAAAATTTCTTGAGTAAAAAATTTCTTCTTGACTCAAGAAAATTTTCAATGCAAAAATTTTTTATGTCAAGAAAAAATATCTTGAGTCTAAAAAATTTTTTCTTGAATCAAGAAAATTTTCAATGCAAAAAATTTCTTGACAAGAAAATTTTCATTTTTAATTTTCAATGCAAAAAATTTTCTTAGGTCAAGAAAAAATTTCTTGACTCAAGAAAATTTTCAATGCAAAAATTTCTTATGTTAAGAAAAAATATCTTGAGTCTAAAAAATTTTTTCTTGAATCAAGAAAATTTTCAATGCAAAAAATTTCTTGACAAGAAAATTTTCATTTTTAATTTTCAATGCAAAAAATTTTCTTAGGTCAAGAAAAAATTTCTTGACTCAAGAAAATTTTCAATGCAAAAATTTCATGTCAAGAAAAAATATCTTGAGTCTAAAAAATTTTTTCTTGAATCAAGAAAATTTTCAATGCAAAAAATTTCTTGACAAGAAAATTTTCAATGCAAAAAACTTCTTGACAAGAAAATTTTCATTTTCAATTTTCAACGCAAAAAATTTCTTAGGTCAAGAAAAAATTTTTCGCGCCAAGAAATAATTTTTTTTCTGTTCACTCCATAAAAAATGAACTGAAAATTAACAACCAGAAAGTTTTCACTATTTGATTTATTTTTAATTACCTGGAACGTGTCTTGATTACTTAAATCAAATACAAGAACATAAGCCGTCGCACTTCTAAGTCCGTAATACCTAAAATCCGTCCACTCTAAATGTGTACTGACTGGAAAGTACGGAATTGTTGGTAAATCCGTTATTTTAAGCTCGTAAAGACGATCAGCGTGGACGACACTGGGATAAAATGTCTCCCGTCTTTCTGTCGGACGATAATCTTCCAAAAATTCATTCCATACAAATTGCTAAAACATATTAATTATATTTAATTAATCAATTTATATAAAATATTTTTTGAAAACACTGAGATTTGGGTTTTACTTCGAGTTGTGTAGGGACTGAGTGCAAATAAAAGTTTTCTCAAACTTTTCGAGGACAAAATGGGAGGAAAAAAGTTTTATAAAAAGGATCCTGGAGTAGATAAAAATACATTTAGGTTGTTTTCTAGATGGTCTTTAGTCTTAAAGTTATAAAAAGATAAGTTTTAGTAATTGATTTTAGGGATTTAAGTCTGAGTAATGAGAATTGTTGGTAAAGTTTGAATCAAATGGTAAAGCTCAGAGATTATGTAGTCTGATTTAAAAGGATGCGACGTTTCCCCAATAAACGGAAACATTACGATAAGGGGAAATTAGTTTCCTCAAGGGAATTGCTTCTAGTAAAAGTCAAAAATATTTTTTTTCTTTTTAATTTAAAAAATCGTTGATTGCTGGGTAAAAAATATTTCACCGAAATCACATGGAAACTGTCAAATTTTATTGAGAGACCGAAAACGGGCCGAAAATTTTTATGATCCTCAAGGTAACAGACAGTTAATTATTTTTGGATTTTTTTTTTCAACAAATCAATTATAGAAAAAAAAAAAATGCACATGTAGAAAATTAAAAAATCTATAGGTGCAATTTTTTAAAATATTTTTTTTATTTAATTTATAGTTTTGAAAAAAATTCAAAAATTATTAGACGTCGGCTAACTTCAGTATCATAAATAATTTTATGATTCAAAAATTAAAAATCTCAGTTTAAAAAAAAAAAAAAACTAAAAATATGCACATGTAGAGAATCGAAAAAACTACAGGTGCAATTTTTTAAAATATTTTTTTTATATAATTCATCGTCTAAAAAAAATCTAAAAGTTATAAGACATCAGCTAACTTTAGTATTATAAATAATTTCATGATTCAAAAATTTAAAAAATATTAATTAAAAAAAAAAAAAAAAAAAAAAAATATGCACATGTAGAGAATTAAAAAAACTACAGGTGCAATTTTTCAAAATATTTTTTTTATTTAATTTATCATTCTAAAAAAAGTACAAAAATTATCAGATGACTAACTTCAGTAACATAATTTTTTATTCTTAATAAATAGGCCGATTTTTTGGCGACAATTAAATCGGCTCATTTTTGGCCATAGTATTTTTTTAATAAAATTATGGGACATAAAAAAATTTTATGCAACTCAAAATAGAACTTTTTTCACTGAAAAAAATGAATTTTTGTCCGACGATATCTTTGAAAGAAATCGGCTGATCATTGCGGCAATCGAAAGGACATTTCGAGACAGCTTTGATCAAATTTTCGAACTTGGAAACTACTAGATCGACTTTAAAATCTAATAAACTCTGATTTAATTTCCATGAGCCTTCGATTGTTGTAACGAACTTTCGAATCGATTGATTTGTTTCAAAGATATCGTACGCGAAAAATTAGTTTACACACACGCGGAAGTCCATCAGAAAAGTTTCCTAGGATCTCGAAATATCGAAATCAGACGAAAACTCAATTTTTGAAATTCGAATCGAAACCAATAACTACATTTTTTTAAAAATTTGAAATTTTCCTAGCGGGAAATTTAAAATTCAGTTATTAATTTTTTTAAATTAATAAGAAAATACAGACGGGGACAAAATGGGTCACCCTCAAAATTTTATAAAAAAAATTTATTTAATATCCAGAAATTTTTTACTTTGCCCGCAAAATTGAATTTTTTTTTTTAACAGCAACTGAAATTTTTTTTATTTACTTTGAATATTAAAAAAAAAAAAAAAAAACGTAGAGTATTTGAGTCTTGAGATTTGAAATGAAATATTTTCTTAAGTACCCGTTTTGCCCCTTATCTATATAAAATAAATAATACTGTGAAAATAAAGTAAACTTACACGAATGATGCTTGACTTTCCAACACCGGGTGCTCCTAGAAAAATAACTTTAACACGATCGAGACTATCAGCAGGACTATCTTCTTCTTTAGACCCACTGTCGACATTCTCAACCCCTATCGTATCGCCCACTCGTCTTTCCAAATAATCTAAATCGAGATCTGTAACCAATACAAATTTTACTTTAACTTTTATCAAACAAATCCCCGTAAAAAAAAAAAATTAATAAATCTCTCTTATTAATTTGTCATATATGAGAAATATATCAACCTAAATATTTTTTTTCTTTCCATTCCACACAATTGTTATCCATGTAAAATAACTCGACATTAAAAACAGTTAAATAATTTGAATTTATACTTATTTTTCTAAGGGATAAAAAAAAATATATCCGACATTCACGCGCGAAATTCGCGAGTCGACTGACCCCAGAGAATATCAAATACACAGATGTCATTCTTCATCATCCCCTCCACTGTCATATCCTTCGTATCCTTCGTTTAATAAAAATATTTTCATTTTATTCATTTCGTATAAAGAAAAAAAATTCTAATATGCTCATTTATTATTTTTTTTTCATACATTTTATCATCGACTTGAGTATTCTTTAGCTCCATTGTTTACTTTAAGTATTCTTGGACCACAAAAGTAAGATACTAGTTAAACAATAGACTTTATCTACTAGAATAAAGATGAAAATTTTTTCTATTTTTAGATAAATTCAAAATTCTAAATAAAAAATTAAGTACAGAATTTTTTTTTTATTTTTATTATTCACAAGTAGACGAAATTTTTTATGGGTCAGACAATTCAAATTTTTTTTAAATTGTCAAAAAAAATTTTAATATTTTTGAAAATTAATTACATTTTTTTTACTTTAAACCAAAATTCAAAATTTAAAAATTAATTGCAAGTCAATTTTTTTAATTAACATCTGAAGTAGATACAGACTTTTTTTTTTAAATCAATAAAAAAAAATCAGATTTTTGAAAAATCTGAATTTTTTTTATTTTCAACTGAACTAAAATTTCAAAATTTTTTAAAATTATTTACTGTTTTTATTTTCCTCATCAGACTCTAAGTAGATACCGACTTTTTTTTTGTAATAAAAAAATCCAAATTTTTTTTAAATAAAAAAAATTCAAAGATTTTTAAAATAAATTTTTTTTTTACTTTTACCGAAACTAAAAATTCAAAATTTTTAAAAGAACCAGACTCAAGTAGATACAGATTTTTTTTTTATAATCAAACTTCAAATTTTTTTTTTAAATCAACAAAAAAATAAATTTCAAATTTTTTTACTTTCATCAAAACTAAAAATTCAAAATTTAAAAAATAATTACAGATTTTTTCCCTCATCAAACTCAAGTAGATACAGACTTTTTTCTATAATCAAACTTCAAATTTTTTTTTTTAAATCAACAAAAAAATAAATTTCAAATTTTTTTACTTTCATCAAAACTAAAAATTCAAAATTTAAAAAATAATTACAGATTTTTTCCCTCATCAAACTCAAGTAGATACAGACTTTTTTTTTCATAATCAGACACTTGAAATTTTCCAGCCAGACCAAAAAAATTTCCTGTTTTTCAATCATCAAAAAATAAAATAAAATTACCAACAAACAAAAGCTCAAGTTTAAAATTAAAATATTAAATATTAATTGCGGTTTTTATTTTCCCCAAGGAATCGCCGATAAGAGAAAATTCGATAGCTGATACGCTCGAGGCTGCTATTATCTCGGTCTTTTATCTCAAGTTAACATTATAACATGTTTCTATTCACATCCGACCAGCAATGTTCAATAATTAGCTTATTAATTGCCCACCAATCACCCTCAACAATAATAATAACAATAAATATATATTACTTACATTGCCGATGGGAAGGAAGACTTTGCCTCCTCCTACTCGCAGTTTTCGTCCCCATATTAAAATATTAAAAATAATTATTAATTTTTAAATATTCAAAAATTTTTACCACCAATTTAAATTATTTATTTTTTTAAAAAATATTATTATCATTATTATTGCCGTCGATTATTTTAATTTGAACTTTTCTTATTATCGAAATTTACTTATTGCTTTAAATAAAATTATTGTATTATTTATTATTAACATTTGATTGTATAACGCGAGTTAAATTTATTGCTTTTAAATAAATAATTTATTAAATAAAAATAAATATTTCTTTTTTTTTTACAAAATATATTTATTTTCTAATAATTTGACAAGACACGAACTGTCAAAAAAATTACGTGATAAAAAAATATTAAAGTGAAACGCGTAACGCATCGTCAAACACGAGGGTTAACTCGTCGCGGTGACGGTCCACCTCCAGGACTGATTTGACATCCACCCACACCACCACCCAATTCCCTTTTTCTTCACTTATTAACTCTTATTTCTCTCTCTTTTGAACACATCTCATATATCTTTATGTTTATTGTCTATTATATATATACATATACATGTATATATACATATATATAGATATATATTTGAGGGAGGCTCTAGTATTCTTTATCCCGTTTGTTGGAACCCCTCCAGGCGCGATCGAAACTCAACCGAGACTCCAGGCCACTGAGTACTCGTGCGCTTGCGTTCAAATATTCTTGATATTTTTTTTTTTGCTTATATTAAATTTATATATTTTTATTATTTATATATTTATTATCTACAAATGAATGAGAGAAATCAATAGTTATTAAGAGGAGTGGCGGGAATTTAATATTTTTGAAATTTCTTATGAGGGCTGATTATTTTTTTTTTTTTGGGTATCGTGTAATTTGAAGATATGAAGTATTTGGGTCGAAAATTTAACTGGGGTAATTTGGACAGTGGAGAATTGGGATCAGTGGGTTTTGGTGGGAAGTTATGGGAAAAATTTGTATGTTAAATTTTTGGGGTTTGAAAATTTGAATTTTTGAAATGGAAATTTTTAGTAATTTATCAGAGGTTGGGTATAAAGTTTTAAGCGAATATTCAAATTTTAATTGAATAATTTGAGGAATGAATAATTCAAATTGGAGGACAATTTGAATTTTTAATCGAATAGAGAAATCGATTCATTTAAATTAGAAAATTATTTGCACATTTAATTTAAAAAAAAAGTCAATGAAAAAAAATGTAATTGATTTCAATTATTAATGGAAAAAATTGGAAATTGTGTTGATTTTTGTAATCAATTTGGAAAAAAAATTATCAATAATTAAATAATTTTTTTCCCTGAAAAATTTAAATTAAAATTTAAAAAAATTCAAATTACAAATTTATAGTTTTTGTATAAAAAAATTTATTATTTATTATTACATAAAATATCATTTAAAATAAGAATAAAAGACAGTGATTAATTACAATTATAACAAGAAATAAAATGTTATGTGTTTAAAATTTTATATAAATCAATAATTATATTTACATTAAAAAAAAAAATTAGACTGCGTTTTTTAAATTCCTCCGCAGTTTTTTTTAAAAATTATTCATTTATTTGTTAATTTATTTATTTAAGTAATTAAATTTTTAATTTATTTCTGCTTAATCTCACAGTTAGCGTATAAATTTCCCCTAACTAGATGATACGTGCACTTGACACAATTAAACGTGCTCTTTTTTTTTTTTTAATTAATTAATTATTATTATTATTACACTAAGGAATTTTATTTTGTTTTCACAAAAAATTTTTTTATTCATTTTATTTTATTTTATTTATTTCTTTTTTTTTTTTTGGGTTTTCTGTTTATTTTTTTTTGGTAATTTAACAGTTAACGTAAAAAAAAGGTAAATAAATATATTAATTTAAAATAATATAAAATAATATTTTGTAAAATTATAAAAATTAATTTTAATAAAATAAATTAAATAATTAATTATTTATTTAAGTTGTACTAATACCATGAAGTATGTAACCACGGCACCGAGTACCTGTAATTAATTACAATTTATTAATTAATAAATTAATTTTAAAAATTATCATCCTAAAGTTAGCCGCCGTTTAATAATTTTTGAATTTTTTTTTACAATGATAAAGTAAAAAACAAAATATTTGAAAAAATTGCACTTATAGTTTTTTTAATTTTCTACATATGCATATTTTTAGTTTTTTTTTTTTTGCAATTGATATCGAAAAAAAAAAAAATCGAAAATTGTTAATTGTCTCTTAACCAGTCAGGAAATTCACAGACAATTTTTAGATTTTTTTTTCAATGTCAATTACAAAAAAAAAAAAAACTAAAAATATGCACATGTAGAAAATTAAAAAAACTATAAGTGCAATTTTTTCAAATATTTTTTTTTTTATAATTTATCATTTAAAAAAAGAATCAAAAAATTATTAGACGTCAGCTGACTTCAGTATCATAGAAAATTAAGTTGGAATATTTTTTTACCGAAGCGAATAAATCTAGTGATACTGTGAAAAATTTAGCTCCTGATATAGACATGGCTTTTTGACACTGCTGACACACTATTTGTACAAATGTTTTTGCTTCTTCGGAACCATCGTACCAATGACATGAATATGCGGCCTCCATTACAGATGAACTCTGAACAAATATTATTATTATTAGAATTGAATGTTATTCTATCAAATAAATTTTGATTTTTCATTGGAAAACTCAAAATTATTAATTTTTTAAATAATCGTTCATTCAATTTTTAGTATTTTTTTAATGATAATTTGAAATAATTTTATTTCCGACGAATTATTCAAAATATTTTGATAAAAAATTAAATTTAAAAAAATAATTTTTTTTTTTAAATTGATAATTAAAATAAATTTAATTAATAATTCTTTATCCAATTAATTATTAAAATTAATTTAGTTGATAATTTTTTGTTTCAATTAATAATAAAAATAATTTTAATTAAATTTTTTCCATTAATAATTAAATAGAATTCCCTTAAGGGATTTTATTTTAAAATTGATAATTATAATTATTTTCATTGATTAAAAAAAAATTACTAACTCAACATTTAATTGCAACCTTGATTACAATAATTAAATAATTCAATTTCCACCCCCGGCTAATTCGCTTAAAAAAAAAACTTTTTTTTCCTCCCCCTGAGCTGGGATCGAACTATCGATCTCTCGCCCACTAGCAATATACTCAACAATTTATTAATTATAAACAATAATTAATTACCTCTTCAATTAAACGGTTACCGAATATACAGAACAAAAATACTTGTCCCAGTGAATACAGCAAATATCCAATAGTCGACGCAGCATAAACATTAACACCATTGACCTATTGTTTCCGTAATTACACCAATTAATAGATAAATAAATTAATTATCCTCGGTATCAAATAGTAATCAGGTAAATAAATTACCTTAGTGGCCTGGTACGCAAGCAAAGTAAGTGTAATCGTAGTAATTAACATATGAAATAGCAGAGCAACACCATACGCATCTCCAATAGCTGTTACGAGTCTGGAATAATAAAAAATAATAATAATTGACATTAAAATGATGTTGAATATTAGGGGTGTGCTAATAGTTCGATTTTTTAAAATTATTTGTAAGTTTTCCGAATTATTCGTAAATTTTCCAACTATTCAAAAATTTGAAGGACTATCCGTAAATTTTCCGGATTATTCGTAAGTTTTCCCGATTATTCGTAAATATTCCGGAATATTCGAAAGTTATCGAATTATTACTAAATTTTCCAAATTATTCACAAGTTTTTCAGATTATTTGTAAATTTTCCGAAATATTCGTAAGTTTGCCAGATTATTCGTAAGTTTTCCGGATTATTCGTAAATTTTCCAAATTATTCATAAGTTTTCCAGATTATTTGTAAATTTTCCGAAATATTCGTAAGTTTGCCAGATTAGTCGTAAGTTTTCCGGATTATTTGTAAATTTTCTGGAATATTCGTAAGTTTTCAAATATTAAATTTTTTAATAATTCGAAATTTTCCGGACTATTCGTAAGTCTTCGAATTATTATTAAATTTTCTGTAATATTTGTAAGTTTTCCAGATTCTTTGTAAATTTTCTAGAATATTCGAAATTTTCCGGATTATTCGTAAGTCTTCGAATTATTCGTAAATTTTCCCGATTATCCGAAAGTCTTTGAATTATTCATAAATTTCCCAGAATATTTGTAAGTTTTCGAACTATTAATAAATTTTCCGAAATATTTGTAAGTTTTCCAGATTCTTTGTAAATTTTCCGAAATATTTGTAAGTTTTCCAGATTCTTTGTAAATTTTCTAGAATATTCGAAATTTTCCGGATTATTCGTAAGTCTTCGAATTGTCCGTAAATTTTCCGGATTATCCGAAAATCTTAACATTATTCGTAAATTTTCCAGATTATTCGTAAGTCTTCCGAAATATTTGTAAGTTTTCCAGATTCTTTGTAAATTTTCCGAAATATTTGTAAGTTTTCCAGATTCTTTGTAAATTTTCTAGAATATTCGAAATTTTCCGGATTATTCGTAAGTCTTCGAATTGTCCGTAAATTTTCCGGATTATCCGAAAATCTTAACATTATTCGTAAATTTTCCAGATTATTCGTAAGTCTTCCGGATTATTCGTAAGTTTTCCCGATTATTTGTAAATATTCGTAAGTTTTCGAATTATTAATAAATTTTCCGAAATATTTGTAAGTTTTCGAATTACTATTAAATTTTCCAGTTTATCCGTAAGTTTTCCGGATTATTCGTGAATTTTCCAGATTGTTCGTAAGTTTTCTGGATTATTTGTAAATTTTCCAGATTATTTGTAAATTTTCCGGATTTTCTTGGAAACTTTTTCGTAATCATCTCGATTCGAATCGAGTTATTTAAAAAGTTACAAATAATTTTAAAACTTTCAGATAATTATAAAATTTTCTAATAACTCGATTTTATCGAATAATTCAAAAATTTGAATTATTAAATCCTACCACGATTTGCACACCCCTATTAAATAATAAAACAAGGTTGTCGACGAAATGTCAAGTGAAATTCATTATTTTCTTACAACAACAAAATAATTTATTAAACTAAAACTACTCCAGCAACGTGTCATAAATCTATTACTTAAAGATCGATAGGTCATACGATAACTTGGTGACAAACTTTGTAATTTAATTATTCAAATAAATAAAATAAAATAAAATATATAAAATTTGAATTATTTGGTTTACTACTCTGGTAATTTAGTGGCGGCATTTATCATAAAAAAAAAAAAACATAAAATGTCGTGGCGTATAAAATACATTTAAGTTTAATATTTGAATAAAGAAAACTCTGGAGAGCAGGTGGTTGGAACCACAACCCTAGAGACTATACAAGACTATAGATTCTACATATATGCTTTTATAGTGATAACATACTGGTATATATGTATATATAAGGGTATATACATATAATATAAGTAGCATGATAATACTACAGTACAACCCAGAGAATTGTTCTGTTCGGAGGGCACGTCCCCCGTAACGGTCAATATCGCGCTCTGACAAATAAATTTTTTATTACTGTGTGAATCTAAACAGTTGCTATGTTCGATATTATTTTTTATATACTGAAAAAATATTTAAATTTTTAATTTTAAATCTGAGGTTGATTTGTGAGCCAAATCCAAAATTTCCCGCTTTTTTCAGTTCAAAAAACGCTCGGACTGAAAGAAAGTTATTTTTGTCCATCTTTGGAAGAAATCGATAAGACATTTTGAGACAGCTTTGATTTATTTTCGCGGGAAATCGGTCAAGCGGTTAATGAGTTTCGATTTTTATGTTTCAAATAACTTGGAAACTACTCGGCCGGTCGATTTCAAAGTCTAATCGACTGTAAGTCTCGATAAGTTCTTTCGATTGCCGCTGAGAAATTTAAATTCGGTTGATTAGTTACAAATCCTCGACAAAATTAGTTTTTATACGCACTCAGGTTTTTCTGAAAATAGTATGAAAAATTTCCTAGGATTTGAAAATTTAGAAATTGCATGAAAACTCGATTTTAAAAACCCGGACTGGAAGTAACCTCTTATTTTGAAAATTTTGAATTTTCATAGCGGGAAATTTGAATTCTCAAAAACTGTTGACCCCCTGGGCCAACTTTAAAATTTCCCGCTTTTTTTGAAGTAAAAACAAAAATTTCACTGAAAAAAATGATTTTTTGTCCGATGATATCTTTAGAAGAAATCGCACGATTTTGATTAAATTTCGGGGCAAATTGGTCGAGTAATTACCGAGTCATGCAGCAAAAACCAAAAATAAAAAAACAAAACCTTTTTCAGTTTTGATTTTTCAAAAAACTCGAAAACTACTCAGCCGATGGATTTCAAAATTTAATCAGCTTTAAATCGTGACAAGTTCATTCGGTTGCAGCAAATGAATGTCGACATCGAATGAAAACTCGATTTTCAAAAATCGAGCCAAAGCCAATAACTTTTCTTTTTTCAAAAGTTTGAATTTTCCTAGCGGGAAATTTAAAAATGACGTTTACTTTTTTGGCGGGAAAAATAAAAATAATTAATTTTACCTGACAATATGCTTGTGCCGTTCAACCCAATACTTAATCGCACTGCGAACAAGCATTTCTTGTTTTTTAGTCAATTGATTAGGACCGACACCGCCATTGTACTGAGTACCCGCAGTAGGACGGAATGTTGCCGTGAAATCTTGGCGATTGCTGTAGATACCACGCAGATCCATGTCCAGCATGTTGTCGCCATTCATTGCTGGTTCCGCGGGCACACCATCGTTGTCACGCAAATGATCAGCACTTCCGGCCTTTAATTTATGATTTAATTAAACTTCTATTTGACTTCTATTGTATCCTATGGTATAGGACTTGAAGCTGCTGTTACCTTGAATAGTTCACCGCTGTTGGGAACTACGGTGTCTAAGGTTGCGCTGAGCTCCATAAGTGGTTTCATTATTGCTTTGAGATGTTGCAATTGTTCGCAGGCAAACAGTAACCATGAGCAGAAGAGAACGTCTATGGAATTTGCGTCGACGGTGCAAATAAACAGCCAGTAGATTTGATATATCAGCATCCCGATGTGCGCCATTCCATGGCGCGCATCGAATGGGTACCATGATCTTACCAATAATCTTGGGATCTTTTTTTTTATTTTTAAAAAAATTATTTTTATTTTAGGAAATTTAAAAAAAATCATTTTTATTAAAAATACTGAATTTTTTATATAAAAAATTTAAAATTTTGAGTGACTATTTTTTGAATAAAGAAATTGAAATTTTATTTTGTAGAAATTTAAAAAAAAAAAACTGCCCCCTCCCCCCACGCACTGTATATAAAATTTTCCCGAAGAGTTTTCTAAATTTTTCTAAAAATTTATTTTTTTTCTTGTTACTAATTTTGACTTAAAATTCCTCGTATATTTTTACGGATATGAAAATTTTTTAAATACTATGCCGCTATTTTGTCTTACAGTTTTTAATGAAACTTCAAGACTTTCTTAGCTGTACGATTAGTGATCTTGTTACAGGAAATAGAAGTAGATAAGCAGTAACGTGTCGATGAAAAAGATTTTTGGATTTTTGTACGAATTATTAGGCGGGAACTAAAATTTTTTTTGAGTAGTTCAGTAAAAAAAATTTTTTAAATTGGAAAATAAAAAAAATTGTTGATGGATAAATTATCTGGGATGACTTTTTGTAAAATTGAGGCAAGTAACGGGAGTTTAAATACTAGATTGCAGAGGGCAAGTCATTAACTAGAATAAAAATTAAAGTAATTTGCTACGTTATTGCAACAAATAATAAATAAACTTTTTTTATTACAAGTTTATCATTTTTTTTGTAATTAACTTTTTACGTTACAATATTTATGCTGTAATTATTTTAGCAATTCAGTGTCAAGTTACTTGAGATTTATTGGATTTAATAGCAGGCAAGTACGATTTGGAATTTTACAAAACCGTCGTCTTGCCAAACTTTTTTTTGAAAATGTGAAAATTTATTAATGGGAACTTTAAATTGAATTTATTTAGAAAATTATTGAATTTACGAAAAAATTTATAGGAACAATTTTTGTAGGGAATTTAATTCCATTCAAAATTACTCCTTATCATTTTCTTTGTATCTGTGATATTTTAGCGAGAATTTCAATTTTAAGATTAAAGGAATTTTCGGAAATAAAATTTTTTGAAAATTATTCTAGTGAAGACTTGAAATCTATTTTTGGAGAAAACTATTGAATTTACGAAAAAATTTATAGAGACAATTTTTGTAGGAAATTTAATTCTCTTCAAAATTAGTCCTTATCATTTTCTTTGTATCTGTGATATTTTAGCGAGAATTTCAATTTTAAGATTAAAAGAATTTTTGGAAATATAATTTTTTGAAAATTATTCTAGTGAAGACTTTAAATCTATTTTTTGAGAAAACTATTGAATTTACGAAAAAATTTATAGAAACTATTTTTGTAGGAAATTTAATTTTCTTCAAAATCAGTCCTTATCATTTTTACTGTAACTCTAATATTTAACCCAAAATTTTACTATATAATAGAATAAATATTTCAGCCACGTCCGGGTCTGGTTATTTGTAATCAGAACTCTGTTTACTTCAGTAATTTAATTATTAATCCAAAAGTATTGAAAATACGCTAATTAGTATAATAAAAAATTCTGTAGGAAATTCCATGGGCCACAAAATTGTATAGAAGGTCATTTTTGATAGGAGTAACCAGAAATGAGTTATCGAGAATTCAAAATATGAAAGTCATAAAATTCTGTGTGAATTTATTATTTTTGATATTACGCGCAATTTTCTACAAAAATTATGCAGCAAAATTAATTTGTACACCGCAATGTCTGCAGAAACTTTTTCCCGACTAAATTTCCCCAGTAAAAGTCTTTTGATCCCAAGTATTTCCTCGAGTTTTCACCGAATACAAAATTTGAATTTTTTATCAGATCCTAAATTATTTTTTTTTTTTTATCAAAATCGATTACGAAAAACCCATAGACGCAATTTGTGCTCGAAAAATTTCACAAAATGAACAAAAAATATTTAAAAATCTCACTCAATATTTCCATCTTTAAATTTGAATTGACACGTTATCGCTTCTCTACATCCACAAAATATGAAACCCAATAATCAAATAAATGGAATAAATAAAAACTTACTTCCTCAATGTAAGTTTCATTAGTTTCCTTATTAAGCCTTTCGACATGTGGGTCTTCAAAGAATGTCAAAGTCGTCCAACTGATAGTGGTAGCAACGGTAGCAGCTCCAACACAGAACAATAATCTTCTCATTTTGGTCAACGCAATTGAATGATATCTCGCATTGCTTTCCGCAAACAATGGATGGCTGTTAGGATTATTCCATATTGCCAAAGTACGATAAAATAATTTACTTCGTGCCGCAAAATAAATAATTTTAATAAGTGTATGCAAAAAAAATAGTATCGTTATTGTATTTGCCGTAAGATCGTCAACGTCTTCTTTTTCTTTAACTAAATTAATAGCAACAAATCCAAATTGCAGTACAATCAAAAATAAGTGAACACTACAATATATTTTATGCATTAATTTTTTTCCCTCCCCATAATAATTAAACATAAAATGACCACTTAATTGCATTAAACGGATATTGGGCATTAAATCCGCCACCAATCCCTGATGCTTTGTTTTCATCATCTAAAAAAAATTTTTTTTTATTTTTTTATTTAATAAAAAAAAAACAAAATTTTTTTCTTTTTAATTTAAAAAAAAAAATTTTTTTTTAGATTTTTATTTCTTCTCACCTTGAATAAGTTTTTAATTAAAACAATTAATTAATTAACAAATAACGAATTATAAAATTACGATTAATTTATTTAAATGAGCAAATTTGCTCACACACGCGTCCCGATGTCTTCACCATGAGCTTTAATGTTCGTTTATTTATTTCGAATTTTATTCATAACTTACAACCCTCTTCTTCTCCCTTACTTTTACCCCTTACCCCCACTCCCGTTTTTGTCAAAGAAACTCAAAGTCTTTAGTTATGACTACAGTTTATGCCAAAAGAGATATTATGAAGAATCCCACTACCTCCCCACCAGGAAAAGTGTCCCAACGTGGACCAATCACGTAATTTTATTTAAACGCAAGCGCAGGTGTTATTGTTATTGTTATTATTATTTTTTACAAGGGATAAGTTACATAGGAAACCATCATTGATACTTATATTCTTCATGGACTATAATCTTCATTTATTATTCATCGGACATAGGACTGGCATCGATGCCAAGAAAATTGAGAAAACTATTGAGTTTACGAAAAAATTTGCAGACGTTTTTTTTAGGAAATTTCATTTCCTACAAAATTGGTCATAGATGTTTTTTTTGTATCTGTGATATTTTGGGCGGGATGTCAATTTTGAGGGTGAGAAAGTTTTTGGAAATTGAATTTTTGGAAAATTGTATCAATGGGGACTTTAATTTAAATTTTTGAGAAAACTATCGAGTTTATGGAAAAATTGATAAGAACATTTTTTGTAGGAAATTAAATTTCCTACAAAATTGGTCATGACAATTTTCTTTGTATCTGTGATATTTGAGTCGGAATTTTGATTTTAAGTGTAAAGGAATTTTTAGAAATTGAATTTTTGGAAAATTATATTAATGGAGAATTTAAATTGAATTTTTGAGAAAACTATTGAGTTTATGGAAAAATTGATAAACACACTTTTTGTAGGAAATTTAATTTCCTACAAAATTGGTCATGATCATTTTTTCTGTATCTGTGATCTAGAGTCGGAATTTTGATTTTAAGTATAAAGGATGTTTAGAAATTGAATTTTTTGAAAAATATTCTAGTGGGAACTTTAAATCAATTTTTTAAGAAAACTATTGAATTTACGAAAAAATTTAAAGAAACTATTTTTGTAGGAAATTAAATTTCCTACAAAATTGGTTATTACCATTTTCTTTGTATCTGTGATATTTTAATCAGAATTTTAATTTTAAGATTTAAAAAGTTTTCATGGATTCAATTTTTTGAAAATTATTCTAGTTCAAAACTTTAAATTGTTTTTTTGAGAAAACTATCGAGTTTTTCAAAAAATTTATAGAGATAACTTTTGTAGGAAATTTAATTTTAAATAAAATTAGTCCTTATCATTTTTACTGTATCTTCAATAATTAACCCACAATTTTACTATAAAAAAAAAAATATATTCTAGACAACTTCGAGTTTGATTTTTCATAATGAGAATTAAAATATTCCATCTATTATTTGATGATTAATCAAAAACTATTGAAATTAGCATAATTAGTGTCCTAAGCAATTTTTCAGAAAATTTCATGATCTACAAAATCGTATAGAGTCAAATTTCCAATAGGAGTAACAGGAAACCAGTTATCAAGAATTTCCCATTTGAAATTTAAAAAATTTGCGGTAAAAATTAAAATTTTCGAAATGACGTACCCCCCCCCCCCTAATTACTGCAGTACAAATAATTCCTACCACATTAATTTTTCAAAATTTTCCCTGATAAATTTCCTTAGTAAATTTTTTTTTCACTTTTCATTTTTTTTTTTTTTAATTTGAATAAAAAAAAATCGCCGCTCTTTTGTTTAATTGCCATAGTAACATATATTTATTAAAATAACCAGTTTGCGTTAAAAATAAAGTGAAAATTGTCCAAACAAAAAATCGACGTAAGTAAAAAAAAGTATAAAAAAATAATAATAATAATAAACCTTGAAATAAAATTGAAGGCTCGACGTAGGTATCTATTAGCGTATAATGTTTAATGTCTAATGTAAATTTAAAAGGGACAAATAGGAGGAGTTTAAACAACTGGACAACCAACAACGAGGAAATATTAAATAGTTTATAATAATAATAATAATAGTAGGAAATAATAATAAGTGGAACGAAGACACGTGGATCGATAAAGAAATTAGTTGATCATATATAATATACTACTAGACATTGGCTTTGACGTTATTATTATTTATTATTTATAAAGGTACAAATGTAAAACAAATGTACACTAAAATGAGCTTGTTTCAATGTCAAAATTATTTATTTAATATGACGATTATGTGACCACTAGTCGTCAGTAGTTAACATAAATATATTGATTTGTCATTTTTAAATTATATATTATCCTTTAACTTTGATAAATTTTTTGACCTAAATTATTATTGTTTTTTTTTTTTTTTTAGATGATCATTTTTATATGGCTGATGATTTTTCATTTTTCCTATGGATTTTCTTTGGAAAAAAGTAAAAAAATTTTTTTTTTAGTTGGTATTTTTTTTTTTAATTTTTGGAGTTTTTTTTTAGATGACAGTTTAATTGGTCAGGCGGTAGAAGGAAAATTAAATTTTGAAAATTTAACAGAAAAAATAAATTTTGGAAATTTAACAGAAAAAATAAACTTTGGAAATTTGACAGAAGTAAATTTTGGAAATACGACAGAAGTAAATTTTGGAAATACGACAGATAAAATAAAATTTGAAAATTTGACAGATGAAGTAAAATTTGTAAATACGACGGAAAAAATAAAATTTGAAAATTCGGCAGAAAAAATAAAATTTGAAAATTCGACGGAAAAAATAAAATTTGAAAATTTGACAGAAAAAATAAAATTTGAAAATTCTATAGAAGAAAAAAATTTTGAAAAAAATTATAAAAATATTGTATGGATAATTATTGAAGATTTTGATGAATTTTTAATAAATAAATTAAATAAAAATAATTTATTTACTGCCAAAGGATTTTATCAGGTAAAAAAAAAAAAATTCTATTGAAAAAAAAAAAAAAAATTAATAATTAAATTATTTTAGAATTGTAATAATACCGCAAATAAAACTGATGATTGTAATTGCAATAAAAAATTAAAGAACAATATCAATGACTTAATAACATGGACACGATTTATTAAGAAAATAAACATTGGTAATTATTCATATTTACTTACAATTACATTTCATAATTACAAATAATTTTCATTTCATTTAAGGAACAATATCACAACGTAAATCATCATCTCCAGTAATTTACAATAATTTTAAATCTAAAACCCACCGAGTTAATAATAAAAAAATGACATTTGAAAATGATCATGACATCAACGAATCGGTAATAAATCGCACAATTAATCGGGATGACGCAGATCTCAATGGACTTTGGGATTTACTTGATTTTTTTACAAGACTTCGATTGTCATTTTTAAAAAGAATTTTTCCTTGGAATTCAATTTTACAAACGATACCGATAAATCCATTAACTATTGATTATATTTTTAATCATATGATTAATAATTTTAAATCATTTGATAAACAATTTTTATTAATTACTTTTACTCCCAAGGAATTTTTGGATAAAATATTAAATGTTTGTTTATTATTATTATTATTATTATTATTATTATTATTATTATTATTATTATTATTATTATTATTATTAATATTATTATTGTTATTATTATTATTAATATTATTATTATTATTATCACTACTACTACTACTACTACTACTACTACTACTACTACTACTACTACTACTACTACTACTACTACTACTACTTCTAATATTATTATTATTATTATTATTATTATTATTATTATTATTATTATTATTATTATTATTATTATTATTATTATTATTATTATTATTATTATTATTATTATTATTATTATTATTATTATTAATATTATTATTGTTATTATTATTATTAATATTAATATTATTATTATTATTATCACTACTGCTACTACTACTACTACTTCTACTATTATTATTATTATTATTATTATTATTATTATTATTATTATATTTGATTACAGGAAATTAATGATACAATAATAATTAGTGGAGTTTGTGGTAATAATAAAGATATTGCATATTTTGCAACTGAAAATTTTAAAATATTTGAAAGTATTAAAACAATTTATGAAATTCCAAATGTTATTAAATCAATTTTAAATAATTGTAACGGAATTTGTAATAATACACTTGAATTAAAATTTAAAAAACGTTTTATACGATCCACTGATGACGAAGTAATTTTTCTTTTTTCTTTTTTATTATTCTTTCAAAAAATTTTTTATTACTACAAAAAAAAAAACATCTTTTTTTTTAATTTCTCAGATTATACAAGACGATAAAACCGAAGACGAACCAGAAATTGAAGTATGAAAAAAAAAAACTATTAAAAAGAAAAAAAAGTTTTTTTTTTTTTTTAAATTCTATTAACTTATTTTTAGAATGAAGAAGAAGATTTAATTGAAAATAATTTTACAGATGAGTTCGAAGAGCGAAAATCAAGAAATTCATCATCAGATTTATCAAAAAATTTAATAATTATATTTGAATTTATTTTAACAATAATACTCTCATTTATTTAAAAATAAATTTATTGTTCAATTACTCGAATCCCGTATTATTATTCTCGATCTATTTTCATTGCCTACTACCATTTTACCTCCAAATTAACTTGCACGGACCACCGGATATTTTTTCCTCATAAACGACCTTAATCTATTTACCTTTTTTTTCCTTAAATTTATGAAATAATTCAAAAAAATAAAATCCGTTTAAGCAACAAAATAAAATAATTATTAAGTAAGACCTCTTACTATATACATTTGGTGGGGAATACTGCAAAATATATAAAAGAACCGGTCCCGGTATTCGCAGTCAGTCAGCCGATTTCTACCGATTCACTTCTTTGTTAAAGAAATTTTTTTTTTATTTATTTATATTTTTTTTTAATTAAAAAGTTAAATAAATTCAGTGAAATTAATTTATATTTTTTAAAAAATGACAATTATGACAAAGGTATAATTCTAATTTTTATAATGTCATCTATATATATTTCTATATACATATATATATATATGACTTTTACTCTTGATCGGCATAAGAAAAGAGAAAGTAATGATTGAGCAATACTCAGTGTACACGATAATCGTGTAGTATTTCTTAATTTAAAACGATTTTTTTTTTTTTTTATTTTAAAATTTAAACTTATATGTAATTTAAATGTTACATAATTTATGAGTCAGGTGAATTGTTTGTAATTTGAAAATAGCAAAAATATAAAATAATTTAAGATATAACTTTTTTTTTTTAATGATTTCAAGGCAAAAGATCTATTAAGTTGTCAGTAAATCTTTCGTAATTATTTTTGATTCGAATATATAGTATTTAATATTTATTATTGTGACCTTTGTGTTGTTGAATGTAACAAAAGATTATTTATTGTTGGTTTTTTTAAAGATGTTGCTGATACAACCGACAGAAGAGATGTCGAAGCTCATTCGAGCTGAGCTGAATGAAAATGTCGCAACTCGTGACCAAGATTTGGAGCATATCAAAGAGTGGTTACGAAAACAGCCGCATTTGCCCGACACCTTTGGTAATTTTTTTGTTATTTGTTTTCAATAGTTTTTTTTTGTGATAGAAGGATTTGTTTGGGTCATAGGTCATTTATTGAGACGTAGATGTGAATTGAGATGTCATTCGTAGACGTTATTTTGAGAAAATTGAGGTCAGATTTTTTATTAAATTTTGGAAATTTTTCGAGCACAAATTTCGTGTGGGTTTTCTATTTCTGAAAATTCCATTAATCTTAAAATTGAAATTCGCGCTAAAATATCAACGATACAAAGAAAATGACTATAACCAATTTTAAAGGAAATTAAATTTTCTACAAAAATGGTTTCTTTAAGTTTTTTTGTAAATTCGATAGTTTTCTCAAAAAAATAATTTAAAGTCTCCACTAAAATAATTTCCAAAAAATTTATTTCTGAAAATTTCATTAATCTTAAAATTGAAATTCGCGCTAAAATATCAACGATACAAAGAAAATGACTATGACCAATTTTAAAGGAAATTAAATTTTCTACAAAAATGGTCTCTTTAAATTTTTTCGTAAATTCAATAGTTTTCTCAAAAAAATAATTTAAAGTCTCCACTAAAATAATTTCCAAAAAATTTATTTCTGAAAATTTCATTAATCTTAAAATTGAAATTCGCGCTAAAATATCAACGATACAAAGAAAATGACTATGACCAATTTTAAAGGAAATTAAATTTCCTACAAAAATGGTTTCTTTAAGTTTTTTCGTAAATTCGATAGTTTTCTCAGATAATTGATTTAAAATCTTTACTAGAATATTTTCCAAAAAATTTTATTTCTGAAAATTCTTTTAATCTTAAAATTGAAATTGTCACTAAAGTATCACAGATACAAAGAAAATGACTATGACCAATTTTGAAGGAAATTAAATTTCCTACAAAAATGGTTTCGTTAAATTTTTTCGTAAATTCAATAGTTTTCTCAGAAAATTGATTTGAAGTCTTTACTAGAATATTTTCCAAAAAATTTTATTTCTGAAAATTCCTTTAATCTTAAAATTGAAATTCTAGCTAAAATATCACAGATACAAAGAAAATAACTATGACCAATTTTAAAGGAAATTAAATTTCCTACAAAAATAGTCTCTTTAAATTTTTTCGTAAATTCAATAGTTTTCTCAAAAAAATGATTTAAAGTCCCCACTAGAATATTTTTCAAAAAATTATTTTTGAAAATTCCTTTAAGCTTTTAATAAATAATTACTTATCAAAACTCATTAAATTCAAATAATTCCTTCTATTATTACGATTTTAATTCAAAATTAATTTTTCAGACGATCAACGTCTAATGACATTTTTACGTGGCAGTAAGTTTTCATTAGAAAAATGTAAAACAAAATTAGACATGTATTTTACAATGCGTGGAGCCGCACCTGAATTTTTTATGAACCGTGACGTCACAAGACCGGAAATGAAAGAAATTTTAAAACACGTGTAAGTATTTCCTTTTTTTTCCAAGTCTAAATTACAAAAAAAGTCAATTTATCAAAAATTTTATTTTTCCAGACAAATTCCGCCATTACCAGGCTTAACTAAAAATGGCCGCCGTGTTATTATAATGCGTGGGGTTAATAAAGAGATTCCAACACCAAATGTTGCTGAAGCTATGAAATTAGTCATGATGATAGGGGACATAAGATTATTAGAAGAATTAGTTGGTGTCGCTGGTGACGTTTACATTTTGGATGCATCAGTGGTATCTCCAGCTCACTTTTCAAAATTTACCCCTGATTTGGTTAAAAAATTTTTAACATGCGTCCAAGAAGCTTACCCGGTTAAATTGAAAGAAATTCATGTTGTCAATGTCAGCGCACTTGTTGATAAAATAGTACAATTTGTAAAACCATTTTTGAAAGAAAAAATACGTAATCGTATTCATATGCACAGTAATTTAGAAACACTCTATGAATTTATACCCAGAGAAATATTGCCAGAAGAGTATGGCGGCGAAGCCGGACCTATAAAGGACATCAATGACACGTGGGTTAAAAAATTAGAGGACTATGGGCCATGGTTCAAAGAACAAGAAGCCATTAAGTCTAATGAAGCTTTCAGAGTTGGAAAACCGAAAACTTCAGACGATCTTTTTGGAATCGACGGTTCATTTCGACAATTGTCTTTTGATTAAATAATTTAAGGTTAAGGTTAAGAGAATTTATAAAAAAAAATCTGTAAGTTTCTTATTAAGTAAAAAAAATTTTATAAATATTTTTTATTTTTTTCATGGGATCGCAGCTTCTAGGAGTGGAATTACCTGAGAGGCATAGGGGCAAGTGTGCGCAACCCCATGAATTTCAGTCCGGAATGAATGGAGTTGCGCACACTTACCCCACATGCCTCTACATTAAGAAAAATCCCCTGATTAAACAACTGAATTCGATCGAATTAAATTTTTAATTGTATTTAATTCAGATAAATTCTGTTAATTCGGTACCTAACTTAAAAATGAATTCTGTCTGATTCGGCAGTAAAACCAGAATTTGTTCAAATTAAAACGAATTTAAATAATTATATTCGGTTTAATTCTGATTAATTCGAAAATAATTCTCCAATTTCTGGTTTTGAATCCGAATTAAACTGAATTAAAACGAATTTGAAATTTTTAAATCAGTTTTATTCTGTTTAATTCAAATTCAAATTTTCAATTCAGTTGAATTCTGTTTTGCAGAATTTTTAATTCGGTCGAATTCAGTTGTTTAATCAGGGTTAGTTTGTTAATAACTTTTGAAATTTTTCGTGCTGGAAAACAGTTTTTATCCATTTTTCTAGACGTCATTCCGAATCCAATGAGTTCGCTGATATTTTTACGATCATTATCTCGAAAACACTAATTTGAGTTTGTGAACCAGACTAGTATAGTTTTCACGCCCATACTTGCACAGTGATATCCGCAAAAAATTTATTTCCGTGTATGATATTATTTGTAGTGTAGCATAATACTTTCTTTCTGTTTCAAGTTTGATCGACAGCATAATAAAAATTCATAGATTTAAACCCATTTTTCCGTGCGCTTTATAAAAATAAGACTGTAATCGAAAAAAAACTCTTTGGAAAAGAAAATGAATATTTTCCAACATTTGCTTGAGTAAAAACAACTGTAATAATAATACAAAAATGACATTATAAGTATTGTCTATTAGTTATCAATGTCTATAAACATATACGACATTTATGATACTATCAATTTTAGTCGAGTTTTCTAATCGTAAGATAGACAGGAAACAACTGCGATTACAATAATTTTTCTCGTGTTATATTTCATCGTTAATAAATGAAGATAATGATAACTAATCTAGCCGATTCGAATATAGATCAAAGTTTGGAAACTTTTGAAAAATTCGTCGGTAAATTCGATCTATGGCGCAACTCATTGTGCAAACACCTCAAAAATGACAGGGATATTTTGTCAGTATTTTTGGCGAAGAATAATCCCGGATTGGCAATAACCTCAATATTTAGTGAATTAGGCGATGAATGTAAGCTAATATACGATAAAGTAAATGAGTTATCGACAGCTGTTACAAATGATTACTTAAAGGCATACACTGTCGGTAAAAACATCCAGTCATTAATAAACTTACATCCGAAGCTTAGAAACACTTTCGCACGTTACAATGACATGGCGTTAATTTACAATAATTATGTTAAAAAATTAAATGACTTAATATATGAAAGCAATTATGCAATTGTTTATACCTCAGATTCTCATGATAAATTTATGATAGTAATAGATAATTTAATTGAACGATTAAATGAACTTATGAATGCTGGTGAATGTAATGAATACGGGCATGAAATATTGATGCGTTGTAAGAAAAGTTTGATGAAATTTTTACCATGTGATTTTTCTGAAAATTTTAATATTTTGCCGGTAAATACTTTAAATGATGACTTTGATTCGTCAACGAATGAAAGTTCGATTAGAACTGTATCGACTTATTCTTCCTCCTCTTCTTCTTCATCTTCTACATCTTCTTCTTCAGATTCTTTGACTGATGAAGAAGCATTGAAAAATATTGCGACTAAGATGAAACTTGGAAATGTTAATCCAGACAATAATTTATCTGATAACTCTTCTAGTGATGATAATTTGATACCTGATGATTCTTCTAGTGATGATAATTTGATACCTGATGATTCTTCTAGTGATGATAATTTGGTGGCTGATAGAAATAAAGCCAAAGATTCTTCTAGTAAAGATGATTCAGCTGAAAATTCTTCTAGTGACGACAATTTGGTGGCTGATAAGAATGGAGATAAGGATTCTTCTAGTGATGACAATTTGGTGGCTGATAGAAATGAAGCCAAAGATTCTTCTAGTGAAGATGATTCAGCTGAAAATTCTTCTAGTGACGACAATTTGGTGGCTGATAAGAATGGAGATAAGGATTCTTCTAGTGATGACAATTTGGTGGCTGATAGAAATAAAGCCAAAGATTCTTCTAGTGAAGATGATTCAGCTGAAAATTCTTCAAGTGACGACAATTTGGTGACTGATAAGAATGGAGATAAGGATTCTTCTAGTGATGACAATTTGGTGGCTGATAAGAATGGAGATAAGGATTCTTCTAGTGATGACAATTTGGTGGCTGATAGAAATGAAGCCAAAGATTCTTCTAGTGAAGATGATTCAGCTGAAAATTCTTCTAGTGACGACAATTTGGTGACTGATAGAAATGAAGCCAAAGATTCTTCTAGTGAAGATGATTCAGCTGAAAATTCTTCTAGTGACGACAATTTGGCGGCTGATAAGAATGAAGCTAAAGATTCTACGAGTGACGATGATCCAGCTGAAGATTCTCCTAGTGACAACTTGACGGCTGATAAGAATCGAACTAAAAATTCTTCTAGTGAAGATGATTCAGCTCAAAATTCTTCTAGTGACTACAATTTGGCGGCTGATAAGAATGGAACTAAAGATTCTTCTAGTGACAACTTGGCAGCTGATAAGAATGGAGCCAAAGATTACTCCAGTAAAAATGAAAATAAAATTTATAAAGAGAAAGTAATGACATTAAAAGCGTATGATTCAAACGTTGAAAAATTTAATAGAAAGTTATCAAAAATAGAAAACAAAACTGAAGACGCCGACAGCTCTGATGACGAATCTGACGCACAAATTGCTAAGAGTCATGAAGTTAATCCAGAAAGTTCAATGTCAGAAGATATCAAAGATTCAAATAATGATGAAAAAATGATTGATGATCATAACGTTAAGCCGTCAAGAAAACGTGATATAACTCAAGTTGACGACACTGATAACATACCGTCTTCTTTGGATGATGACGATAGTGAAAAATTTGATGAAAAAAAAAATAAAATTTACGATTCGGCTGAAACTGATTCTAAGCCATCGGCACAAGTGCAAATACAAGTGGAGAGTCATCAAGTGATGAAAACTGACATTACAAATACTGATCAATTTGAAGAAATTTTTGGACAGAAAAAAAATTTGTAGAGACGGTGATTTAAAAGAATTTCATGATTTTGATTAATTAAAATGAAAATACTTTTTTAAATACCTCAAGCGCAAAAGTTGAGTGCGTATGAGAGGTAGAACTCTTGACTATTTTACTGACGTCAAACATTTTCTACACTTTTTGCAGTATGCTAAAGTAATTGGAAATGTATTTCATTTTAAAAGGAATTTATTAGGAAGCGTTTTCGGGGTAATGTCAAGTTGATGGATTATTTTTTGATTTAAAAAAGAATTTATTTTAAAAATACTTATCACGTCAATTGTCTCGTTAGAAGTTTTAGAACGCGATGACTTTCGAACAATACAACCACGACCTAATTCTTTTTAAAGAGCTTGGATTCATGAAAAATGCATCCATGTAAAAAAATATATGTCGCGTGTATAAAAAATTTTTCTATATATATATATATATGAATAGAAATTAAAGGTGTGTGGAATAATTTGAATTATTTGTAAGTTTTCAAATTATTAGATGCGAATCCGAAAATTATGATCAGCTTTCAAAAATTTAATTTTTATTCATTGGTGAGCTTAATTTTTTGAAAGAACATAAATTTGAATTATTGGAAAAAATCAGGATTTTTGGTTGTTCAAAATAAAATTTTCCAATGATTTGAAATCTTATGAATAATTTGAAAAATTTCAATTTCTTTAAAATTCGTATTCGATTCGATACCAAAAATTTATACGTTTGAATCATTTAAACACCTCTAATATATATAACTAGTAATGACAATAAATTGGCGGTCAAAAAAAAATGTGACAAGAAATATATAAAAAAATGAATTTATTAAAAATAATAAATTGCATATCAATATCAAAATTTATTATTATTATTATTATTATTATTATTATTATTATTATTATTATTATTATTATTATTATTATTATTATTATTATTATTATTACTATTATTATTATTATTATTATTATTATTATTATTATTATTATTATTATTATTATTATTATTATTATTATTATTATTATTATTATTATTATTATTATTATTATTATTATTATTATTATTACTATTATTACTATTATTACTATTACTATTATTATTATTATTATTATTATTATTATTATTATTATTATTATTATTATTATTATTATTATTATTATTATTATTATTATTATTATTATTATTATTATTATTATTATTATTATTATTATTATTATTATTATTATTACTATTACTATTATTATTATTATTATTATTATTATTATTATTATTATTATTATTATTATTATTATTATTATTATTATTATTATTATTATTATTATTATTATTATTATTATTATTATTATTATTATTATTATTATTATTATTATTGATTAAATTTTTTAAAACTTCTATTATAACATCAGTGATTGAGGTCTGCTTATTTGAATTTTTTAATTTTTTTTTGTAAATTTTATTACTTTATTATAGTAAAGTAAATTTTGTAATACTTTTCTTAACAAAAGAAAAAAATAATCATAACAATGAGTGACATTAAGAAAACTAGTGTAACTATACACGATAGTATAACATCATTGATAAATTTTATGAGTGATTTACAAATGTATGTTAATACTTGTCGTAATCACATAAAAGAAGATTACGAGAAATATTTATCAAAATTACCTAAAGATATGTCAGAGTCATTACACGATCAATATGAACATATCGACATGCTTTACAACAAATTTAATAAACTACTAAACAAATTTTCTGTAGCTATCGCTCAGGATTACACGGACATACTGACAGTGGGTACGGAAATAAATGGATTGAGGCAAAAGTATGAAGTGATGGTTGCCGAATTCAATAATTTTATAACTAGTCAGTACAAGGGTGCAAATTATGTAAAAAATGTCAAAAAGAAGATGATGGAGTTCGAAAAATTAATTAGGAAACATAACAAATTAGTTGTGACTTACAATAATCAGATTGAGAGACTGAATACATTTGATAAACATTTGAAAATGAATGTGATAATATATATGTCAAATCATAAACGAAAGTTTTTGATTCCGGTTAAAGATTATGCTGAAGAATTTGAAAGTTTGGTTGATGATGATACTTATAAGGCAAGGGGTCAAGTAATATCGCGGTATCTTATGGAAATGGTTGGAAAATTGAATAATGCAAGTCCTGGATTCCCACTGATACCGATTGCCAAATTAGAAAAAATAGATTTTCATGATAAATTAAAAGCTGAGGAACTAAAGCTTGAGAGTGATCATGATTTAGGAGATTTTAAGGGTAAGGACATGGGTAAGGGATGGAATGAAATCCCGAAAGATTTCAAAGGTAAGGAAATGGGTAAAGGATGGAATGAAAGGCCGAAAGATTTCAAGGGTAAGGATGTAGATAAAGGATGGAATAAGGATAGAAATGATAACAATCCAAGATCTAATGAAAATGAAGAAATAAATCGTAGCACCGAAGCGGTATCAATTAAAACTAAGCCTGAAGAGACGGCAGGCTTTAAGACGAAAACAGATGAATTACAGGATAAAGAACTTAAACCTAAAAATGTAGAAATGGATCGTAGAACTGAAACGGCATCAATTAAAACTGGATCTGAAAAGAGGAGAAATGTTGAGATGAAAACAGATGAATTACGGGATAAAAAACCAAAATCTAAAAATGTAGAAATGGATCGTAGAACTGAAACGGCATCAATTAAAACTGGGTCTGAAAAGAGGAGAAATGTTGAGATGAAAACAGATGAATTACGGGATAAAAAACCAAAACCTAAAAATGTAGAAATGGATCGTAGAACTGAAACGGCATCAATTAAAACTGGGTCTGAAAAGAGGAGAAATGTTGAGATGAAAACAGATGAATTACGGGATAAAAAACCAAAATCTAAAAATGTAGAAATGGATCGTAGAACTGAAACGGCATCAATTAAAACTGGGTCTGAAGAGAGGAGAAATGATAAGACGAAAACAGATGAATTACAGGATAAAAAACCAAAACCTAAAAATGTAGAAATGGATCGTAGAACTGAAACGGCATCAATTAAAACTGGGTCTGAAAAGAGGAGAAATTTTGAGATGAAAACAGATGAATTACGGGATAAAAAACCAAAACCTAAAAATGTAGAAATGGATCGTAGAACTGAAACGGTATCAATTAATACTGAGTCTGAAGAAAGGAAAAATGTTAAGATGGAAACAGCTAAATTACTACCTAAAACTGAATATTATGAAAATTTAATGAATTATTATGGCATAAGTAATAGTAGACCGTCTCTACGTGTACTTTCTGAAGAAGAAATTAATAATGTTTTGGATGAATATGGAAAAGAACAAGATGCTTCGGATAATATGTCTTTTGAAAACATAGAAAATAATTATAAAGTAGAAAATAAAGATTCGAGAAAAATTAATGAACAAAATATAAACGTGTTGCCTAAAAATGAGCATCCTGCAGATTATCAAAGTTCACCATTAGTGGATTCGTCAACTGAACACAATGTTGAGGAAAGTGAATATGTTCCTGCAAATCAATCATATTATAAACTTGATTTTGGAGAGTTAGATGATATGTCGGGAACAATTGGCTCAGAAGGATCATTTGAAGATGACAATCAATTTTCAGGAAGTAGTGATCGGAATTATAAAAGCCTAGAAGAAGAACTGGGGTATGCAAATCAATATTTCTATCATAGACCCGAAGAAACTAAATCAAGTTCGATGCCCAATTTATTAAAATCTGAAGATCCAAGTCTTATGAGATTACCTATAGATAAACGGTATCCGGCAGATGATCAAAGTTCATCATCAATGGATTCACGAAACGAAAAACATTTTGAAGGTGATCCGGTTTTTAAGACTGAACTTCCTGAAGACTCAAAAAGTGCTCCGCTAGTTGACGAAACTGAAAAAATATTACGAGAACCAATATCTGAAAATACTAGAGAGATTTTTAAAGAAAGAGAAAACCGTAAAAATTTTGAACAAACTGAAAATGTCATTACACAAAAATCTGAAAGAGGATTTGGTGGTGAAAAGGCAGACGATATGCCGGGAGTGTTGAATCCAGCTGGTGCTGGCAGCTTGAGAAAAAAGCCAGTTCAGTTGAGAAAAGAGAAGCCAAAAGAAGAATTGAAACCACAAATCAAAAAGCAACGAACAGACCGTCATAATTATGAAGACGGATCACTTGAAAATGATAATCAATTTTCAGGAAGTAGTGATCCGAATTCTAAAAGTATAGAAGATCCAAGTCTTATGAGATTACCTATAGATAAACGGCATCCGGCAGATGATCAAAGTTCATCATCAATGGATTCGCGAAATGACAAACATTTTGAAGGTGATCCGGTTGTTGAGACTGAATTCCCTGAAGACTCAAAAAGCGCTCCGCCAGTTGACGAAATTGAAAAAATGTCACAAGAACCAATACGTGAAAGTACTAGAGAGATTTTGAAAGAAAGAGAAAACCGTAAAAATTTTGAACAAACTGAAAATGTCATTATAAATAAATCCGAAAAAGGATTTGGTGTTGAAAAGGCAGACGATATACCGGGAGCGTTTAATCCAGCTGGTGAAACAAGTGATTCTGTAATTGAACCTTCAGTTCTAGTACCAAATAATCGGGAAGGAGACGAAGTAGAAGATACAGAAATGAGTGAACAAGAAGATGATGAAGATGTAGAGATGGGAGGAGATTCGAGAGTAAATCGCCGATTCAAGTCCAAGCCAAACATTCCGTCTAATAAAATCATTAAATCTAAGACTATTAATGTGAAGAAATATGGAGATTTATTTCCTAAGCGAAATCCTAAACTAAAATCTAAAATAATCTCCTCAATTTCAAAAGAAAAAGAACCCGAATACTTTGATGAAATAAAAACACAATCTGCTGTTGGAAATAGTGGGACATCACAATTATTAACTTCTGATCTTTCTGACAACAGTCAACAAGTACCTGAAGATTTATCTGTGCAACCACAAGAAACACCATCTGAAGTTTCCAATGCAACTTATAGCTCGTCTTCAACGCTTGGGGACAGTCAACAAGTACCTGAAAATTTATCTGTGCAAACAGAAGAAGCATCATCTAAACCCGCAAGTTCTATTGCAACAGATGATTCTAATATAGATTCAGTACACCAAGTAGACACAGATCAAGTTCCTGAAAAACCACCAGGTTCTGAAAGCTCTGGATCTCAGATTCATCCAGACGATAGTTCGTCACTCTTGAACGAGAGTTCTACACCAAAACAAAAATTACGACATACAAGGCCTTTTCAACCAACATTATCAATTCGTACAAATCTACATGGCAACAAAATTAAAACTCTTCGACGAAATAAGAAAGCATCAAGTGAAAGTCAAATTGTCGATAGAAAAAGAAAATCCAAAAAATCTTTAAGTACTGAAACAGCAGATACAATTGAACCAAACGAATCAAAACAGAGAAAAAGAAAACGTCCTTTAATAGAATCACCAGAAAGCTCTGGATCTCAGATTCATTCAGATGATAGTTCGTCACTTTTGAACGAGAGTTCTACGCCAAATAAAAAATTACGACGTACAAGGCTTCCTAAACCATCAAGTGGAAATCAAACTGTCGATAGAAACAGAAAACCCAAAGAATCTTTAAGTACTGAAATAGTAGATACAATTGAACCAAACGAAGCAAAACAGCGAAAAAGAAAACGTTCTCCAATAGAATTTAAAAGAAGTAGTGATTCTACTGAAGAAGTAGAAACGCGATCAAAAAAGAATAAGCAAGAAAATGATTCAACAGTGACTGAGATCAGCGAATCATCAAATCTATCGGATCAAGACGATTATAGTGAATCCGATGACGTGAAAATGAAACCTGCAGTTGAAGATATTTTGAATGAGGTAGAAAGACGACGTAGACCTAAGCCAAGAGCTGGAAAAAAATCTACGTCACTTGAGCGTGCTGGATATATTCAATCGCGGTACCGTAAGTACTTGAGGAGGAATGAAAATGTTGAACCGGAAGTGAAAGATATTAATGAAGACGTAACAAAACAGAATGAAACTAAAAAACGACGTATGAAAAAATTAAAGAAATGGTACAGAGTTAAAAGTCACGTTCAATTCCCAAAGTTAAAACATTGATTATTATTAATTATTATTGAGCAACTGAAAAATTATTTTTTCAAATAAATATTGTATATATTAGTATAGTTAAACTTATAAATAATTAAAATGGCGATTAAATATAAAGTTGTGAATGTCGATATACAGACAAGTATTTCATTACTTCAAAAATTTATTCAAAAATTGGAAAAAGATGTTGGCCATTATCGTAATAGTGTAGATGTTTTCTACAAAAATTACCTATCAACTCTAATTGGCAAAAATAATGACACTAAATACTTAAGACCGTACAGTGAATTTAATAAAGTTGATTCGATGTACAAAAAATTTAAAAGATTCCTCAATGAATTTCTAACAACGATTCTGAAAGATTACACAGACGCGTTAGAAATCGGTTCGAATATCCGTTTACTCAAAAATGAATTTGATAATATTGTACAAGAGTACAGTTATCTTTATAAAGTTTCGCCGAAAAATGGGATCGAAGTGAATGAAGAATTTTCGTCGGTGGAAAATTTGAAAAAACTACACTATGCGATCAAAAAATTAACTAAAATAAAACAAGTATACAATGAGCGAGTTATTGCTTATAATGAGTATATTTTACAATTTTATGGTATTGAAAGAAATTTTGAAAATCGTATTTTAACTTTTACAACGAGTTATAACAAAACCCACAGTCTGGAACTTGATTATTACATTGAATACTTTATGAGTTTGTTGCAGAATAATAGTATTGGTAGCATCAAAAGGGAAATTTTGAAAGGATATTTGAAAAATTTGACAGTTAAAATGGAAGGATTTATGAAACCGTCTTTACGGGGTGTCAAGAAAATAAATAACATTGATTTTGGTAAAACGGATTCAAATAATGATCAAACAAAATCATCGAAACAAAAGTTGTTTTCGTTTTCTACAGGTATTTCACAAACAGAAAAACCTACAAACCTGAGTTCCATAAGCCAATTGAACAGAAGTTCAGAAACTTCAATGCCTCAAACAAAGTCATCTTCCCTACAACCAATTTCATCTTCAATTTCTAGAGACATTCCAGAAACAGGAAGTCGTCCAAAAGTAATTTTCAGAGCCCCATTTAACAGAAGTTCAGGAACTTCATTATCTCAAACAAAGTCATCTTCCCTACAACCAATTTCATCTTCAATTTCTAGAGACATTCCAGAAACAGGAAATCGTCCAAAAGTAATTTTCAAAGCCCCATTGAACAGAAGTTCAGGAACTTCATTACCTCAAACAAAGTCATCTTCCCTACAACCAATTTCATCTTCAATTTCTAGAGACATTCCCGAAACAGGAAACCGTCCAAAAGTAATTTTCAGAGCCCCATTGAACAGAAGTTCAGGAACTTCATTACCTCAAACAAAGTCATCTTCCCTACAACCAATTTCATCTTCAATTTCTAGAGACATTCCAGAAACAGGAAACCGTCCAAAAGTAATTTTCAGAGCCCCATTTAACAGAAGTTCAGGAACTTCATTACCTCAAACAAAGTCATCTTCCCTACAACCAATTTCATCTTCAATTTCTAGAGACATTCCAGAAACAGGAAACCGTCCAAAAGTAATTTTCAGAGCCCCATTTAACAGAAGTTCAGGAACTTCATTACCTCAAACAAAGTCATCTTCCCTACAACCAATTTCATCTTCAATTTCTAGAGACATTCCAGAAACAGGAAATCGTCCAAAAGTAATTTTCAGAGCCCCATTGAACCGAATTTCAGGAACTCCATTACCTCAAACAAAGCCGCCTTCCGCACAACCAATTTCATCGTCAATTCCTAGAGACATTCCAGAAACAGGAACACGTCCAAAACCAATTTTCAAAAGCCGATTTAAAAGAAGTTCAGAATTTTATGATGAATTCTCTAAAACTAAAAGCGATGATCTATGCCCATTAAAACGAGATCCACTATTACCATTGAAAAAATGTTGTGTAATACCCAATGCCAATAAAAATGACTCTCCTTACAAAAAAGATAATTATTTATTTCAAATTTCTAATACATGTGGATTTGATTCTATAACACAAATTTTATTAGCCAGTATTACTGACGATTATTGTTACGCGTCAAAAATGAAAACAAGTGATGTAGTTAAATTTATATTCAAATTACAAACGGCTGATAATAAGACAGCCGGTAATTTACGTGACGAATATTTAGCCAAAAAATATTTGAAAACCACAGAATTTGAGAGGGAGAAAGATAAGAGGGATAAAAAAAAGAAGGATAAAGATAAGAGGAATGAACCTGAGGAGGATGAAAATGAGTATCAATTAAATTTCTTCAGAACATTAACACCAATATGGGATGTATATTTCGATTCGTTACCCAGTGGTACTTATCACTATAAATGTCAAGCAAGTGAGCCTAGAAGTGCCCTGACGATTGTTTACAAAAGTATTAAGATTGAAGGTCAAGTCGAAGAAAGTAGAAGAATAGACATGTCAATTCAAGGTGAATTGAACAAGTTATTGGCCGAAACAGACAGATTCCAGTGCCGGTACTGTACAACAGAATGCAAATCGAATTTAAAACTAAACGATCAATTGTTCATCGATATTACTATAGACGCAGAATTGGGCGCCGAATTCTTTTCTAATCTTGATTTATTTCCCATCTCATTAACGCTTTTAGGCGAAAATTTTCGATTGGCTGGTGTAATCGAAATACTTCCGGGGCATTTCGTCGCTAACGTAAGACGGATTGATGGCAGTTGGGAAGTTTACAATGATTTAACAGAGAACGTATTTAAACTGACTGATTCTAAAAAAGAAATCACCCCGGAAGCTGCTATTTATATTAAAGAGTAATTTTATTACAATTAGATAACATTTTTTTTTCCCGAAAGTTTAAATTCCTACGCTATTTAGAAGGTAGTTCACTCGCAAACTTACTTTTCATAAGAATGTCATATAATTGAAATATGATATCAAGGTAAATGTCCTGCATGTAATTTAAAAAAATCACAAATTTTGACCGTTTGTAAGGCGAGATATTGATAATCAAAGTGTAAAGTCCTTCCAGAGAGTAAATCGCCGTCGGGAATTGTCGGAAATTTTCGGTTTGTAGTGTTAATGTGTAGTAACGGCGTGAGATTAGACTTGTTTTTCCATAGTGGGGGTAAAAACCGACGGCGACTTACTCTCTGGGAGGACTTTACACATTTAACATGTAAAGTTCTCCCAGAGAGTAAATCGCCGTCGGGAATTGTCGGAAATTTTCGGTTTGTAGTGTTAATGTGTAGTAACGGCGTGAGATTAGACTTGTTTTCCCATAGTGGGGATAAAAACCGACGGCGACTTACTCTCTGGGAGGACTTTAGTAGCTCGGACTAACCTAAGAAAAGTCATATTTTCACGTATATTTCAAATTATTTTGCTTAAGAATCTTTTCAAAAACTAACAGATGATAGAAAAAAAAATTTCAAATTTAAAAGTATATAAAAATGTTCATACTACAGATTAATAATAAAGATATAAATATTCGAAGAAATCTGTCTCAGAATTTCAAATGAGAAAAAGCGAGTAAGCGATATCAATTAAAAGAGTAAGCAATAGCGAGTGAGAGTAAGCAATAGCACACACTATAGGTCGCAAGTGAACTACCGTGAAAATAAATGATAAAAATCAGCGCATGCGCGATTTTTTCCATAGAGGCAAAAATTTAAACTTTTATGTACAGATCTGGTGAAAAATGGACGTCTCAATCCACGTGTTGCCCTCACTCTTGTCTGAAGGCAATTACACACTCGTGTTAGAATGTCCTATTTTCCTCCCTTGATGTGTAATATACTATTTAGTTTATTCCGCTCGAAAAAATGTATATACGAGAAAAATAGTACATATGTGACTTGTATTCTTAGTACAGTCGAATTCCATTAATTTGGATTCCATTAACTGGGAATTTCCCCTCAATCTTGACAGTGCGAAGTGAATTCAGATTCAAATAAGAACCCTCGTTCACTTTGAATTCACTTCCGATTTTCCGAATAATTATAAAATTTAAAATAATTAAAAAACTGGCTCATAATTAAAAAATTTTAATTATTCACAGATTCCTATTAATTTATGTATTAAATAATTTTTAATTAAATAAATTCATTAAATCGTAATGTAAGTAAAAGAACAATGATGTTATTTTTTTCAATTTCCGGTATTGAATTACTGCTTACACGATAAATTCTTCAGTTTCATTCAATACGCGATTTAATACTGACAATACAAAACTTGAATATGAATTTATTATTTAAATTAATAATAGTTTTATTGATTTCCATTAAAGTTAAAGCCGACAGAGCGTGTGCGTTTGTTAAATGTAAAAATAACGAGCGGTGTGTTAATAGAAAATTTTTGTGCATCAATTCTCCATGCCCGCGAATGGTTTTCTGCGCAAAGACCAAGACAGGTGACTAAATTATTACCATTCATGCAAAATTACATTTATTACTATCATATTTTTTTTTTTTGTAGAGTTCATTAACGGCCCGTCGTCATGTGAAAACGTTAAGTGCAGCAATGGGTACATTTGCATTGTTAAAGTTAGCAGATGCAGTTGGAATACGCGTAAATTTTTTTCTTCGATTATTTTTTTTTTTTTTTTGTGTTTTCTAATAAAATTTGTTGCAGCCTGTAAGGAACAAATTGCAAGATGTATTACAGAAATGGAATATTATGAAGGCCCGGCATCTTGTGAAGGTTACAAGTGTCCAATTGGCAAGGATTGTATACTTAGAGAATCATTTTGTAAGGAACCACCTTGTAAACTTATAAAATCTTGTTTTTATAAAAGAGGTATCTAAATTTTTCAAATTTTTATTTTTTGTAATTTTATAGAAATAAACCGGGAAATTTAAATTATAGATATTCATAAGTGGCTTGAAAAATGTAAATCACTTGGATGCTTGTCATCACATGAATGTTTTTTAAGAAAACCTGATAATGTTTGTGAATTTACTAAATGTAATCATTCTCCTGATTGTTTTGCTCGCACAGGTAATTTTTAAGTAGGAGAGAGTGGGGCAAAATGATACTTTTTTTTACCATTTAAATTAAAAAAAATTTTTTAGTTCATTTTACCCTCAGTAAATTTTTTAGTAAATTTGTAATAAAGTAAAAAATTTTTTTTTAAATTTGAAAATTTTCGAGTGACCAACTTACCCCAAATTTTTTTAAAGAAACAAAAGCATTTACAAAAAAAAATTTTTTTTCTTACAGTGGTGTCTCATTTTGCCCCACTCTTTCCTAAGCTAACCGACGAGGGTTCGAATCCCGGGTACAGAATTTTTTTTATGATAAAAAAAAATAATAAATATTTAAAATATTTTTAGCGTCTGAATTGAATTTGTATGAACAATGTCGAGGTTGGATTTGTCCAAAAGGGCAACTGTGTAACGTGCAATCAAATTCACGCAGCTGCGGGCAAACAGCATTAAGCAGTACGATAAATTCAAAAAATAATTCAGAGGTGAAAAATCCATCAACTTTTTCCACTCGTTCATTTTTCAACAGCGCACCCAATAAAAGTTCCCTCTACTCACTTTTGGAAAATTTGAACAATGAATCCGACATTATAAATTTTTGGGTCGATCAGGCTCGAATCGATAAAAACTTTAAAGTAAATATTTAAATTATTTATTTCGATTAATTAATTAACTAATTAATTAAATTTTAGGAATTCAGGCAGTGGTTAAAAAATGTAAGATTTTTATTAGGAGAAGATGCTTTTAGTCTATGGCTCGGACGGCTCAAAAATGTGACGGAAAAAAAATTCCACTTATGGTTACCGTCTGAGGATTTTAATGCAAGTTATTAATTTTTTTTTTAGTTACTAAGGAATCATTTGACACAAAAATCCCCAGGAATTTTTTTGTGGTCTGATGCGTTATCGCATATTTACATAAAATTCAAATTTTTTTCTTTAGATGGAATTTTGGAGATCGAAGGAAGATAAAAAAAATATTTACGAAACTGACAGTTTAATAAATCCCGAGTTCAAGCTCCGTACTTTTGAACCTCCCAATAATACTTCAAAAAATTTAACGTCACTATTTTACCCAAAAGATCCGCAGTTTCGTTTTCAAAATGAATTAGAGACAATAAGCAACAAAAATATGAGTGAATATTATTTGTCTGTTATAAATCAGATTGATAAATTACTAGGAGCGATAGCACCTGCTATAGAATACAACCAGCAGAGCGTATTAAAAAAACTTGCTAATGAGTCTGCGGTTCTGGACGATCAAAAAAAAGTATCGCTGATTAGTGTTTTGCAGAAATTAAGAGACGAACGTGAAATTTATGTTTACATAATAAATAAGGTAAGTTAATTAATGAATTATTTATTCTTTTTTAATTATGGATGAGTGGGGCGAAATGAGACATCATTTTTTATCAAAAAAAAAATAATTTTTTTTATATATTTGTCTCGTTACTAAAAAAATATGGGGTAAGTTGGTCACATGAAATTTCAAAATTTTGAAAAAAATAATTTTTTACTCGCAAGTTTGCAAAAAAATTGACGAGGGTAAAATGAACTAAAAAGTATTCTTTTTTGTAACTTTTTATCTCGAGTTTCTATTAAAAATATGGGGTCAGTTGGTCACACAAAATTTCAAAATTTTGACAAAAATAATTTTTTACTTACAAGTTTGCAAAAAAGTTGACGAGGGTAAAATGAACTAAAAAGTATTTTTTTTTGTAACTTTTTATCTCGAGTTTCTATTAAAAATATGGGGTCAGTTGGTCACACAAAATTTCAAAATTTTGACAAAAATAATTTTTTACTTACAAGTTTGCAAAAAAGTTGACGAGGGTAAAATGAACTAAAAAGTATTTTTTTTTGTAACTTTTTATCTCGAGTTTCTATTAAAAATATGGGGTCAGTTGGTCACACAAAATTTCAAAATTTTGACAAAAATAATTTTTTACTTACAAGTTTGCAAAAAAGTTGACGAGGGTAAAATGAACTAAAAAGTATTTTTTTTTGTAACTTTTTATCTCGAGTTTCTATTAAAAATATGGGGTAAGTTGGTCACACAAAATTTCAAAATTTTGACAAAAATAAGTTTTTACTTACAAGTTTGCAAAAAAGTTGACGAGGGTAAAATGAACTAAAAAGTATTCTTTTTTGTAACTTTTTATCTCGAGTTTCTATTAAAAATATGGGGTCAGTTGGTCATACAAAATTTTAAAATTTTGACAAAAAAAAAAGCTTGTTACTTTATTATAAAAGTTGGCAAAAAAGTTGACTTGAGGGTAAAATGAACTTTTTTTTTGTAGCTCATTATCTCTAGTTTCTATAAAAAAGTATGGGGTAAGTTGGCCACATGAAATTTTAAAATTTTGACAAAAAAAAAAAATATGTTACTTAACTACAAGTTTAGAAAAAAGTTGACTGCGTGACCATCTTACCCCACATTTTTTTCTTGAAACTAAACAAACATTTACAAAAAACTAAATTTCTTTTGTTAAAAAAAAGTCGCATTTCGTCCCGCATTTTCTGATATTTGAATTTTTTTCCCTCCCAATAGACTCGCGAGCTGGTCGCGAAAGCCCAGCCGCTGGTCCCATCAATTTATATCGACGAAATAATAAATAAATTAAAAGAAAACATAACTTCCGGTCGGCGAAGTGAATTCGGAAAAAATATATCCGACGATAGTGTCGTAGAAATAATCGCGACTCCGGATTACGAGAATGATAATGAGACAGAGTTTTTTTTGGTCGACTATGGAGAGCCAATTACTGATTTGAAAGTGAATCAATCAGTGCCTAGAATCGTTGTGAGAATTGAAAATAACATGAAGCCTTTGCCAAGTAAAAATTTTATTTTATTTTTAAATTCAAATCATCGTTGCAAAAAATTATAATTTTTATTTTTTAATTTTCACTACTGATTTCAATGACAAAAATAATTTAAAAAATTTTTTTTTTTTCAGAAATCGGGACAGTAAAATTTAATTTTGCTGGTAATTCACATAAATTATTGAATAATACGGAATTACGCATGAAAAATTATGATTACTATAGTGACGATGGAATTTACGATACATCAAAACGTATTGGAAATAAAACAAATTAAAAAATATATAATAATAATAAAAAATATGTAAATTTGAATAAATTAATTTTATGAGTTATAAAAATTAATTAGAGCGATGGTAATGTTGAGATAATTATTATATTAGAGAATGAAAGTTTCGGTCTATTGTATAAGTGTGGTAAGTAGTTACAGGTAATGGTAATGGTAATAGTATTTGAGGATGAATATACAGAAGAGGTGGAATTTAGCTGCTGGGATATCCGATGAGGAGAATGTGATCCCTCTGAGGATCTAGTCGCTTTCTGGACGCTCAACAATCAACAACTCGAAATACATCTTATATATTCTTATAAAAAGGTATTTTATTTATTTATACAAAAAAAAAAAAAAAAAAAAAAAAAAAAAAAAAAAAAATTCTACTCTTTTTTTTATTTTAATTTTTTTTTTTTTTACAAAAATTTCAATTGCAATATGACGAGCATTGCACTCAACTATAATTACATAATATTTACAAATATATAAATATATATAATTATAAATAATAATTACATATATGTACATACATATATCTCATTAAATATGTAATTAGTTCAAGGGAATAAACAAAAAAAAAAATTTTACATAAATATTAAAATTTAAAAAATAATTTACAGACCGAGAGAAAATAAATTACACGCATTTCCTTTTTTATTTAAATGTTTAAATTTCTTCCGGGTATTCTTTCACTTACAATACAGCTACTGATTATTAATTACGTATCTAATGGATAAATTATATAAATGATAAAAAAAAAGTAATAATTTTATTGATAATTTGAATCGTGAATAAAAAATAATTTAAATACCAAGAGTTCGCGGTCAGTGAACGTAACGGTTGTATGCAATTGTTAAATGCAGATGAATGTTAAAAGTCGGCGTTAAATTTCAAGGTCAGTTGATTAATAAAATAAAATAATGTTGTAAAATTAGATGAGTTGTGATTGCCCACTTGGTGCACCGACTGGTCCATCATTAGCGTCAGCATGCGGTGGGCCATCATTTATGCTCTTTATGGGATTACTCGAAGTATTTTTGCGGAGCCAATGTGACCTCGAAGATCCTTGCAATCGACCAAAGTCACGTGACCAAATAAATTCAAGGTATCATTCATTATTTTAAAATATCATTAATTATTAATGTTCGTTATTTAATCGATGGCATTTTAATCCAGACTTTCACTTCGTGACCCTTTGAAAATAATTTCCATTGTCATTTTTTACAGCAACATTATAAATATAATTATAATTATAATTATAGTGATAATGACTATTATTAATATCTTGTGTGTGTTTTTTTAACATTTTTATTATTTTAGTTATGATTTTATCATAATTGGAGGAGGAAGTGCAGGCGCTACGGTGGCTGGTCGGCTTGCAGAGAACGACGATTTTTCAGTTTTGCTCATTGAAGCCGGATTAGATGAGCCTACGACCACACAAATACCTTCATTTTTCTTTAATTTTCTTGGTAGTAATATTGACTGGCAGTATACGACGGAACCAGAGTCTGAAGCTTGTTTAAATAAACAAGGAAAATGTTATTGGCCTCGTGGAAAAGTTATTATTTTTTATTTATTTTATTCACTTGTGTTAGACGGTTGCTATGGTAATGCAAAAGAGTAGGGATCGTTGCTATGGTAACGTAAAGGAGTAGGGATTGTTACTATAGTTACACAAAAAAGTGGGGATCGTTGCTATGGTAACGTAGAAGAGTAGGGATCGTTGCTATGGTAACGCAGAAAAGTAGGGATTGTTGCTATGGTTACACAAAAGAGTGGGGATCGTTGCTATGGTAATAGATAGTACTAAGGAACGTTGCTGTAGTAACGGATAGTAGCAAGGAACGTTGCTATGGTAACGCGAATGAGTAGGGAACGTTTCTGTGGTAACGAGTAGTAGTCAGTAACGTTGTTGTAGTAACGGATATTGGTTAGGAACGTTGCTGTGGTAACGAATAGTAGTAAAGAACGTTGATGTAGTAACGGATAGTAGTAAGGAACGTTGTTGTAGTAACGGATAGTACTAAAAAACGTTGCTGTAGCAATGGATAGTAGTAAGGAACGTTGCTATGGTAACGCGAATGAGTAGGGAACGTTTCTGTGGTAACGAGTAGTAGTCAGTAACGTTGTTGTAGTAACGGATATTGGTTAGGAACGTTGCTGTGGTAACGAATAGTAGTAAAGAACGTTGATGTAGTAACGGATAGTAGTAAGGAACGTTGTTGTAGTAACGGATAGTACTAAAAAACGTTGCTGTAGCAATGGATAGTAGTAAGGAACGTTGCTATGGTAACGCGAATGAGTAGGGAACGTTTCTGTGGTAACGAGTAGTAGTCAGTAACGTTGTTGTAGTAACGGATATTGGTTAGGAACGTTGCTGTGGTAACGAATAGTAGTAAAGAACGTTGATGTAGTAACGGATAGTAGTAAGGAACGTTGTTGTAGTAACGGATAGTACTAAAAAACGTTGCTGTAGCAATGGATAGTAGTAAGGAACGTTGCTATGGTAACGCGAATGAGTAGGGAACGTTTCTGTGGTAACGAGTAGTAGTCAGTAACGTTGTTGTAGTAACGGATATTGGTTAGGAACGTTTCTGTGGTGACGAATAGTAGTAAAGAACGTTGTTGTAGTAATGGATAGTAGTAAGGAACGTTGTTGTAGTAACGGATAGTACTAAAAAACGTTGTTGTAGTAATAGATAGTAGTAAAGAACGTTGTTGTAGTAATGGATAGTAGTAAAGAACGTTGATATAGTAACGGATAGTAGTAAAAAACGTTGTTGTAGTAACGGATAGTACTAAAAAACGTTGTTGTAGTAATAGATAGTAGTAAAGAACGTTGTTGTAGTAATGGATAGTAGTAAAGAACGTTGATATAGTAACGGATAGTAGTAAAAAACGTTGTTGTAGTAACGGATAGTACTAAAAAATGTTATTGTAGTAATAGATAGTAGTAAGGAACGTTACTGTGGTAATGGATAGTAGTAAGGAACGTTGACGTGGTAATGGATAGTAGTAAGGAACGTTGCTATGGTAACGCGAATGATTAGGGAACGTTGCTGTGGTAACTGAAAGTAGTAAGGAACGTTGACGTGGTAATGGATAGTAGTAAGGAACGTTGCTATGGTAACGCGAATGAGTAGGGAACGTTGCTGTGGTAACTGAAAGTAGTAAGGAACGTTGACGTGGTAATGGATAGTAGTTAGGAACGTTGCCGTGGTAACGAATAGTAGTAAGGAGTGTTGCTATAGTAACGAAAAGGAGTAGGAAGCATTGCTATGGTGAATTGAAGGAGTAGGGGGCATTACTATGGATATAAGTAGTAGGGAGTGTTACTATAGCAACTGACGAGTAAAAATAAATATACCATAGCAACCATTAAAAAAAAAGACTAATAATAATGAATTACAGGTATTAGGTGGTACAAGTGTGATGAACGGAATGACATATATGAGAGGTTCAAAAAAAGATTACGACAATTGGTCAAGTTTAGGTAACTCAGGATGGAGTTATCAACAAGTCCTTCCGTACTTTATTTACAGCGAAGACAATCAACAAATAAATCAAATGGATTACGGCTATCACGGTACCGGCGGACCATTAACCGTAACCCAGTTTCCGTATCATCCGCCACTGAGTCGTGCTCTGATTGAAGCCGGCAAAGAATTAGGTTTCTATTTTTTCTTTTTACTTTTTTTTTCTTATTTAAATAAAATAGTAAATAAATTTATATAAAAAAATGAACAGACCAATAATTAAAAATGTGTTTTCATATTCAGGTTACGACAATGTCGACTTGAACGGTAGAACACACACAGGTTTTGCAATAGCGCAAACTACATCACGCAACGGATCCCGACTATCAACAGCACGTGCTTTTATACGTCCTGTAAAGAGTAGATCTAATTTGCATATTCTACTGAATGCGACAGTGACGCGTATTATTTTTAATAACAATCGTCAGGCTATTGGAGTCGAGTATTCGCAAAATAATCAACTTAAGCGTGTCAGTGTCAGAAAAGAAGTTGTCGTCAGCGGAGGTAATTTATTTAAATAAATTAACAGCAAAAAGAAGAAAAAAGTCCTTCTTTTTGTTATTAATTTAAATTATTTTCAGGGGCAGTAAACTCGCCGCAGATTTTGCTGAACTCTGGAATAGGTCCTCGGGAGGATTTGTCATCAGTGGGCGTTCCAATAATTCACCATCTGCCAGGTGTAGGAAAAAATCTTCATAATCATGTCGCGTACGCGTTGGTATTTAAAATAAACGATACAGACACGACTCCATTGAATTGGGCAACTGCCATGGAATATTTATTATTCCGCGATGGGCTTATGTCTGGCACAGGTATATTAACTTTTATGGATATATATACTCATTACTAAACACAAACAAAGTTTCTCAATCCCCTCTCTTCCTAACGCTGCATATTCTCCCTGTATGTTTTTTTTTTTTTTCGATTTAATTTATTTATATACAAGTATGTCTTCTTCTCATTCTATGCCGTGAGAGAACTAGAGAAAGTCTATTGCACAATGCGATCTCATTTCGTGACTACTTTATTTGTGATGCAACTGATCCATTTACCATTTAACCATCAAATGAGATCACTTTGATTTTTTATGACAATTTAAATAAATTTATTTGCTACTTATTATTTATCGGGTAAAAAATTATTAGAAGGCTGTTATGGGAAAAATTACCGGATTGGATTTTTTTTAATTTTATTCGAGTATTTAAAGTTTGAGTGAGAAAAAAATCTATGGGGGATTATATGGGAATCCATACAGTAAAGTATGGGTTTATATAAAAACCCATGGGAATTAATATAAGAAAGTATGGATTTATATAGAAAGTTATGGGGACCTGGATTTCCCTATAGGACATCTCTATGGGAAACTAGAGGACCCTGGATTTCTTTCTATAGATTCCCATAAAAATTTGGTATTGGTAAAAATTTATATAAAAATCCATGGGAATATAAGAGAATATGGATTTATATAGGAAACTATGGAGATCTGGATTTCCCTATAGGACATCTCTATGGGAAACTATGAGAACCTGGATTTCTTTCTATAGATTCCCATAAAAATTTGGTATTGGTAAGAATTTATATAAAAATCCATGGAAATTAATATAAGAAAGCATGGATTTATATAGGAATCTATGGGGACCTGGATTTCCCTATAGGACATCTCTATGGGAAACTAGAGGACCCTGGATTTCTTTCTATAGATTCCCATAAAAATTTGGTATTGGTAAGAATTTATATAAAAATCCATGGAAATTAATATAAGAAAGCATGGATTTATATAGGAATTTATGGGGACCTGAATTTTCCTATAGGAAATCTCTATGGAAAACTTTTCATACTCGGATTTGCTTCTAAATAAATCCCCATAAAGATTTCGCATTGTATAGATTTTTATGGGAATTTAAATTAAATTTTCACATGGATTTTATTGATAGAGTATTTAAAAAATTCTATTATGTACACAAAAAGAAAATGGATATTTTTTTATTTTCTTATAGACATTTTTCCCATGCTGATATAGTGATTTATTCCTATGCTTATATTTACGGCATTATTATCAGCGTTCGCGTAAATTTAAAAATTTTAAATCGAGTATTGACTTGGCCGAGATTCGAACCCTGATCTCCCGCGTGCGAATTCAGTCCTCAGTCTGTCGGCCCGATGCCTTCTTTCAGCGAAATTCTTTGAACTTGTAATATATATTTTTATACTTAATCTCTACCAATTGTTTATTTTATCGATCTGCTTTAGAAAAATTACAAACTGTATAGTAATTTGTTAGCTGCGCTGTAATACTTAATACTATTCTACTGATCTGATTTACATAAATTACTATACAGAGAACAACTTTTTCATATCGCGCAGTATTTAATCCATACTTTTAGTTTATTTTAATATTTTCACGTAACAAAAATCGTTTAATCGTATAATTAAATTTATTACTCAACGTTTAGTAATAATTGGATGCACTCTTAATAAAAATTAATATTCTATCAATAAAGAAAACCAACGAAAAAGTAACAAAACTAATAATCCAAAAATTTTTAAAATAAACATCAAGTATTAATTGTCATTTCGTGATTTTTACTCCACATTTAGTAATAAATAATAAAACTAATGCATTTATTAATTCCCATTAGTCTTTTACTAAAAATATATCAACTATTAATATATTTCCGTCTCGTTTTTTTCTAAAAAAAATTCCTCATAAAATTATGAGTGTAAATGTAGAAGACGTCAGACAAATTTAAAATTTAAATATTAAATGTCATTTCGTGATTTTTACTCCACATTTAGTAATAAATAATAAAACCAATGCACTGATTAATTCCCATTAGTCTTTCACTAAAAATATATTAAATATTAATATATTTCCGAGACTCCTTTCTCCAAGTTGAGTAAAATAATTGAATTTAAAATTTCTAGGAATATCCGAAGTAACGGCGATGATAAACACGAAGTATGCAAATCCTCAAGACGACCATCCAGACATCCAATTAATCTTCGGCGGATACTTGGCAGATTGCGCAGAAACGGGAACGGTGGGGGAAAAAAAGGGAAATCGACGTAGCATTTTAATGATCCCAACACTTTTGCATCCAAAATCACGTGGTCATCTTCAGTTACGTGACAATAATCCGCTGTCAAAACCACTTATCTATCCGCGTTACTTAACCGAACCCGAAGACGTCAAGCGACTAATCGAGGGAATTAAATTCTGTATAAGACTCGCCGAGACACGAACGCTCTCGCGGTATGGGTTCGAGTTGGATCGCACGCCTGTCAAAGGCTGCGAGCATTTACGTTTTGGATGCGACGCCTATTGGGAGTGCGCAGTAAAACGCGATACCGCACCTGAAAATCATCAAGCCGGGTCATGCAAAATGGGACCCGATGAAGATTCTCTTGCGGTTGTCGATAATCAATTACGCGTTCGCGGTGTTCGCGGAGTCCGCGTCGCGGATACTAGTATTATGCCTGTGGTAACTTCCGGTAACACTAATGCGCCTGCGATAATGATTGGGGAGAGAGCTGCTGATTTTCTTAAATCAACTTGGATTCGTTAATTTATTTATTTATTAATTAATTAATTAATTAATTGATTTTTTTCATTTTAAATTGTAGAAAATAAAATAAATGTTTTTTTTTTCTCTGTAATAAAATTATTTATCTGTAATATAACAAGGGGGTCATCAGTCACCTTATCACAATTTACTCATTGACATGAACTATTTACTCACACGATCATAATATTAATAATAATATTGTAACAGCAGAGATGTCAGTTGTATTTCATCCGCCAATCAGTAAACACGAATTTTTTTTTTTTTTTTTTTTTTTTTAATAAAAATGAAAAAGTTTTTTTTATTTTTTTTATCAACTTGTTTTACTGTTATTTTATCTAGTGTAAGTGTTTTATTTTTTTAAATTATTATTATGTATTTTTTATTTTACAACGAAAAAAAATTTGAGTTACCGCTACGATAACTTGATATGTTAATTATGGAGACTAAAAGTTAATTTGCATCGTAAATAATGAGTTTGAGTTAATTATTCATGAAGACTTTTTTGTAGAGAATTAAATTATCTACAAATTTATTTTAGTATATTTTTATCGTATCTCTAATAATTGAGCCGCAATTTTTATTTAAAGTTTAAAAAATTATCGTGTTACCACTTTTTTTTACAGAATTTTTATATTCGGTTCTTTTTTTTAAAATTCTGAGTAAACTATCAACTTTATGGGAAAATTTACAGAGACCTTTTTTATAGAAAATTAAATTTCCTATAAAAATGTTCATATTCATTTTCATCGTATCTCTAATAATTGAGCCGCAATTTTTATTTAAAGTTTAAAAAATTATCGTGTTACCACTTTTTTTACAGAATTTTTATATTCGGTTCTTTTTTTTAAAATTCTGAGTAAACTATCAACTTTATGGGAAAATTTACAGAGACCTTTTTTATAGAAAATTAAATTTCCTATAAAAATGTTCATATTCATTTTCATCGTATCTCTAATAATTGAGCCGCAATTTTTATTTAAAGTTTAAAAAATTATCGTGTTACCACTTTTTTTTACAGAATTTTGATATTCGGTTCTTTTTTTTTAAATTCTGAGTAAACTATCAACTTTATGGGAAAATTTACAGAGACCTTTTTTATAGAAAATTAAATTTCCTATAAAAATGTTCGTATTTATTTTCATCATATCTCTAATAATTGAGCCGCAATTTTTATTTAAAGTTTAAAAAATTATCGTGTTACCACTTTTTTACAGAATTTCAAAATCTGGTTCTTAATTTCAAAATTCTGAGTAAACTATCAACTTTATGAGAAAATTTACAGAAACCTTTTTTATAGAGAATTAAATTTCCTACAAGAAAGGTCTTCAGTGTCAAGTAGATAACTTTGAAATTAAAAAAGTTATCTTAGTTTTTTTACTAACGTTTGTTATTTTCTGAAGGTAATAAGACAAGATATGGCAATAGTACGTATTTGTAACACTACAGATACCGTTGATTTACGAGTATTGAATGATTATTTGATGAATCATAATTTAAATCGCCTGCACATAAAATCGCATCACCCACTTGCCGTAAGTTACATTAATTAAGACGTTTTAATAAATAAAATAAATAAAAATATATAAATAAATTTATAGTGTTTCCTACTCTGTGTGTACAGTGAATTCAATTGGGTAATTATCTATCAATAAATTGTGCAATAAATAACAGTAAGAAAAAAAATAATAATAAATATAATGAATAGATGGATCGTCATGGGGGATTCAAAGTTCATAATATCAAGGCCTGGATGCTAAGAGCTGAATTATCGGAAAATGACACGGATATTTTATTGAGAAAGTGCATTAGCTTAGGTAATTTATCATAATAAATATATATATTTTAATTATAATAATATATTTATTGACTGATTAATTAATTAATTAACTAAAATTAGAGTTGACAGATCCTTGTACACGGGCGCAACATTTCACAGAATGTTTTTGGACAAACCATCAAGTAAATTATTATTTTGACGTAGATAAGCAATGACATGTCAACAAAAATTTAAATATACGTTATTTTGATAAAATTACATTTGAAAATTTTCAAATTATTCATAACTTTCCGAATTACTTGATTCAAATCGAGAAAATTCTGATCAGCTTTCAAATATTCAGTTTTTATTTAATTAAGAGCTTAGTTTTTTAAAGTAACCAAAAGTAATTATTTCGTAGATTCGTCCCGTGTAAAAAAAAATTCGTTCCAAAAAGATTCCAAGAAAGTTCTGCGTGTGGAACTTCTAAACATAAGACAGATTAGAACTTTGAATGGAACTTTTTTGAAACATTAGTAATTTTAATGTTAAAAAAAAAAAGTTTTTATGAGCAAATTTAAAATAAAAAAAGAACGTTCTTGGAACTTTTTTGAAATTTTTTATGGACGTTTTCTTTAGTTCTATAAAAAATTCAAAAATAGTGATTTTTGAACTATTTTAGCATGTTTTTAGAACGTCTTTATCTTACAAAAGATACAAAAGTAGTGATTTTGGAATGTTTTTGGAACGTCTTTTTTAGCTCCAGAAAAAGGTCAAAAGTGGTGATTATGGAACTTTTTTGGAATGTTTTTGGAACGTATTTTTTAGTGTACAAACAAGTAAAAAGTGTTGGTTTTAGAACTTTTTTGGAATGTCCATAAAAAATTCCAAAAAAGTTCCAAAAACGTCCTTTTTTGACTCTAAATTTGCTCATGAAAACTTTTTTATTACTAACGATCCATAAAAGTTCCATTCGAAGTTCTAATCTGTCTTATGTTTAGAAGTTCCACATGCAGAACTTTTTTGGAATCTTTTTGGAACAAATTTTTTTTACACGGGTCTTAGTTCTATTTACCTCTGACTAAAATTTAAATTATTAACACGTGTCTTAGTTCTATTTACCTCTGACTAAAATTTAAATTATTCGAAAAAATATTACAATTTTTCGTTCAAAAATAAGTTTTTGAATTCTGATCAGCTTTCAAATATTCAGTTTTTATTTAATTAAGAGCTTAGTTTTTTAAAGTAACTAAAAGTAATTATTTCGTAGATTCGTGTCTTAGTTCTATTTACCTCTGACTAAAATTTGAATTATTCGAAAAAATATTACAACTTTTCGTTCAAAAATAAGTTTTTGAATTCTGATCAGCTTTCAAATATTCAGTTTTTATTTAATTAAGAGCTTAGTTTTTTAAAGTAACTAAAAGTAATTATTTCGTAGATTCGTGTCTTAGTTCTATTTACCTCTGACTAAAATTTGAATTATTCGAAAAAATATCCAATTTTTTCGTTCAAAAATAAATTTTTTTAATTTTTGTAAACTTACGAATTATTATAAATTCTACAAATAATCGGAGTTTTAAATAATTCACAAACTTTACTATTAATTCGATAATTTTCGAATAATTCATAAGTTCGAACTATTTGTACATTTCTAAAAATAACCCTTTCAAGAAAAATTCAAAAATCGATTTTTTGATAACATGTTATTGCTTATTTACATCCATTTATTATTATTATTATTATTATTATTATTATTATTATTATTATTATTATTATTATTATTATTATTATTATTATTATTATTATTATTATTATTATTATTATTATTATTATTATTATTATTATTATTATTATTATTATTATTATTATTATTATTATTATTATTATTATTATTATTAATATTATTATGATTAATGACTTTGGCATAATAATTAATTGATTGATTAATTATTTTAGGACGTAACGGTCGATCATAGACACTCATTACACTCGATAATGCATAAGGATGTGCATTAGGATAAAATATATAATTAACTTAATTAAAAAAAAAAAGTTTACCAGAACAAATCAAATAAATTTATTTGATAAGGTAGAGGATACCGTGAACGTGCGTTTCGAGTTCTTTTACCATCACACTGATACATATTACGAATTTTTTTAATGTCCTTTTTACTGAAGCCTTCGCGCTGACCCAAAGATGGCTTTGAGCTAAAAAATATTTCATCTAATCCACCAAATATTCCACTGTTAGTTTCCTGTAAAATAAATACACTTTTTGTAAACCAACTATTTTTATTTCCTTAAATTACTTAAGATTTTTTTAATTATGTACAAGATGGGTTCCACATATTTTTAATAATTAATAACTAAGTATTCAAACTTTAATTATTAATATTTATTTTCAAGTAAACGACCGAAACTTTAGCCAAAGACGAAAGTTTTGTTTGTAGTACGCCAACGTATTCATTAATAAGGCTGACGTTGAAGTACTTTGCAGATTTTGCTGTAGACTACTTCCTTACTAATACGACAGTAAGCGAACTGTGAGATTTCATGAGAACTCTCTAATAGCGAGCTAACTCTCTGGAGGGTGAATAGTTCGAGTGTTGCCGCTACGCGGCGCCGGACGCCTGGGTTTCTCCTACTAGGACACATACTAATTGCTATTTCTCGACACTATTCCAGAATTTCCAGATTGTCCTACTTATCGAGATTAGAGCAGTTTTCTCTATGGATTCGCTACGAAATTAAAGTTTGGTCTACAGGTCGCAGTTCGGGCGATTTTCAATATTTCAGAGTTGAGAAAAATCTTAATCATTATTTTTAAATTCTATTTGCCAAAGACTTGAATCGAACTTAATTTCAACTCATTATATTTACATGAAGAATTTTTACTTTATTTTTAACAATCAGATAAAGAAATATGTAGAGGAAGGGGGGGAGGCAAAACGGGGTACCCCCAAAATTTGGTGAAAAAAAAATGATTTTTTTTTCGTCTAATTACTGTATATCCGATATTTTTGAGCATTTTCAGCTCTACGCATGACACCTGGGGCAAAATGGACCAGCCCAAAAATCGAAAAAATGATTCTATCAAATTTTTATCGTCAAATTAAAAAAAATTTAATATATTTCCGCATTTTTAGCCCTACCCATAACACCTGGGGCAAAATGGACCAGCCGAAAGTTTTGAAAAATGATTCTTTCATATTTTTATCGTCAAATTAAAAAAAAATTAAAATTTTAATTCATTTTTCGGCTGATTTTCTGTAGTTGGGGCAAATTTGGCCACTAAAAATATTCGAAAATAATATTTTATTTTTTGATTGATAAGAATTCAATTAAAAAAAAAAAAAATTATCATTTTTTGGAGGGAGGCTTCTCTGCCCCACAAAAAAATTTTTTTCTCCCTTCGTATCCACGAATGATGTGAAATGTAATTTTTCTGTATGTATTTTACATAAAAAAAAATTTAATTTAATGAAATTTGATCAACTTTCAGAAATTTTTTTTTTTCAACTTTTTTTAAGGGTACCCCATTTTGCCCGCCAAAAGTAGAAATTTTATTTCTTAACGGCAGCTAAAAATTTGTCTATTTATCTTGGATATCATTAAAAACAAAAAGATTTGGCGTATTTTAGTCATCGAAAATTTAGTATTTCCATAGGTACCCCCTTTTGCCCCTCCCACCCCTATACATTTAATGTTAATTAAAACCTGCATAACGATACTCTGATTTTGGCATCAAAAAATCATTACTAATTTGCAAAAAATTTTAATTAAGATTATTCTTTCATCAAATTTATCCTAAAAATATCCTATAATTTTTCGACTTGTTGAAATATTTCGCTACTTTTGATCATGGGTGGGATGATTCCGATAAAAATTTTCTGGCAACCCTGCACTGTTTAGTTTTTTCAATTCTGTCTATCACCAGACCTATCTGTTCACGCATATTCGTACGTCTTTTCTGTTATTTTGACCTTTTTTCGAGAATAATAAGTAGAGTTAAACTCATATGGATAAGAATGATAAATATAATTGACATGAGTGTTATTGCTTATAGCCAATATTTAAAGTATTCTGTTCCCACACAAAATGGAAGAGATTACTATGATATATTGCAACTGTTGAAATAAAATTATCTTCGTATAAGTTATACAGTTAGCAAAACAAAATGAAATAATTACTTTAGGAATTACTGTAGGTTGTCCATTTAAGGAAAATGCGGCTTTGGAGTAATGCATAACGCTACCATAATCATAGCCAACACCAAATGGATTTGTTGTACCTTTTGATGCTTTTTGAAAATTAATTTGATTTCCTTGAAACCAAATCAGGATAAAAATGAGTTAAATTAAATTAAAATAAACTGTAATGAAAGAAATACAATATACCTGGTTTAATATTATGCCACTGAATATCAACAAAATCATCACGATCATATCGACTTTGCTCGTGAATAAAACCCACAGCGTGCATCAATTCATGAATAACTGTTCCCTTTTTCATAACACAACCCGGTACTTGTAAATTAACATCCTGACGGCCTCCAATTCTACCTACACTTGACCAGCAGCCAGTATTGCCCGCGGTTATTCGTATATAGTCATCTCTATCCCCATTGTGGGGTACAAACCTTACACACGTATACCTGTGGAAATCTTCCATGGCTTCCATGATAAGTTGTTTTTGGTTCGGTTCTACAATAATCTTTCATTTACAATTCTGCCATCCCACAAAAAATGTAACTCAATAGTTAATCATTAAGCTTCTCTATCAACTTACTGAACCAGGGACTGATCATATAAGGAATAGTAGCATCAGGCCAACGTGATGCGCTGCTAGCAAGTCCACTTCTCCCAGAAATAGACATAGGAAAAAGTATATCACCTTCGGCATACTCACCAAGTTCTTCTGGATTAACTCCAGCTTCTTCCTGCCACTCGGCGACTTTGCTACCGGTCAGATTGCTCGGGATTCCGTACATGGTTTGCTCGAGATGAGATAGATTTATTAATGCCTCGTCAGAATCCAAAGTATTGGATGCATCACGTCGCCAAACAAATGCCAAACTTGTGGGATAAATTATTCCGATAGAGAATCCAGCGAATAAATAACAAACGAACCAAGCAAACATTTTCCAATGTGGATACTAAGATAAATAGCTACGAGTCTAACGTCCTAACTGAATAGTTTTTAGGATTTATGCTGGCTTTTATATTGGACGTTTAGTAGAAAAGAAGAGTCTATGTGGGCCATGGTTGATAATTTTTTGACTGCTATTATGTCCGCAGGAAGTATGAGAATTTATTAGCTAAAGGCGTTGAATAAAATGAAATAAAATACATATTAAAGTAACATATCTGTCACAAACACTTGACATTGGACGGTTTAGATTAGCGTATTTTAATGTTTAGCTTCTCAAAAGATTGCGTGGGCTTTGTATATACATGTTCCTTTTCATTCTCCTTTTACTTTTTTTGTATTATCGAGACAGAGGTCTTTGACATCATCGATCAATTAAAGACCTTGAAAATATTATTGTTAGCAATTGTAATTATTTATACATAGAAAAATTTTTACTTAGACAACAATTACTCTTTTTTTTCAAAATTGAATTATTGTTTCAAGTTATTCGGTTTTAGCAATTCGAGAAAATGTTGACTTGCATCGAAAACGAGAAAATAGTTAATTTAAGTATTTTAATTTTGTATCTAATTTTTTAATCAAGCGCACGATATTCTAGTCTCAAGAATATCAACTTTTAAAAAATATTTGTCAACCAAAAAAAAATTTTTACTTCCCGCTAAGAAAATTGCAAATTTTCAAAAATTCGGGAAGTTATTGGTTTCACCCCGATTTGTGAAAATCGAAATTCCAATAGATGTCGACGTTTTGAGGTTCTAAGAAGTTATTCTGACTAAATTCAAGATGGTGTCCGAGTGTATGTATGTACGTATGTAAATATCTATAACTTTTGAACGGATGGACCGATTTTGATCGTCAAGATGTCATTCGACGCGGTTTATGAAGCTTCAGAGCCCAGTTGATTTTGGAATCAATCCATCGAGCCCGTAAAAAGTTATCCGAAAAAAACATTTTTGAAAAAAGTTTATTTTTGGAATATCTCCGAACGAGCCCTACCGATCAAGCTCAATTTTTTTTTCAGCTTCGAGATATTGACAAACCGCGTCGAATGACATCTTGACGATCAAAATCGGTCCATCCGTTCAAAAGTTATAGATATTTACATACGTACATACATACACTCGGACACCATCTTGAATTTAGTCAGAATAACTTCTTAGAACCTTAAAACGTCGACATCTATTGGAATTTCGATTTTCACAAATCGGGGTGAAACCAATAACTTCCCGAATTTTTGAAAATTTGCAATTTTCTTAGCGGGAAGTTAAAAAAATGAATTTTTTTTTGTGTAAATTTTTAAGTTTTTTTTCTTTAATTATGTAGTCATCATCAAAATGAAAAAAATAATTTTTTTTTCTACTTTTCTTCCATTTCTGCGTTAATTCGAGATCTGCGTCAGACTTCTACATCCACCCCGTAATTCAAAATAATTAGACTCCCACCAGCGCGCGGGCTGCGCACGCGCATAATTAAATTCCCTCTAATTTTAAATCGCGTGCGTCCAACGATCATCTGGAAAAGGTAAACGCCTCCAGCTTAAACTTTGACATTTCCAGAATTAGTTATCAATAAAAACATCTAATTATTTATCTCCCATTATAAATATTTATAAAAAAATTAATTTTCGTTATACGAAAAATAAAAATGGAGTCCGCAGTAACAGATCTCGAGCAGAGCGTAAGTTTTTCTTAATTTATAACCTCACTTTTATTTATCAAAACAACTAAAAATATTTAAATACAAAAACAGATCAATCAAGCTAATGGTAAAATAGCATCAATTACATGGAAAATTGAAACTTTTGAAAATGAATTTCCTCTGGCAGACAACCAGGTTTGTATAAATAATTTATATTAATTATTTTGTCAATTTTAGGCTATTCACTGACAGTATCTCCCACTTTTTAAAAAATTTCAATGACTCAAAACTGTATTCAAATTTTATTAATTAATTTAAAAAAAATTAAAACCTCAATTTAAAAAAGACAACGCAGTAATTTCGCAGAGGTATAGATTTAAAAAAAAAAATTAAAAATTGACATCAATTGGGAGTGAAAAAAATTTTTGAATAAATTTCAGCTTAAAAAATTTGAATTTTAAAATTGACATGAAGATTTTAACTGAAATTTATTCATCATTCTGAAGTTAACAGACAATTAAAATTTTTGGATTTTTTTTTTAAATGTTAAATTATGAAAAAAAAATATTTTAAAAAATCGCACTTATAGTTTTTTAAATTTTCTACAAGTGCATATTTTTGGATTTTTTTTTTTGTAATTAATTTGTTAAAAAAAAAAATCTGAAAATTGCTAATTGTCTGCTAACTTCAGAATCATAATTTATTTTCCACATTTTTTAAAACTCCTAATTGATGTCAATTGTAAGTAATTTTTTTACAAAAATCTATACCTCAGTGAAATTACTGCCTTGTTTTTTTTTTTCGATTAAGATTTTAATTATTTTTTAATCAATTGATTAAAAAGCAGACAATTACAAATTATGAGTGTGAATGTGGCTGTCAACTGATAGTTTTAAAAATTTTTGAATAAATAAATAAAGTAGAGTAAAAATTAAAAAATGCGCATTTAGATTAATGAAAAATGAGTACGCGCATTTTTTCAAATTTCATTATTTCAATAAATTAATTTATTTATTTTAAATTTATATATTGTCTCATATCTGCTACATTCACACTCATTTAAAATTTTTCAATTTTATTTGCTACAAATAAATTACAAGAAAAAAAAAAAACCAAAAATATGCACATGTAGAAAATTAAAAAAACTACAAGTGCAATTTTTCAGAATATTTTTTTTTCATAATTTATCGTTTCAAAAAATAATTAGATGTTGGCTAACTTTAGTATCATCACTTGAAAGTCATTGAAAATTTTCAAGTAATGATAAAAATTAAATAAAATGATAAAAATCATTTTTGATAACAGGATAAAAATAATTAATGATAAAAATTATTTTTTTTAACAGGAATCGGTGCTAAAATTAATAAAATCGGTTGCGGAAGTTACTGAAGAATATCAATCTCTGCGTAAAGAAATTTTAGAAGTACAACAAATTCAAAAGCAACTTACAGACTCACTCAAATCAAAAGTATCCCAAGTACAAAAACAATATTTCGTGTTACGAGACAAAATAATTGGATCTGAATTATCTACAGCCCAAGACGAATCAAACAAATTGAAGTAATGCCAAGACTATGATTATCAAACCTGGAATCTATGTGCCAAAATATATATATCAAACTTATGGCATTCCTACTCAAAGAATGCTATAGATTATTTATAAACTTAATTAGTTTAATTAATTTAAATTTATATTGTTAATTAGTATTAATGAACCACGACCAAACATTTAGCCTTCTCTATTTATTAGGAATTAAATATTTAATCTTTACTGTTGTATCGCGTCAGCGTCATAAGGGTGTAAATTATTATTATTATTTTTTTTTTACTAAATGTCTTTTTTTATCGAAAATATAAAATGCAATTTTTTTATCATTTAATTTTTTTTTGCTCCTTATGGATCATCGGGAACCGTAAAGGCGTAAAAAAAAATCAACCCTTGATAATTTTTTTAATTCTGGAAGGAAATCCATCAGTTTAAAAAAAAAATTTTTTTTGAATTTCGAGAAAAACTCAGTGGATTTTTTTTTTCTGTTACTGTGTTTGGAAATTTAATAAAATAATTCAAGAAAATAAAAAGTTTTCACGTCCTCGGATTTACTGGAAACCATAAGGATGGAAAAAAAATCAAAATTTATGAAATTTGTAAAAAGAAAATTGATTTAGAAGAATTCTTACGCCCTTGTCATCTGTAGTACGATACAATTACGCACAAAATCAGTATTTATGTAGATAATAATTGTAATAATGTTTAATTATATGTAGAAATGCACTGAGAGAATAATGGTCTGTAACACATTCTCATCTACATGACAAAGAACAAACACGTTTATATCAACTGTAACATTAAATGCTCAATTTATTCCTTTTAATCAAAATTTAACCTTCAATATCTGTATCTTTTTAAATATATATTTACTTGTTAACAATTCATTTATTTTTATTTATTCCCTCAATATCATTTTTTAATTTTTATTTTTATTTATTAAAATTACTGGCCAGTCGAAAATTTGATGATCAACAGTCACCGGAAAATTCAAGTTAATTTTCTATAGAGATTTTTAACATAAGAATCCAGGTATCCATACACAAAAAAAAAGGATTTCTTGGCGCAAGAAAAATTTTGTATTATGAAATGGAAACAATAATTTTCTTGACACAAGAAATTTTTTCTCGCCCTAAATAATTTTTTCTTGGCTCAATAAAATTTTTTCTCTCCCCAAGAAAATTTTCGTTTTCAATTCATAATACAAAAAATTTCTTAAGACAAGTAAAATTTTTCTTGGGGCGAGTAAAAATTTTTTGCGCCAAGAAATCCTTTTTTTCTGTGTAGTTTCCCATATAAATTTTCTATGGGATTCCAGGTCTCCATATTTTCCTACATGGATTTTTATATGTCCCTACTTTCCTATGCTAGTTCCCATAGATTCTTATGTAAATCCATACGTTCCTACACGGATTTCTATAGATCCCCATACATCATACATTAATTTTTTTTACGGTGCCGATAATTTTCTATGTAATGGTTTATAAATAAAAATCTATGGTATCTAAAATTGTCTGTGTAAAATTTCCATAAAATTATCCAGATATCTCTTCTTCTATATAAATTTTTTTTTACACAAATCTGAGTATCTAAAATCCCATACAAATTTCTAATATGGAAATCCACATATACAAGTTCATATATGTATTTATTGTATGAATCCAAGCACTCACAGCTTCTTATGTGGAATCTCTACATGGGAATTCAAATATCCATAGTTTTCCATAAAAATTTCCTATAGATTTCGAGGTATCAAATTTTTCTAAATCGATTTCAATGTAAATCCGTACTTCTTTATGTAGATTCCCATGGATTTTTATATAAACCCATAAAAAGGGAAAGTACTTTCCCCATAGATTTCTATAAATCCCATGGATTTTTTTATCGAAAAGAATAAAAAAAAAATTTTTACAAAGTAATTTTTTTCTGTTAATGCTTTTAGATATCCCTGGTGGAAATTTTTCGGACTTTTCTCTGAAAAACTCAGTTCTAAAGTTCTAAAGACTTTTCCAAAGTCCTAAAGACTTTTCCAAAGTCCTAAAGACTTTTTCAGAGTTTTTCAGAGAAAAGTTCGAAAAATTTTCTCCAGGGATTTAATAATATAATACGAGAAAATAAAAAATTTCAACTCTTTCGTGATTCCCGGGAACTAAAAGAGCGGAAAAAGGGTTGCCAATTTTTTAATTTAAAAAATTTTGATTTTCATTAAAAAAAAAAAAAAGTAGTAACTTCCTAATAATGAAATTATTTAATTAATTTTAAAAATTTCTATTTCAAACCATTTGATTGATAATTTTATTGTGAATGGATAATTCAAAATAATCTAACAGTTAATTTAATTTTATGAATATTTAAAATATTTTAACTAAACATAAATTTTGTTATATGTTTTCAAATAATTTAATTTATGATTGCATTTTAAATGGACAAATTAATATCTTTCACAGGTCGATAAATGAATTTAACTTAAATTCCAGTCAACTTTTATTTAAATTTTACTTTTTCGGCTTACGGATACTAAGCAAATCGAATTCGCCAAAAGCAACTTCGCTTGGAAAATATTATAAGATCCAATAGATCATCAATTCTTATAGAAATTTTATGAGAATGAATAACTTTTAAGAGAATGTACTGTAGAGAAGCATATACTTATCGAAGCAGCTATGAGAGTCTATCTTTATTTTTTGCACCAAAAGACTGTTATTTTTATCTATTGCGCGAAAAGATTTTTTTAACTTCCCGCTAAGAAAATTGCAAATTTTCAAAAATTCGGGAAGTTATTGGTTTCACCCCGATTTGTGAAAATCGAAATTCCAATAGATGTCGACGTTTTGAGGTTCTAAGAAGTTATTCTGACTAAATTCAAGATGGTGTCCGAGTGTATGTATGTACGTATGTAAATATCTATAACTTTTGAACAGATGAACCGATTTTGATCGTCAAGATGTCATTCGACGCGATTTGTCAACATCTCGAAGCTGAAAAAAAAATTGAGCTTGATCGGTAGGGCTCGTTCGGAGATATTCCAAAAATAAACTTTTTTCAAAAATGTTTTTTTCGGATAACTTTTTACGGGCTCGATGGATTGATTCCAAAATCAACTGGGCTCTGAAGCTTCATAAACCGCGTCGAATGCCACCTCAACCATCAAAATCGGTTAATTCTTTCAAGAGATACCGTTGTCGAAAGAATTAAAAAAAAAATTTTTTTTAGTATTTTTGAAATTTCTCAAAAACGATTCGATACATAAATTTCAAAGTCTGATCAGTTGTAGAACTCAATAAAACGCGTCGATTCCCACCTTAACCATCTCAATCGGTTTATTAGTTCGAGAGATGTCGTTTGAGAAAAAATGGTAAAAAACAAAGGCAGACAAAAGTATTTTCGAGCTCGAAAATGTATCCACAACAATTTTTCGAGCTCAAGGAGCTCAAAAACGGCGGGAAGTTTTGAGGCTGGCCCGCAGGGTCAACTGACAGACCGATTTTTTTCAAATTTTTGCGGTAAAAGATTTTTGGTACCGAATAAGTAAACGTTAGGATCGTCCTCTACCAGAACTTGGCAAATGAATTATTTATTTGAAAACAATGAGAATAAATTTTGTACAACAATGTATAAATGTTGAAAGATTTTACGAAATGAAGCCTAATATTTTCAATTGCATTGAAAAAACCTTTACTGCGGAGAATTCTGATGTGTTCGAGGTCCATCCAAAGGGGTTGCCCAGAGTTTAATTCCTGTTCTATTCAATTATGGTTGGACAGAAAATGCTAAGACCGCATTGTTATTTTATTAAAGAAATCGAATAAGTTTTCTAAATAATTTTATCATTTGCTTCATTAATTTTTAACAACAGTTTCGATCTATTCTAATAATAAAATTTGTTTTCATATCGAGTCGAAGATTTCAGCGAGAATCAGTTCCGTGATATGGTGAAGACCGCCAATGTCTGTCAGACCAGCAGCGAGCGAAGAAATGGATAAGAGTATCATCTAATAATAGGAAATCAAAATCTTACGCTTTATTGCTGATCAAGTTGTTTTAAAAAACTTTGTTACTTATATATGTATAATGAAAATCATTTACAAATAAAATTCCATTCCAAAACGAAAACCGAAAGAAACCAGCAGAAAAAAATTATTAAGTTTAATTTCAGTTTTATATTGATTTTAATAATTTTTTACATATTCTTATCATAAATAAGAATTTATATTACATGTAATTTTTGATCGTTACATGAACTTTATTAAAATTTATTTTATTATTAGTTTCACTTTAATTCTGTGATAGAAAATATAATTGAATTATAAGATTTGAGTAGAGAAATTAACGGAGACGAAGTGAGAATAAATGAGGACTGTAAAAGTTCTGAAATATGTATCCTACCATGGACACGTCAGTGGCTGGGCGCGATCTAGTGGCGAGCAAGGAACTACTCCCGCTGCTACTGTCTAACGACAGTGACTTTTCCCATTTCTATATCTATTTTTTCTCCCAAGAAATTTTTTCTCTTGGTTCCTATGAGATTCTAGATACCCATACTCTCCTACATGGATTCCATAATCCATACTTCCCTACATTGATTCCCATAGATTTTTATTTACTCATACTTTCCCTATACAATTCTATGGATTCCACGGCTATTTATGACAGAGATTTTTTCAAAGAATAAAAGTGAAAAATGTAAAATTTTTTTGACTTCCTAATACTCACACAAAAAAAAACCCAATGATTACCATAAAAAAAACTTTTTTCGTCTGTTAAAAAAAATATTTATCAAAATCTAATCATGCCTTCCATTGAAGTCTCGATTATTGTCAATAAAATGCAATTTTTTTTTACTAATAATAAAAAAAAAAATTTATTCAAAAGAAAACAATAAAACTATTAGACCACCAAAACAACTTTTTGTTCGTAACTGGAATATTTTGTTTTAATATTAGTCATGAGTAACCCATAAAAATGATAAAAATAATATCAATAACAATTTCAAGGATATGTCCGTTAATGGGTCAGTAGATTTGAAAAAAAAACAACAACAACAACAACAACAACAACAATAATAATAATAGTAATAATAATAATAATAATAATAATAATAATAATAATAATAATAATAATAATAATAATAATAATAATAATAATAATAATAATAATATACTTAATTTTAATTGTAATATTGAGCGAAAATTTTTATCAAATCTTGAGGAGAGATCGATATGCGCCTAGAATATTAACTTTTGAAATTGTTGACATTTTTTATTTATTTTTGAATATTTTTTCACTTTCATGATAATTTTAAAAACTTTATAATTTATTTTTGACCTAAAAAATATTCAAAATTTTAATTGAAGTGCAAACTTCTTTATGCCCATCATTGCACGATTTTTGGATGAGTATAAACAAAAAAATATATATATATATATTAGGGTCTTCCAAAAAAAATCAATTGTTTATTTTGACTCACATGAAAATCCCGCAACATTTTGGAATGTTCGGGAATAGTCTGGAACTTTAGGATGCATCCAAGATCACTGTGGAATATTCCAGAACACTTTTAAATGTTGTGGAATATTTTGGACTATTCGAGCCGTTTTCGTATGGGTGGGGCTAATATTTGGCAGGTGTATATAAAGCAAGATCCTGCGTGGGTTCGCATGTCATTTTTTTTGCAGTGAGTGAATAAAAACAAACAGTGAACTACGTTGCTTGCTCTAGAGAAGGAAATTAGAAAAATTTTGACATATCGGGGCATTTCACGCCAAACTGACTACTTTGTAATCCGACCCCCTTTGATTCTGCTGAAAATTGTTTCTCATTTTCTACCCCATCAAAAACGTTTCTCAGAATTTTTTCAAATTTTTTTACTCAACCAAAAAAAAGTTATGACCTTAAAATAAAAGGTTTTTATTTTTCAATAAGCTATAAAATATACTTTTTGAAAAATTAGAAAAAAATTATTCAAAGTTGTCTATCACTTTTTTTTTTAATTTTCGGAAAAAACCGAAAATTTTTCGATGATTGCCATGTTTAGTAGATTACATAGAAATCTATCTATTGCATTTGTCCTCACGGTCGATTTTTCAGAAAATTTTCGCTATACTCTATCATAATTCGTCAAATAGGTTCCAAAAATACCATTGGTTCAAAAGTTTATGTATATAACGCGCCTTGTTGTGACAATATATAACACTTACAATTCTAATCGGATTTTAATGAAACTTGGCACACGTAGGGTAGAGGTCCCATTTGTGGCTACTGTTCCATTTTCAGAAATTTAATACTTTATTTTAATTAATGAAGAAGTGTAAATAAAATTTTCATTACAATAGTGCGATAAAAGTATCTTTATACAAATTTTGAAAATTGTCATCGCGTCTTTTACAAATGACTTAAAATTTTTCAAGTGGCCAAAACTGGCCCTAAAGTGCCCAAAAACGGTACCTCTACTCTATTCTATGAATGATTTTCTCGGTTAAGTTCGAAGATGAGTAAAATCGGTCAATTGGTTTATAGGAATATTATGAGAAAAAAAAACTGATTTTGATTTAGAGGTGACTAAAACTAGACGAAAAGTTATTGGAAACAAGTCTGAAAATAATCTAATTAAGGAACAGTAGGGGCAAAACTCTATTAAATTTTACTTTCTAATTGAATTCAAATAAAAAGTAAAATTCAATAGAAATACATTAATATTATATATATACATTTTTTCATCTATTGTAAAAAAAATTACAAAAGAATCAATTATCGGTTCGGTATTTAAGAGGTGCATTATATTTTATTTATGTTTAGTTTTATTTCAACGAGGGGAAAAAATTGACTGGATAATGGAGCTGAGGGTGACGTTTGCGGCGATTTTAATTTTTTCGGTGGGTGGAAACGTCGAAGGACATGGGAGACTTATAGAACCACCTTCGAGAGCTTCAATGTGGAGATATGGATTTGATACTCCGGAGGATTTTACTGATAATGAGTGCTATTGCGGTGGTATCGACCGACAATGGAAACAAAATCGAGGATACTGCGGAATTTGTGGTGACCCTTGGGATATTAACCCGGTAATTTTTATTTTATTTTGCAAACTGTGTTGGTTTACCTAAAGATAAGAAATATTTTAAGTATTGAAATAGTTGAGGCTGTTTAAAAAAAAAAACTTATGGGCTTGGAAAAATTTAAGCCGTAAAATTTTTGAAATACTTTCATAAATTTAAAAATAAAAAAATGTTTTTTTCAAACCTATTCGACAACTATTTTTTGAAATTTTATAACTCAAAATTAATAAAAATCATGAGTGAATAATAATAATGAATATTTTTAAAAAATTTAGCCAAGAGAACATGAAACAGGAGGAAAATACGGCAATGGTATCATAGTCCGTAAATATCAAACGAACGAACTGATTCTAATAAGAATCCAATTAACAGCAAATCACCGGGGATACTTTGCATTCCATGTGTGTCCTATGACAACCCGGGGACAGGAAGTAACTCAAGATTGTCTAAACCAAAACATATTGAGAATGGAAAACGGCGCGGCCCGTTACTATCCAGGTTCGGGTACCGGAATCTTCGAAGCGTACTACAGATTACCCCCAGGATTAATGTGCGCCCAGTGTGTCCTGCAGTGGCGTTACGTCACCGCTAATTCTTGGGCTGACTGTGGTAACGGAACGGGTAAATAAATTTACTAAAATTACAAATTAATGATAATAATTCCCAATTAGTATTTAACAAGCGTGTAATTAAGAAATTACGTGTCCCTTAATGCAATTAATTACCCAATCGAGTTTTCAATACCAAAAGTTTCATTTAAATAAAATAATTCCAGACGCTGTCGGCTGTGGACCTCAAGAAGAATTTCGCGGTTGCGCGGACATAACAATAGGCGACAATTATCCAGTACTCGCATTATCAAAGACACCATCATACTGGCCAGAAACTATTGAAATTCCTGATTACTGGTAGTTGAGTTTATTAAGTTTCGGTGCATGTTTGCTGATTGTCCTTGCAAGGCTTGCGTTTATTTACGCGTATTATTACGCTGGACAAGCCAAGAAATGGCTGATGACCAGATGTGGACCAGAACCAGCTCCAGTTCCACCACTGCGTCTCAAAAGACCATCGACACTTTATCTATAATTTGTACAGACTCATAAACTAAATAATAATTTTTATTAATTAATTTATTACTTATTATTTATTATTATTTTTATTTCTTTTTTTATGATCAACAGTCATCAAAAAATATCAGTTTTCTATGTTAATAGAAACTAAGTGTCAACGGATATGGAGCAAGTCAAATTAGCCAAAAGCAACTTTGCTTGTAAAATCTTATAAAATCCAATAAATATTCATAAATTCTCATCGAAATTTTATAAAAATGAATAAGTTTTAAAGGAAAGTACTGTAGACAAGCGTACCCTGGTTAAAAATACTGATTGAAAAGAATTGAGAAGCGGTCACTCCACGCAAACTGATTGAAATTATTGAAAAGAATTCGAATTTCGTCATTTTTAATTCTTTTCAATCAATATTTTTAAACAGGGTAGACCTTATACAGACAGCTATGAGAGTTTATCAATTTTTTTTAAGTTTTAATCGAAGTTTTCAATGAGGGATAATCAAAATTTTTGTATAAGACTATATACTGTCTTTGTTATAAACCAGGTATCGCGATAGTTTGAAAGAGAAACTAATTTAATTGGTACTTGAAATAGAGATAATGAAAAAAAACCATTTACTTAATTCGTTCCATCTTTTCCATTGTCCAAATACCGGCGTTTGATTAAATAATTAAAAATCCATGTAAATATCTTTCATTAATTATAATCGATATACCAAAGTCTTTGAAAATTATGTCTAAGTTCAACAGTCAGAGAGAGGTTGAATTCAGAGAGTTCAGACTCTGAGCAATCACCTTCGCCATCGGCTACCGGGTACAAAATATCCAGAGTGTCAGATCATCATCTGTGCTTACCAGACGTGATCGAAAGGAAAACTCGCAGAAAACAATGTCTATACTATGAAGTGAAGACATCAACACATTCAATAATTCCATCGCATTTGTTGAATGTGTACATCGCGGGGTAAAGTTAGTCAGACACTACGCCGTCTACCATGCGTGGATGGTAGAAATGGGCCAGTTGGTCAAGTGTAATATTGCTGGTTGCAATGAAGTCGTCAGAACGGTCCCGGTCCTGAAGCAACATAGACATGAGACACACGAGGTGCCTTAGAACAAATAATAAATATTCTGTCAACTTTTTCTGTCTTCTTTTCAGTTATGTATAAAATTATTTGAGTCGGATAAAAGAAGAACAATCGGTAAAAACCGAAGAGGTCTTTCGGACAAGCACCGAATTTGAAAAAAATTATTGTTTAATTTCAGTTTTCAATTGATTTTTAATATTTTACTTTAATTTCAGTTTTATTATTTTACAAATATTCGTAAGATCTAAGAATTTATTCATATAATTTTGGATCATAATGTGAGCATTAACCAAATTTATTCTATTATTAAGGTCGTTTTATATATTGTGATAGAAATTACTATTGAATTATAATACCTGATGAGAGAATTAAATGAATACAAGGTTAGTACAAATGAGGGCTGTATAAAAGTTCTGAAATAGATATCCTACTAGGGACACGCCAGTGGCTGGGCGCGATCTAGTGGCGAGCATCGAACTACTCCCGCTTTTACTACCTGACACCGGTGACTTTCCCCTTCTGCATATCTATCTTTTCTCCCAATAAATTTATTCTCTTGGTTTAAACGACTTTTGTTTTCTTAGTTGGAGCATAGGAAAATACTTTCGTGAAAAGAATAGTTTTTATCTCCATGAATTTTATTTTCTTCAAACAAATAAATGCACCATTGCGACAAAAAAACTGTTGCATATTGTTAAAAAAAAAATATCTTACATTAAGAAATATAAACTCTTGTGAAAAGTAAAAATTTTTTTCGTCTATTCAAAAAAATATTTATCAAAACCTAATCATTCCTTTCCATTGAAGTCTCGATTATTTTCAATAAAATTCAAGTTTTTTTTTATAATAATAAAAAAAAATTTTATTCAAAATAAAATAATAAAACTTAGGCCACCAAAACAACTTTTTATTTATGACTTGAATATTTCATTTTAATATTAGTCATGAATTAGTCATAGTTACGTATTAAAATGATAAAAATAATATTAATAACAATTTCAAGGATGAGTCCGTTAATGAGTCAGTATATTTTATAAGAAACAACAATATACTTAATTTAAATTTAAATAATGAGCGAAAATTTTGATAAAATCGTGAGTGGGACATAATTATAAAATTGTCGCGCCCTCGTGAGTAAGAGAAATATTTATAGTAATTATAACTCTGTTGTAAAGTTAAATGATAAAAAAGTTTTTTTTGTCTGAAGAGGAGAGACCAGTATGTCTAGTACATTCTATACACGTGAATCAAGGCTACGATGTGTGTTAGGTTGTAGACCTCTTACTACTCCCACGATCTCACATTCGCGGTCTATATACAATTCAATATATCCGGAAATTCAATAAATTGTTTGTTTAAAGATATGACTAAGCTTTGGAAGGAATAGATGTAATATATATATTATATATTATATATTTATGTATACATATACATATATATATATATATATATATATATATATATATTTCTAGCGTATAATTATTTAAATTAGTAGAGAATAAAATAATCAATACTTTTTGAATAAATTATACGTTTTGATTTATTTTCATGTCAAGACGTAATTTTTTTTAATAAAATTATTTATTTTTAGATCTGGAAAATAATTTAAATATAATAAGTTTGTTTTCTGTTATTAAAAAAAATTATGTTATTAACTTTTGAAATTGTTTACTATTTTTAAATAGTTTCTTATTTCCATGATAATTTTAAAAAATTTCTAATTTATTTTTGACCTGAAAAATATTCGAAATTTTGTAAGAATGAATTTTTGACCTCGAAACCTATTAAACTTTTTTTTTTATTTAATTTTGGATGTCAAAATATTTGAAATTTAAAAAAATGAATTTTTACCGCCAAAAATATCAAAAGTGAAATTTTGAACTCCGAAAATTGAAATTTAAATTTCGACCTTCAAAACAATTAAATTTTTTTGTTAAATTAATTTTGAGCCTCACAAAATATTTGAAATTTAAAAAAATGAATTTTCGACCGCCAAAAATATTAAAATTGAAATTTTAAACTCCAAAATTTGAAATTTAACTTTAGACCTTAAAAATGTTTAAAATTTTTTAAAAATAAATTTTTGACCTAGAAACCTATTAAACTTTTTTTTTTTAATTAATTTTAGGTCTCAAAATATTTAAAATTTTTAAAAATGAATTTTGACCGCCAAAAATTTTAATTTTGAACTCCAAAATTTGAAATTTAATTTTTGACCTTAAAAAAAATCAAAATTTTAAAAAATTACTCATAATTCCAAAAAAATTTAATAAAAATCAATTCTGACAAAATTCAAAACTAAAAATTAATTCCCGTCTTAAAAAATTTCCTCTATGAATCACTTGACTAAAAAAAACTCGTGACCTTTGACCTCAAAAAACTTTTCCTCCTCTATCAAAAAAAAATAAAAAAAAAAATTTCACAGATCACTTGACCTTATTCCCCTCGAGCGCGGATTCGCGAAAGCGACCAAAGCAAAACTGCTAATTTCTAATCCATCTATTTACTTTTTTTTCTTCACCGCGAAAGTGTCAACTGTCAAAAAAAAAACAAATATCCCGATTTAACAAAAAAAACCATAAATTTTAAATGAATTATTTTTCCATCCAAATAAATGGGTCAAGTTCATAAATAATAAAATATATGAATAGGTCACGGGACAAATGGTTTTTAGTATAATGACCTACTGATGAGTGATATGGTGTAAGTATACAAGGTACCGCGTTAAATTTCCGTTGTATTCCTTTCCCCAATGCATACTTTATACTCTTACACTATAGAGTTTCTCGCAAGTTTAACATCAAAGTCGACTTTAGTCCAGAGTTAACAACCGGTTCAAACGCTCGCGGTCTTTAGTTTACATTAAAAAATAATTTTACTAATAAAATAATCAACTAATTAATTAACTAATCAATATGTTCAATAAATAGCCGCGACATTCCTAGATAAATTTGTGACTGGAATAAAATGATTTCTATTGTCTTATAAATTGAATATATTAATAGTATATAGATATATATGTTGTTTTATCTATTGTAATAGAATTACAAAAGAATCAATTATCGGTATGTGTATTTAAGAGGTGCATTATATTTTATTTATATTTAGTTTTATTTAAACGACGAGTGAAAAAAGTCGAGTGAAAAATGGAGCTGAGGGTGACGTTTGCGGCGATTTTAATTTTTTCGGTGGGTGGAAACGTCGAAGGACATGGGAGACTTATAGAACCACCTTCGAGAGCTTCAATGTGGAGATATGGGTTTGATACTCCGCATGATTACAATGATAATGAGTGCTATTGCGGTGGTTTCACGCGACAATGGCAGCGAAATAATGGAAACTGTGGAATTTGCGGCGACGCTTGGGATATTAAACCGGTAATTTTTTTTTGTGTGAATTTGCTGAGGCCATTTAAGGATACGGAATATTTTTAATATTTAAATAGTTGAGGCTGGTAGAAAAAAATTTGAGTCGTGGAATTTTTTTTTAATTTTTAGAATTTTAGAAATGAAAGAATTTTAAAAAAACATGAAATTTATGAAAAAATTATTTTTTTTTCGTTGTAGAAAAACGAGTCCTAATTTTGAGAATTAAATATTTAAAAAATTTTAATTTACAAAAAAATAAAATACAATTTGTTTATATTTTATAGAAAAATTTTTTAATTTTAAATCAGTAAAAAAATGTCTTTTTTTTAAATTTGAATCGTTAAATTTTTTTAAAAAATGATAAAAACAAAATTTTAATATTTTTTTTTCGTCAAAATTAAAAAAAAATTTTGAAATTGATAAAAAATTTTTTTCTTTTTGAAAAACTTAAGTCGTAATATTTAAAAAAAAATTTCAAGTCAATAAAAATAATATTTATCTTTTTTCAAAAATTTTTAATATTTTTAAAAATAATTTTTAGAAAATTTTGAAATTGATATAGAATTTTTGTCTGACTTTTTTACAAAAACTTAAGTCGTAATATTTTATAAATAAATTCAAAAAATTTCCGTCAATAAAAAGAATATTTGTCTTTTTTCAAAAATTTATCGTAAAATTTTTTTAAAAATCGAATTTTCAAAAGGTTTTGAAACTAAAATAAAAAAATTTTTTTAAACTCATTCGACGACTATTTTATAAAAATTTTTTACTCAAAATTTCCAAAAAAACTAATAATGAATATTTAAAAAATTTAGCCAAGAGCACACGAGACAGGAGGAAAATACGGCAACGGAATCATAGTCCGCAAGTATAAAACGAGCCAACTGATCCCCATAAGAATCCAAATAACAGCAAACCACCGCGGGTACTTCGAATTCGGCGTATGCCCAATGACAACCCGGGGACAGGAAGTAACTCAAGACTGTCTGAACAAAAACATATTGACAATGAAAAACGGCACCGCCCATTACTATCCAGGTCCTGGTAACAAAATCTTCGAAGCGTACTACAAATTACCTTCAGACTTAACATGCGCCCAGTGTGTCCTGCAGTGGCGTTACGTCGCCGGTAATAATTGGGGTGACTGCGGCAACGGAACGGGTAAAAAAAATAACTAAAATTACAAATTAATAGTAACAATAATAATAATCCCTAATTAGTATTCAACAAGCGAGTAATTTAGAAAGTACATGTCCCTTAATGCAATAAATTACCCAATCGAATTTTCAATAGCGAAAGTTTTATTTAAATAAAAAAATTCCAGGCGCTGTCGGCTGTGGACCTCAAGAAGAATTTCGCGGTTGCGCGGACATAACAATAGGCGACAATTATCCAGCACTCGCATTACCAAAGACACCATCATCAACCGAAGATTCCAGCACTTCATCAACAGAACCCACAGACTGGCCAGAAGTTACCGAAACTCCGTACTGGTACTTGAGTTTGATAATTTCCGGTACATGTCTGCTGATTGTCCTCGCAGGACTCGCGCTTATTTACGCGTACTATTATTACGCTGGACAAGCCAAGAAATGGCTGATGACCAGATGTGGACCAGAACCAGCTCCAGTTCCACCACCGCGTCTCAAAAGACCATCGACACTTCATCTTTAATTTGTACAGACTCATAAACTAAATAATAATTTTTATTAATTAATTTATTTATTTATTTATTTATTATTTATTTTTTTAAAAACATTTTACGAAACTCGTCGTTGCTTTTCGGTTTGTCCTTAACTCCATTACTGGGAGCAATTACACTTCTTGGTACCATTGACAGCATAGTTTTTGGATGAGCCGAACTAGTGCGCGCGGTTGTCGTGCTTCCTAGAGACTTAACTTGTCCGTGGGAAGATGGAATGTCGGAAAAATCGGGCCTCTTGCGCTCTGGAGGCTGGCTTATGGCGACGGATATTATTTTGTCTGTTATGGTCATTCCGTCGGTGGCAAGCAGAGCCTTGGAGGCACTGCTCTGGTTAGTGAACTCGACGTAGGCGAGTCCTTTGGAGTGTCCATTGCGGTAGGTCACCAATCTGACGTCTTTTAGAGCTCCGTAGGCTTTGAAAATATTTTCTAATTCTTCTTTTGTTGTTGTCAAGGGCAAACCTGTGGAAATTTTTTTTTTTTTTTAGCTTTAAATAATTTTTTTGTTAGAAATAAATTTGTACGGGTGTCCTAAGGGCGAATCGTAGCAGGTGACGTAGAAATAAGGGCGTGAAATTATTTTTAGTTGATTTAGTTTTTATAGAGAAATGTAAGAAATTTTAGTTCAAATTTTGTTTGAATTTTTTTTCGCGCCTTTATAATTTTCGGGACAAATACCGAAAATCATAAGGGCGGGAATTTTTTTTCAGTTGATTTTTTTTTTTATAGAAAAATGTAAGAATTTTTAGTTCAAATTTTGTTTGAATTTTTTTTCGCGCCTTTATAATTTTCGGGACAAATACCGAAAATCATAAGGGCGGGAATTTTTTTTCAGTTGATTTTTTTTTTTATAGAAAAATGTAAGAATTTTTAGTTCAAATTTTGTTTGAATTTTTTTTCGCGCCTTTATAATTTTCGGGACAAATACCGAAAATCATAAGGGCGGGAATTTTTTTTCAGTTGATTTTTTTTTTTATAGAAAAATGTAAGAATTTTTAGTTCAAATTTTGTTTGAATTTTTTTTCGCGCCTTTATAATTTTCGGGACAAATACCGAAAATCATAAGGGCGGGAATTTTTTTTCAGTTGATTTTTTTTTTTATAGAAAAATGTAAGAATTTTTAGTTCAAATTTTGTTTGAATTTTTTTTCGCGCCTTTATAATTTTCGGGACAAATACCGAAAATCATAAGGGCGGGAATTTTTTTTCAGTTGATTTTTTTTTTTATAGAAAAATGTAAGAATTTTTAGTTCAAATTTTGTTTGAATTTTTTTTCGCGCCTTTATAATTTTCGGGACAAATACCGAAAATCATAAGGGCGGGAATTTTTTTTCAGTTGATTTTTTTTTTTATAGAAAAATGTAAGAATTTTTAGTTCAAATTTTGTTTGAATTTTTTTTCGCGCCTTTATAATTTTCGGGACAAATACCGAAAATCATAAGGGCGGGAATTTTTTTTCAGTTGATTTTTTTTTTTTATAGAAAAATGTAAGAATTTTTAGTTCAAATTTTGTTTGAATTTTTTTTCGCGCCTTTATAATTTTCGGGACAAATACCGAAAATCATAAGGGCGGGAATTTTTTTTCAGTTGATTTTTTTTTTATAGAAAAATGTAAGAATTTTTAGTTCAAATTTTGTTTGAATTTTTTTTCGCGCCTTTATAATTTTCGGGACAAATACCGAAAATCATAAGGGCGGGAATTTTTTTTCAGTTGATTTTTTTTTTTTATAGAAAAATGTAAGAATTTTTAGTTCAAATTTTGTTTGAATTTTTTTTTCGCGCCCTTATGATTTTTGGGACAGATACCGGAAAGGGCGGGAATTAAAAATTAAAAATTTTATTTAATATTTAGAAGAATTGAAATAAAAAAAAATTCGAGGGAAATTTTTGTATGGAATTTTTTTGTGTTCCTGAGGCTCTGAGTCAGGATTTGAAATTTTTGAATTAAAAAATTTTTTTTTTCATTGAAAAAAAATAAAATAAATTTATAAATTTTTTTGAATATTGGGTACTTGGGTCAGAAAATTATTGAATGCTAAATTTTGAATTTCGCGGTCTTTAGTTTTCATATCAAATTTTTTAGGAAAACTAAAAAATAATTACAAAAATTAATAATAAACAAAAACGTATGCATGTTAATTAGTGTAATAGAAAAACAAAATATATAACAATGAAACTTTTTTACTCCAGAGGTTAACATCCGTGTGAAAGTTCTAACTCCATAAAATTGAGTTAAATATTAAATATGGACTTAGAACTTTCACAAGGATGTTAACTTCTGGAGTAAAAAAGTTTTGTTGTTACATATTTTGTTTTTAAATTTCACTTTGTTTGTAAAAAAAGTTTTTGTTTATTAATCAGTAATTAAATTAAATTTACACTGAAAAAAATTTTCGGATTTAGTCCTGAGTGAATGCGCAGGACTGAATTTATTTAATTCCCTCGGAGTAAAATTAATTCCGGGGAATTTATTTGAATATTGAAACCCTAGTTCAGAGTGAATGGGAATTCAAAAAAAATTCAGATCAATCCAATATCACTCCGCTGTAAAAAAAACTTCCTACTGACTCCATATACAGAGTAATTTTTTTTTTACTCCAGAACCAGTGACGGAGTAAATTAAAATTTAAATAAAATCCATATCACTCCTATGCACTCCCGATTTTCCCGCGTAATTTATATTTTTTTAAAATTAATTAATAATTTTTTGACTTAAAAAAAAAAATTACTAATTAACAAGATTTAAATTTTTAAATATTTAATTTTCCGCAACCCTGCTTCCGGTATCTATCCCATGTTTTATAAGAGCGGGAAATTTTTATCCAACAAAAAAAAATTCTACGGCAGTAGAAAATAATAAAATCAAACCTTTAACAAATAATTTATTTTTCTCCAAACTGCACTGGTACTTGAACGCAGTACCACGAGTAGTTTTATCAGGATCACAACGAGAAATGTACATGGGCCGACCTTTGACTGGCGTGCGATCGAGTTTCAGTGCATCGCTGACCGCTTTCTGGAAAAATCATCAATTAAATCTTCACCAGCCCCAAGAAAAAAATTTAAAAAATACTCAACATACCGCGTCACTGAGTTGGATGTAAGCGAAGCCTTTGCTTCTCCCGCGGAAGTCTTTTACCAGATTGAATTTAACAATGGGACCAACGGACACCAGCGCGTCCCTAATCTCCTGCTCAGTCACATCGTAGTCCAGGTTGCTGACAAAAACCGTGACCTGGGGGTCAACTTCATCAGGTTTCCACTCAGAAGAATCTCCCTGGCCATCAACTTTTTCCCCTCTGTCAACTTTGGCAACTTTGGCCAAAGAATTCAAATTCTTCCACTTGCCGTCGTCTATTTTTCTCTTGACCGGCTTCTGGTTCTTAGGACTGATCACCTTCTGCTCGACGACTTCCTCCTTAGCTCTCTGTTCCTTAACTTTACTCAGCCGTTCCTTCGTTTTTACTTCACAAATTTCCAGCTGCTCAAGAGTCCCCTCGTCCCGCTCGAAGTCAACCCACGCGTTGCAAATAATCTCCGGCCAGTCTTTCACCGCCGCCAGAGCCTTGGCGAATAATTTTCTCAGATGTTTAGTGTCCCCATAGCATTTTTCCAAGGTGATATACTCCAGCCAGGTTCCAGCGGTACCAGAATGTCCTTGGGACATGATATCAGTCCACAGTTGTCTCGCGCGCTCCATATCCCGAGCATGGATCGCTTCAGTGCGGGCCCAGAACTGGAGCACAACACACTGAGGATCTCCAGCGAGGCCAAATAACTTGGCGAGATGTTCAGCAGCGCGATTGAATGCCGTCCTGATAGTCTCCAGTGCTTTGCCATGAGCGTCATCATCGTCGCCTTTGTCGTCAAGCCGACGGCGTAAGTATTCCAAGAAAGTCATCCAGATTTTCCTGTAATCATCAGCGGTTGGGAAACCAGCAGTCAGAGCCTGCTCCAGCAGACTCTGGATCTCCAGCAGCGGCTTCGACCATTTCTCCAGTGACCTGATCCACTGGCACCAAATACTCGAACACCAGGGAACGTTTCTGCTGGCCCTTAAATAAACCCGAGCTAGAACGTCCTCTAGTTTAATTGTCGAGACCAAATACTGGATGTAGTCCTCCCAGAGCCGGGACTCGAGGCTCAGGTCAGTGATGGCTCGTTCGAAGAGTACGGAAACTCGTCCAGGGTCGCCGTGTTCCTTCTCGTAGTTAAGGTAGAGCCTGTAGGTATTGTAGAGTTCATCGTCAGCTTGACATGACAGCAACTTGTCCTCGTAAATTTTCCGAGCCTCCAGGTCAGCAAGCGCACGGTTGTATCCAGCCAAGACTATTTCGTCGCTGATACTGCAGCTCTTGCCGGCATCCGTCCGCCAATGCTGGTACTCGGCGAGTGTCTTGTCCATGTCCTGCAGTGGACAGGCCAGTTGACGACGGAAGAGAGCTCCCACGCGATTAATTTGCTCTTCTCGGTCATTATCTTCTACTGCTGATACCAAAATACTCTCGTACTCGCGATAGGCCTCCCAGGTAACGGCACCCCGGGTCACGTGAAGTCCGGTCGCGGTCAACGCGCGTTCAAAGAGCTCACGGACCTCCGCGGTGCTGCAGACACCGATCGCGAACTGGACGTACTCGAGCCAGATGTCGGGTGACAAGTAATCGTTCACTGCGCGTTCGAATAATTTTTTAACTGCTGCCTTCTCGTCTTCGGTCACTGCCAGAGATATTTCGTCCCGTAGCCAGGACAGCCAGAGCTCTGGGGACAGAGGATAGATGCTGCTCATTTGTTCCCGGGCTTTTCGGAGCTCCAGCAGCTCACCCAGGGACTGGAGTTTTGCTATCAGGGCTAGATGACTTGAGTAATCGTACGGGTTTACCTCCAGCTTTGATTTCAGTTCATTTATTTCAGCTTTTGCGGCTTCGTCGTCGTCTTCATCATCGGAGTCGGAGCCAGAGTTCTCTTTGCCTTCAAAATCGGAGTTTTCATTCTTCTGTTGATCTTCTGGGTCATCAGGGGAATTTTTCTTTGACTGATCTTCTGAATCATCGGAATTTTCACCCTCCAGTCTGTCATTTTGATCACTTTCTTTTACATCCACGTCCATTTCCTCCATTTTTAGTTTTTTTTTCTAATCAGTTTATTATTATTTAGTTTTTTTTTTTTTTTTTTTTATAATAAAAATAAATTTTAAAAATACGTACCTGGTTTTTGTAATAAATTTATTTGTTTTCGATTGTTTTTGATTGTTTACATTTATGAGAGTTAGGTTACTTGTTTTCTATGAGATTAAATGAGAAACTTGCGCCGTACGGCGATATTTTGAGCCAGAAAATCTTAAATTGTATCAGGGGAACATGAACACTCAGGAGGTTGCGTGTCGCCATTTGTGATTTTTAAATTTTCGCGGGAAACACAACAGGAACAAACGAAAACGAAAACGAATGGAGAGAAAGAAACAGATAATTTGTAATTTTTAATTATTAATTTTTTAATTATAATTAAATTTTGATCATCAGTTTAATTTTGAATTTTTGATAGATAATTTAATTTATAATTCAAATTTAAATGGATGACTAAAAATTTAATGGAAATTTTAAATGGATAAAATTTATAATTTATGCAAATAATTTAAATTAATAATTTCTTTTTAAAATTGACATTTATAATTCTTTTGATTGATTATTTTTTAAAAATTAAATAATTAACTAAAGACGTAATTTAAAAAAATATTTAATTTTTCGCAGCCATGTTAATTATTAATAATTTTAGTCACTTGCCATTGGCGATCATCATCATCACTTTACTAAAATCACTATTCACTATCACTTTTAAAAAATAATTAAACACTTGAACACAATTAATTAGTCACTTAAACACAAATAATTAAAGCAACACTTAGCTAGAGCATTTCCGAATGCACCTAGACTAAAAAATATACACGAAATTTTTAATTTTTATTAATAATTTATTAATTATTCTCATTCTTTGCGCGGTAAATTTAAATATTTGAAAAATAAATTATTAGAAACTGGAGAAAAATTAAAAATCGTGTCAAAATAAAATGGCGGCAGAATATGATAGAAAAACATTTAAAATATTTAAAAAAAAACACTTGAGTGTTTGAACAAACCTTGGCGGGGAAATAATATGCAGAAGGGTGTCCTAATACACTTGGAGATTTGAATTAAATTGCTCCAAGTGTATTGCAGCTAAAAAACGTCACTTGACTGCTATTTCCCACCAGACGATGCCAGATGATTTTGCTCAGGAACTTGGAAGTTATCAGCATCAGCAATTCGCAACACTTTACACTCGAACTGAACACTTGACACTTTACACTAGCACTGAACACTTAACTGCACCACAGATACTTTGCACAATTTAAATTAATAAAAGATAAATTTAACAATCACTGCACAATTTTACACGACTTAACTGCAATACTGTGTTTTAATTCAAACGTAAAGAAGAATCTGGACTACTACTGCCATTGTCGAGATACTGACTGCCGCTATCGAACCGTCAGTTGAAACAAAGGAATCGATTTTACGATTCATCGACCGCCCCCACTTAGCAAAAATTTGAACGTCGAATACAGCGACGCGCAGCAGCGCCTTTGGCGCGAAATTTCAAAATTGAAATTTAATCATTTTATTTAAATTTGTTTGTGGGTGCATTCGGAAAAGCTAGAGCTACACTATTTCCGAAAGTACCCTAATTCATTCAATTATTGAATGATTGATTTTTACGACAGTTTGAATGCAACTTGCTATTGAATTTGACGTCAATTTAATTAGACAATAATATCACTTGACACATTAATTATTACAGTAAAATTATAAAAGTAAAAAAGAAAATAATAAGATACATTTTTTATCACAGTTGCTTTTTAAAAAAAAAAAAAAAATTACATTGATTTTCAAAATAACAAAAAAAATTGTATTTGTTCGACTGTAGTTATATCTCTATGTAGTCATGACTTATTTACTAAGGGTCGAGGGATTGTACTTATATTTAATAGCCGGAAACCGAGGGTTTCTTTTATTAGCGATTTGTTTCCAGTACTCTGGAGTTCGTGACTGGAAGAAGGTTTGCAGCAACTGTTGCAATTCGTTATTTAAAGGACGAGGTGGCTGCCAACGGAGAAGTGTCGTACTGATGCTGATAAAATAGTGTCGGGTTAATGTCAATAGTGTCAGTGCGATACCTTCTTGAATTTCTGGTTCAACTGGAAAAGGCAAATTTGTTTATTCATTAATACGTTTTTGAATCGATATATCGAATTTTTACACATATGTACTAGGGTGATTCAAAAAATAACAAATTTTTTTTTTTTCGCAAGCAGGTTCATTTAGATAAAAAAAAAAACTAATTTTCGAAAACTGGAACATTAATTTTTCTTCCGATTCATCATAACCTGAAATCTCATCAATTTTTTCGAAACTCACCAGTACCAGCATCCAAAATATCACACAGTTGATTAACGATTTTCTCTACTTCTTTTCCCTCATCTTCGACCGGGAACGGGCGCAGCAAATAACCTAAAAAAAAAAAAAAAATCAAAATTGGAACCCAGCCTCCAAAATTCCAACCTTCAATTAAAAAAAAAAAAAAACTTACCGAGTAACTTAAAAGTTTCATAAATTTTATAGCTTTCGTTTTTATTGACAATCATCAGCAATAATTTCTTAATAATATTCTTGTAAGTCCAATCAGTGCCCTCTCTCTTCGCGATCAAAGCAATAGCCGGTACCAGACATCTGTCATATTGTCCATATTTGAATGCTTCCAACAAATCACCAATAACCTTGTTCGTCATAAAATTATCCGGGTATCGATACAAAGCTGACAGCAAATTTTTGACGCAAATTATTTTCGATTTGTCTTCTTTGAATCGTTTCTGATTTCTAATTACCGTCGCAATACTAATTACTAGATACTTAGTTCTATTTTGTACCAACTCGCTGTCGCTTTGTTGACAGTCGCCGCCATCTTGTGTCCCACGGCCATTTTGTGGAGGCAAACTCATGGTGTTTTCATCATAAGTCGGTATCACCTCAGCCCAAGATGTCAAAACTACGTACAAAATATTGAAAGCTTTCGTCTGAAAGCAGTAAAGCGCGTCGCAGATCATAATCCTCACTCTTTCGCGGTCTTTTTTTATCTTCGCCATCAAAACAAAGAATAGCGCGAGACCTTCAAGAACATTCGTATCAGTCTCATTATCGCTGTTGTTTTTAAGTCTAAACAAAGTCGAGTTGATGATGTCCATGACCTTGCACATGATCCCGGGTCGTTTCTGCTCATATTTGGCCAGGAATCCGATGATTTTCTGCTGGGACACGGTCATGAGTGGCGCTGGCGGCGTGTACTCGCGATTCAGCGGCTCATTTAGTTCGCAGCGCTCTTTCATTAACTCGACAGTCACGTTCGCGAAGTTGATTTCGTTGAAATCTAACTTTTCTAGGCTAGCTATGAAACTGTCATTGAGGTCATTAGTCCAGTTTGGAGCGTCCAGAAGACGCTGATACTCGCTTTTGACGAATTTTTCAATGGATTTCGATTTTGTTTCGGCGATTTCTTCGGTGAGTCTCTGGGTGTAGGTTTTGTTTGAAAAAATTCTGGAGTGCAGGTAAAAATCTAGGAGATTTTGAATACTACTTTGTCGCGGTGGAAGGGTTTCTAGGGAATCTGGTGATTTTGGGCTTTCTGGTTCAGCTTCTGGAATATTGACCTCGGGTTTGGATGTTTTCGGGGACTGCGGTAAAGACTCTGGGGTTGATTTGACGGCTACTGGAGAACATCGAGGCGATTTTAAAGTTTTCGGTGGGCTGATTGAAACAGTTCGATTTCTGAGGCTTCTTCTATTTTCGGTTGAACTTTTTTTAGCTTCTAGAATCATAGATTTAGCCGATTCATCAACATGAGATGCTGGCAGAGTTACAATGGCTTCTGAAGTTCTCCTGGAATTCGAAGTTTTTTTTATGATCGAAGTTTCTAGAAGCTTTGATTTTTGAACGAGTGGTAACTTAAAAGCCTTTGCCGGCTTTTCTATCATTTTTGGAAGCATTCTAGAAGGCACATTTGGTCTGGAAGATGCTAGAATTTTTTCCGGAACTGGGACTGGATTTGGGGTCGAGAGTGGGGGGTCTTTGGATTCAGATTCTAAAGATTTTATCTCTAGAGACTCGGCAACAATTACAGACTTTGAAATTTTGTCTTCTAGAGGCTTGTCGGGCTCGGAGTCTAATTGAGAATCTTTTGGCAAAAGTTCCAATTTTGGATCAGTCTCTAATTCTAAAACTGCTCCAATTCCGGAAGCTTCCGAAGACTGTTCGACGATCTCTAGTTTTTTATCTGTGATGTCCGAAGTCTCAGAGTTCATAAAATCGTCATCAGACGCCGGAATAGATTCGAAAGCATCAGAAACATCAAGGCCTAGAGATAATTCAAGCGATTCCGAAGTTTCTGAACAAATTGATGTAAATTCTTCAGTTTCCATAGATTCTGCAGAAGTGGAAGAATCCTGTATGCATACTTCAGAATTTTTTAGTCCATCACCAATTACAATTTCTTGGTTAAGTTCTAGTTTTTCAGATATTCTTTGAACTTCTAGAAGATTTTTAACTCTAGAATCTGAAGTTTCATTTATTTTGGGATTTTCAGGTTTCGATACAATCAAAGTATTTGTTGAGTTCGGTTCTAAATCGTTGTTTGTGACTGTTTTTAAATTTTCTAGAACCTCTGGTAAATTTGAATCTGCTATTTTATTTACCAGAAGTTTTAGATTACTTGTAACCGTTTTTAAATTTTCTATAGGTTTCGGATCATTTGTGACTTGTTCTGAACTTTCCGGAACATTTTCTTCAGATTCGGACTCAGTAAAGATCCCTAGAAATCTTGAATCCATAGAACCAATTTTTGAACTTTCTAGAACATTCTCTTGCTCTCTGGAAATATTTGAATTTTCTAGTCTTGACTCACCAGAACTTTCTTTAATTTCCACAACTTTTTCATCCTTAGACTCAATTGAACTTTCTATAATTGGTACGCTTTTCATTAGTGAGTTTGTTTTAGATTCCGGAGTTTCTAGAATATTTCTAACCGAGTTTTCTTCAGCTGAATTATTTCCTAAACTTTCTAGTATCCGATTTTGCGAATCGGGCTCGTCAATCAATTCTGCATTTGTAACAACTTTAACTTTTCTAGTATATTTTCTTTTCACTCCATCAGGATTTTTCGGCGGCCTACCAACAGGTTTTTCAACCACTGGGATTCCATTGACGATAACTATTTTCGGAGGTCGTTTCGTCGGAATCGGCTTAAAAGTTTCTATTCCCGGAGTCTTTGGATCCGCATTTTTTTCTTTTTCTTCCAAAGCTGAAGTCTCTAGTGAAGTTTGTGGAGTTTTCTGCACCTGTGAAGATTCCGGCATATCAGAACTACTCTCTGGATCTACAAGACTCTTCAACAAATCTGTAGGATTTATCGGACTTGCATCTTCATCAGTTGTCGATCGCGTCACCCGACGTCTTTTCGCCGGCTGAACTTCGGCTTCCGTAGCAAGACGTTTTCCAACTGGACCAACTTCTAGATTTGTTTTCGGAGTATGAGCGATTCTCTTGCGCTGACTCCCCGTCATTTCCGGAACCGATGACTCGCCAGCTTCTGTGGAGTTCAAAATACTAGAAGATGGCGTCGTAACCAATGGCTTATTTGTCTTCAATCTGCGCAATTTTGTTAAAATCCCGGACTGAATTTGCGCGGAAGTTTTTGATACTACACTTGATCTTTTGTTTTTTGTAGTCGCTTTAGTCGAAGTATTTGGACCTTCATCCGTTGAAAATAGATTCGTTTTCATTCTTTTGATTCTTTCTGACGATAATTCCGGACTGCCAGATCTAACAATTTTTACATGATTTTTTATCGCACTCACTGGATTTGTAAACTTCGGAGAACAGGCTTCGCTTCCACTCAAATCAGTTGTGGAACAATTTTTCACGCTATTCGAGTCGAGTCTGGATTCTAGATTCTCAGTTTCTGGATCAGAAGTTGAAATTCTTGGGCATCTTCTAATTCGATTAAATTTTTTATTATTCAGTTGACTTCTGGATTCTTTGGATGGACTTTTAGACGAGCTTCTAGATCTTGATGAAATTCTGGATTTCCTAGAAAAACTTCTAGATCTTCTAGGACTTCTAGATGAACTTCTAGATTTTCTAGGCGAGCTTCTAGACCTTGATGAAATTCTAGATTTCCTAGAAAAACTTCTAGATCTTCTAGGGCTTCTAGATTTTCTAGGCGAGCTTTTAGATTTTCTAGGACTTCCAGATTTTCTAGGCGAGCTTCTAGATCTTCTAGGACTTCTAGATTTTCTAGGCGAACTTCTAAATCTTGATGGAGTTCTAGATCTTCTAGGATTTCTAGATGAACTTCTAGATTTCCTAGACGAGCTTCTAGATCTTCTAGGATTTCTAGATGAACTTCTAGGACTTATAGATTTTCTAGGCGAGCTTCTAGATCTTGATGGAATTCTAGATTTTCTAGACAAACTTCTAGATCTTCTAGGATTTCTAGACGAACTTCTAGATTTTCTAGGCGAGCTTCTAGATCTTGATGGAATTTTAGATTTTCTAGACAAACTTCTAGATCTTGATGACCTTCTAGATTTTCTGGACAAACTTGTAGATCGTGAACTTGATCTCGATGGACTTCTAGATTGTTCATTGAGTTCCCGCTTTCCCGAACTTTTAGAAACTTTAACTTTTCTTCTGACAAATTTACTGTTAGCTTTTACCCGTTTTTTCTTTTTTTTCGGATTAACATTTTTATTAACCAATTGGCTCAGTACTGAAGTTAGCAAATCTAATGGCAAATTATTATTCGAACTATTGTTCGAAGATCCACAGCAGTTTTTAGGTTGACTACAGCAATTACTCTTTTTCAAACCCTTCATTCGTTTCTTCATATCCAATATTTCCTTTTTAAGTTCCGCGTAGTCTTTGTCGCCATTTTGTGTACCAGCGCCGCCATCTTGTCGTACATCAACTCTACCCTGTATATTTTGCGCTAATTGACTATTTGGGACTGAACTTACCACCGAAGTGCCTACTGGATTATCAAACGGGTCAATTGGGTCAAACCGAGGTAAAGACGGTCCAATAAACGTCACCGAAGTCGTCATAGTATTTAAAATTTCTTCAACCGGCTCGGCACCTAAGGTTGCATGACATTTATTGCAGTGCAATGGATACAAATTATTATGTGATGTATTTGGATCTGTCATCGTGCCCTTGTGGTCTAGTAAAGGGCGCACTTGTACTTCAACGCTATGAGTTATTTTTTTGGGCGCACATTTTTTGGGACTGAGAATGGAACCTGCAGGCAGGTCATCGGTAGAAGTCGATTGATCTTTTAGAACTGGACATAAAACAGAGTTATCATTTGCTGAATCGTTTTGATCGAAGCTAACGTTCTCGGTGTCAACTTCAGGTACATCGTTATTGAGAAGCGACAAATCAATTAGCCCGGTTTGGCGGGTCGCATTAAACGGCGAAGTCTTTTTTTGCTTCCTAGCCAATTTTTTATCATAATTAGGATCTTTTTTGTGATAAGTAGCCAACTCTTTTTTTAAATCTTGAATTTGGATCTCGAGATTTGACTTGACGACATTAAATTCCAGTAATTTTACCGCTTGCTCTTCTTCCAGTTCTTTTATTCTCGCAGTTTGCTGCTCTCTAAGTTTTTCATTTGCACCGATATTGATCTCGTATTCATTGCACTGTTTCATAAGCTGATCATTACGTTTAACCAAATCTTTGATACTAGAGTCGCGCTCATTTAGTTTAAGACGGATAGCTTTCGTCGCATTGCGCTCGCGAACTAATGATTTTTTGGATTCTTCTTCGGCAGCTTGAAACTCCTCTCGAAGTTGATTATACTGGTCTATTAATCTTCTGAAAATACAGTAGTAATTTAAATTTTTATTATTTGTTTTCGAAAACTGTGATTCTAATACGCGAATTTTTATTTTGCGGACTTTAAATATCAAAAATATGACTAAAATGTATTCATACATTTCTATAGAATATTAAATTCTCTATAAAAAAGATCTCTATACTTTTTTACATAAGTATTATTATTTACCCGTAATTGCAATTTACAATTTTTTTTATCCGGTGACTTAGAAATTTCAAAAAAATTTTTTCAAAAATTAAAAAAAAAATGTCATTCAATTAAAAATAAAAAACAGTAATTGTGACAATTGTAAAAAAAAATTACACCCTAGTATTATGAAGTAAAAAAAATACCGGCATTTATAAAATAAATAAATAAACTTACGATGAATTAAAAATTTTTTCTTTGAGCAGTATAAATTTTTCATATAATGCCTCATATCTCTCGTCGTTATTCTGTAACATAAAATAATATATTATTTATAATTTAAAAAATAAACTTCTTTGAATTTAACCTCCAAAGTTTTATTTTGGCGGCTGAATAAAATAAAAAAAAATAATTGTCATTTTATAAAAACTTACTCCGAAACCAATGTCCCCATTATTTTCAACTAAATCATCCATTTTTATTAAATACTTTTTTTTTTTATTAATTACTGCGATTATTTATTTGTTTATATTTATTTAGATAACTTATTTTAAATTCACGTTGCATTACGTTTATAAATGTATACAAATATATACATATATACAAGTACTCATAAAAATTCATGTAATATGTGTATATATATATACATATAAGAGGACAGTAGTTTAAATTTCTAGCTTGCCGACTGTTATATCACTTGATTTGTATTTTACCGCCAAAAATTTAAATTTAAAAAATTATTTTTCACTGACGAGAGCCAGGAAAAATTTTCTATTTGTCAAATTTTCTAATTATGATAAAAAAAAAATAATTTTAGATAAAAATAATAAATAATTATTCTGAAAAAAAACATGAGCTGAATAAAATTTGAATATTTTCAAATTCTCTAATTAAAAGATGATAAAATATCTTAATTTTTTTAAATAATTCAAATTTTATTTACTATCTAAGATCAAAACCTTTGAAAGTCGAGACAATTCTATTGAATTGACATATTTATGATCGAAATGAAAAGTCTCCTCTTTTATGAAACTTCAGAATAACCAGAAATTTCCGGGTTAATTATCATCCGTTGCAAATTCAAAAATAATTGATTCAAATAAACAATTATCTATTTTATATTTTTAAAAGGATAAGGAAAATTTTTTCTATATCATATTACTATAATAAAACATATTAAAATGATCATTAAAAAGGATTAAAAGGATAAGTAAAAAAGCGGTAATTTTTGAAAACTTAAAATTTAACAAAAAATGATACTGAAATTAGCCGACGTCTGATCATTTTTGGAATTTATTTAAAACTGAATTATAAAAAAAAAATATTTGAAAAAATTGCACGTGTGGTTTTCAAAATTTTCTACATGTGCATATTTTTATTTTATTTCTTTTTGTTATTGATTTGTTTAAAAAAAAAATTCGAAATTTTTTAATTGCCTTCTAACTTCAGGATCATTAATAAAAAAGACTGAAATTTAAAAGTATGAGACAGAGTTGCACTAGAATATACTCGCGGCGCCATTTTGTTTTCTATATCACTGACTATCGATAGTAAATTTAAATTCCTGTATCGATTCGATTTAATTCAAAAATTCCCCACGCGCATGCGTTGCGCGGGAGTTTGAAAATTACTAGAGGGCGGCACTAACTTATATATATATATATAAAACATATATATAAATATCACAGTATAAATTCCCAACTAACCAAAGCACCAAAGCATCAAAGCCTCCGTGAATTTGCCGACAATTGCAATTAATTTCAAATTATTAATTAAATAAAATAATTATTTAATTAAAATTTAACAGCAGGTAATTTTTCTGTAATATTTTTTAAAAATTAAGAATAATAATTAAAAGTATTTATGTGATAGAGTTTATAATTAGAAGCGCAAGCATTTTCTAGAACAATCGATTCTATCGAATTAGTCATTCAGTAGACAAAAAATTATCTACCGGACATTTAATTGATTGCCGAGTCATCTAATAATTGAAATAAAATAATTTTTGAATTTTTAGAATGGCCGTGGACATTTCGCCGAAGAATGATGGCGGAGTTTTGAAAGAAATAATAAAAGAAGGTCTAGGTGATGAGACACCATCACCAGGATCAAAAGTTAAAGTTCATTACACCGGAACTCTCCTCAACGGGAGTAAATTTGACTCCAGCAAAGACCGGAATGAACCATTCGAGTTTAATCTGGGCCAGGGTAACGTCATCAAGGCCTGGGACATCGGTGTCGCGACGATGAAAAAAGGAGAAGTCGCCATCCTGACCTGCGCCCCAGAATACGCTTACGGTAAAACTGGATCCCCGCCAAAAATTCCTTCAGATGCGACTCTGAAATTCGAAGTCGAAGTTCTCGACTGGGTCGGCGAGGACCTGAGCCCTAATTTAGACGCCAGCATCCAGAGATTCCAGATCGTTCCTGGGTCCAAGGAAGACGGGTACCCCAATGACGGAGCTCTTGTTGACAGTAAGTCTTTTTTTTGGCCATCAGAATGCGCCGGGTGCTGATTATTTTTTTTTAATAGTTCACCTGGTGGGGAAATACAACGACCGGGTCTTCGAGGAACGGGACGTGAAGTTCAATCTCGGGGAAGGCGAAGATGTGGGAATTATTGAAGGAGTTGAATCTGCGCTGAACAAATTTACCGTTGGTGAGAAATCGCGTTTGCTGATAAAGAGCAAATTCGCTTTCAAGAAAACCGGCCACCAGGAATTTAACATCCCACCTGATGCTGACGTCGAGTACATCGTCGAGATGAAAGCGTTTGAAAAAGTAAGATTTTATTTTTTTTAAATATAACCCGGGACCTGGGGCCTCTTTTTTTGTAAACCAATGAGGTAATTAAGTCAATTAGTACCTGGGGTTTACGGATAATTTAATTTTGTACTGAGCAATTTTTTACAATAATTTGACCTGTGATCAAAAATACAGAAAATTTTTTTTTTTTTCTAAATAATTTTACTCATTTTGAATTTTTTTTTCATGCCCTTATGGTTCACGTGATGGGCATCAGAACTAAGGGCGTAAAAAAATTTTAAATAAGACAAAATTTTACTTTCATTCAAAAATTTCTAGAAAAAAATCCAGTCCTTAGACAATTTTTTTTTTTTTTCGAAATTTTGAGAAAATCCCAAAATAGTTTTTTTTTCTGTTAAATCTTAAATAAAGCGAAAGAAAAAAAAATTTACGTCCTTATGCCATAGAAACCATAAGAGCGCATAAAAAAATTAAAAATTTTGAAAATTTAATGGGACCAATAGCGGCACCGCAATTATTTTTTTTGATGAATGAAAAAAAATGACAATTTTTCAAATTATATTTTTTTTTTCTCAATTTTTATTTTCAAAATTTCTCATACATTTTTTACTTTAATTTAAATTTTTTAAATTTGCCGCTACTTTATAATTAAATTTTTATTTTCAAAATTTTTCATACATTTTTTACTTTTATTTAAATTTTTTTAATTTGCCGCTACTTTATGATTAAATTTTATTTTCAAAATTTCAAAATTTCCTAAACTATCCCGCTATTGGTCTTATTACCCCGTTTCTGTATGAAAAATAAATCCATAAATTGGTAAATTATCTGAGTCCCAGTGAAATGACAGCAGTCTTATGGCTAAAATTTCTATATAATTAATTACTTATTAATAAAAAAAATAAATTACTTTAATTAGGCTGCGGATATTTGGTCGATGGAACCGGAAACAAAAATAGAACAAGCAAAGCTGAGTAAAGACAAAGCGACAAATTATTTCAAAGCTGGTAAATATCCGATGGCAATAAAAATGTGCAAAAAAGTCGTCGAGTTCCTGGAGAGCGAGAGTACTTTTGATGATAAATTGAAACCCGAGAGAAACCAAGTGCTGCTGTCGGCATATTTGAATCTCGGGCTGTTTTATCTCAAGACCAATGACAATTTCGAGGCGAAAAATGCCTGCACTAAAGCTCTTGACATTGATCCGAGCAACGAGAAAGCTTTGTTCAGACGGGGACAAGCTCTGCTGGCATTATCGCAACCGGAAGAAGCTAAGAAAGATTTCGAGCAGGTCATCAAAGTCGAGCCCAACAATACGGCTGCGGTAAAACAGATCGCAGTTTGTCGCGAGTTGATAATGAAAAACCGCGCCCAGGAAAAGAAATTGTATGCAAATATGTTTGAAAAAATGGCACGTGCTGATAAACAGGTATATAATTTTTTTTAATAATTTCATTTATATATTTATATATATATATGGATGTCGATAAGCAATGAAGTGTGAGGTGACAAAAAGATTTTTGATTTTTGAGCAAATGATTGGGCGGGAACTAAAAATTTTTTTCGAGTTCAGTGAAAAAAATTTTTTAAATGGAAAATAAAAAAATTGGTGATGGATAAATTATCTGGGATGACTTTTTGTAAAATCGAGGTAAGGAACGGGAGTTTAAATACTAGATTGCAGGGGCAAGTCATTAACTAGAATAAAAATTAAAGTAATTTGCTACGTTATTGCAACAAATAATAAATAAACTTTTTTTATTACAAGTTTATCATTTTTTTTGTAATTAACTTTTTACGTTACAGTATTTATGCTGTAATTATTTTAGCAATTCAGTGTCAAGTTACTTGAGATTTATTGGATTTAATAGCAGGCAAGTACGATTTGGAATTTTACAAAACCGAGTCGTCTTGCCAAACTTTTTTTGAAAATTTGAAAATTTTATTAATGGGGACTTTAAATTGAATTTATTTAGAAAATTATTGAATTTACAAAAAAATTTATAGAGACAATTTTTGTAGGAAATTTAATTCTCTTCAAAATTAGTCCTTATCATTTTCTTTGTATCTGTGATATTTTAGCGGAAATTTCAATTTTAAGATTAAAGGAATTTTCGGAAATAAAATTTTTTGAAAAATATTCTAGTGAAGACTTTAAATCAATTTTTTGAGAAAACTATTCAATTTACGAAAAAATTTATAGAGACCATTTTTGTAGGAAATTTAATTTCCTACAAAATTAGTCCTTATCATTTTTACTGTATCTGTGATAGTTGACCCACAATTTGACTGTATAGATAGAAAAAATATATTGGGCACGTCCGGGTTTGGTCAAACTTACGTCTATTTAAATTTTAGTTGACACTGCATTGCTTATCTACGTCCACATGTATATTTATATATATATGCATATATATGTATGTTGTTTTTTTATTAGTTTTGATTATTTTTCGGGTTAATTTTTAGTAAATAAATATAATACAGAAAGAAGAGGAGATATTGCGTCGACAGCCGGATGTTATGCAAGGAACACTTGGGGAATGGGGACAAGAGGAAAGACCTGGAGGCAGAGACGCAACAGCCTTTGAAAAAGAGAATCCAAATATTCTTATGCTGAACGCCAACGGAACTGGAGAATTTAAAAATATGTGAACTTAAGTAACTATTCATTTATCATTTTCATTAATATCATTATTAATTACTCACGTTTTCATCACTGCCGATGTAATTCATTCCAATAAATATCGATTTATATTTAAAAAATTTTTAATTCATTTTTTAATCAGTAAAAATTTTCAGTATTTTTTTTTTTGCTCTCTTTTGTACCAAATTTTGAGTTTTTTCCACTAGTCCAGTTCCTTTTTTTCTTTAAATTTTCCATTTTCTTTCTATGAAAAATTTTCCAGACTTTTTTTTTTACTGATTTTATTAAAAATTTTTCAAATTATTCGATTTTCCCCCTCGAACGTTGGAATTTATTTTAAACTAGAATTCAAATAATTTTATTTCCACTATTGAAATTTTAAAAATTTAAATTTCAATGATTTATTTTTGATATTTTCGAGGGATAGAAATACGTGACATAAGGGCGTGTCCTAGTAAAAAATTCCTTGAAGTCACGGGCGTATAAAAAAAATTTTTTTCTCAATCGATTTATTTTTTATCTCAAAATATTCAAATTTAAAAATTCAAATTTTTATAATTTCGAATTTTTAATTTTTTTCGCGCCCTTATGGTTCCCAGTGTAGGTACCGGAAGTAAACGTATGAAAATTATATTTAATATCCACAAGAATCAAAATGAAAAAAATTTATATTTTGATATTTTTTCAAAATTTATTTTATTACAATTTTAAAAAAATTAATTCTGAACTAAAAAAAGTTAGTCGACCTCTCAAAATTCATCAGAACCCTTCCAAAAATTAAAAAAAAATCCAATTTTTTATTTTCACTCCATTTTTTTTTTAAATTAAAAAAAAAACCCAAATCGTCAATTTTCTTTTTTTAAAATCCAATAAAAAAGTCCATTTTACCCCAGGAATTTTTTAAAATATTAAAGCCAATTATATTTAAAAATTCCTTTTTCCCTCCAGCAATAAAAAAAATTAACTGGTCCATTTCACCCTAAATAATTTTTAACCAAAAAAGAAAAAAAAGAAAACAAAGAAATTTTGTTGACTGTGAGGTAATAAAAAATTTACGACTCGCATTGTAGTGTTTCGATATAATTTTGTATTGTCCACGAGGGAGTACGAGCTGGTAACTGGGATCTGGTCTCTGTAACTGGAGTGAGTCTCCCCTTAGAAGCTTTATCTTGCACGAGGGTCTTCTTGTGAGTCACATATTTGGTCTCGTGTGTACAACCTTGCCGTTTTCACGCTTCGCATTTTCTCATCCCCAATATCTCTCTCCCCACCCATACATACATACCTGCTCCCAAGAGATATAACTACGTCTCAATAAATTCCTTTCATTTTAAAATTCAAAACCTAAAAGCTCGGAATCAAAAATCACCATCACAGTCACCATCAATACCAGAATATAAATAAAAATTATACTTTCAAAATCCCCCGACTAATTTATCAACAAATCGATGGACAATTGGATTTAAATTTGAATTATTCTATTTTTTTTTAAAACTTTATTTGAATCGATTGAATTCGGCCTTAAAGTCCTCTCGGTGGTCGCTTACCGCGCAGAAAACAGAAGAATCCTCTTTAGGATTTAGCTATAGCTTTTGAAAACCCATTGCCATCCAATCTCTGGCTCTACCTCTGGCTCTACCTCTGCCTCTTACCGATTTTATACTTTTTATTATATTTTTTTTTACTTCTTTCCTCTTCTTATACTCAAGCATTTTCCCGCTCTCTTATAAACCGTTTGCCAAGTTGAATTATACTATTCCGTTTCTTTTGTTTATCTACTCTAAATCACCCTCTTATACGACATTGCGACGAGTCTATTCTTTTTTTTTTTTTTTAATATATATATCTGTATATATGAGCATGTCATTGACCGACAAAGTCAAAGCATCGATTTATAATGCCTACAGGGCTTGCATTCACGTTTTTTTTTATTTTCTCAAAATACAGGATATTGAAAGTGCTTCAGGTGGGTATATTTGACGGACGGATATCCTTGATACCTATATATAGGCCCTCGAAAAAAAGTTTTAGATTTATTTACACGAAATCGGGTAAAATGGTTCGATTCAATTTTTCCCTCGTAATTCAAATGGAAATTTTTTTTTTTTTGATATTTTTTTGATGTGTTATGACTTTAGGGTTGATCATTAATTTTTATTGGAAAAGTTATTAATTGGAAGGAAGTTTTGTCATTGGAATTTTTTGGTATTTTATTAAATTAGGGAGTAATTGATGATGCGGATTATGGGGAATTTTATGAGGAATTTTAGAAATTGATGGCTGAGGGTAATGGGGGGAGGGATTTTTGCGGGTGGGAGATAAAAGGAATTTTTTTTGAGTGGGAAAATTTGTAATTTTTTTTTTTTGAGATTAAGAATTTATTCAAATTTTGTGGAATTTCTGTGAAAATTTTTGTTAAAATGACCTGTGATAAAAATAATTTATGAGCAACGGAAAAAGTTTGAATTAAATTTCAAATTTAAAAAATTGATTCTTTTGAAACTCAAATTTTAATTACTTAGTAATTATTAGAAACTGTTTTTTTTATGGGTCATTTTACAGGGAATTTTATAAAAAATTTTTGAAAATTTGAACCATTTGTTAAATTTAATTAGGGACGGAGTAATTTATTTTTTAATGATCTTTTTTTCGGGTGGAAGAAAGCGGGAATTTTTTTGGAGTTTAAAAATTTGTAATTCTCTCCCTAATTAAAATTTAAAAACCATTCAAATTTTCAGTGAAAATTTTCATCAAAATGACCTGTGATGAAAATAATTTATGCCAATTAAAATATTCAAATTTAAAAAATTTAATTTAATGAAAGTCAAATTTTAAGTACCAAGTAATTATTAGAAATTGTTGTTGTTATGGGTCATTTTGCAGAGAATTTCATAAAGAATTTTTGAAAATTTGAACTATTTGTTAAATTTAATTAGGGACGGAGTAATTTATTTTTTAATAAACTTCTTTCGGGTGGAAGAAAGCGGGAATTTTCAGGGTTTTAAAAATTTGTAATTCTCTCCCTAATTTAAATTAAGAAACCATTCAAATTTTATCAAATTTCCGTTAAAATTCCCTGTAACAAAAGTAACTTATCCCTAATTAAAGTATTCAAATTTAAAATATCAAAAATTCCCATAAAATCTTAAATTCCTCAATACCCAGTCCCCTTGCACCCAAATTTAAAAAACCCATAATCATCCGACTCATGTTACCCCAGAACTCACCCCTACCATTCCCACTTTCCACTCTACCCAATTAATCCCTTAAAAAAAATTCCTCAATAAAAAAAAACTAAAAAATAATAAAAAAAAAAAAGTAACCGCGAAATAATTGTCCCGCTCATTATTATTGTTTTGTTTAAGTGGTTTATTTAGTTTGTCTTGGTAGTCGCACCACCAGCAGCAGTAGCAGTAGCAGCAGCAGTAGCAGTAGTAGTAGATGGTGACTGACTAAAATCCTCTCCATCTCCATCTCCATTATAATAGAGTTGAGTCGAGTTGGTGGCTGGTTATAGGCATTCAAGTACTTGCTACGTACCTTCAATCCTACATATAACTAGTGTAGAATCAGAGCCAAAGCTGGGTGTGGGTGTGGGTGTGGTTGTGTAATGTGTACGTTAGCGCACATATGTATGTATGAACTGCTGGAGGCATATCTGTGGGTGCCGGCAAGTTGGCGAGTCAAGAGTAGAATTGTATGGGAGGCACGTTGTCGTGAGTTAAACAGCCACAGGCTACCAATTCTGTTGCTGGCAACTGCTTCTGGTACTGGTACAAGTACTGGCACTAACACTAGTACCAGTACTAGCACAGGTACTGGTTTTGGTACTAGTGCTAGTGCTGATGCTGGTGCTGGGGCTGGTACCTGGCAAAAGCGCTGCCTCTGCTGCTGGTCCCTGTGCTTTCAAAATCCTCTCTAACATCTATTCCAAAGCTTTTGCACGTCAGTTTAAGCTACTACGGACAATAGTCTTGGTATATTTTATTCTAATATATATACATATATATTTAACCGTCATATGTGTATATAAAATATGTACGGGGCACTCATCATGCGACATAAGCCTGCACTAAGCAATTTTATTTTTACATTAAAATAAATATTACACAAGGAGGAGAGAAAAAAAGAAAAATTTTACTCGTTTTTTAAATATTAAATGCTCTGTGTACTTACTTTTATCGCGCTGGCTTTAATTCCAGTCACATATGCAAACTCACGTAACACCTATACCACCTGCGTGTCCAATATCAAAAATAATATTTTTCTTTTATTTATTTTTTTTTTAACTTTTACTTTAATATTCTGTTTAAATTATAACGCGATAGATAAAAATTCACGGGTAAAGATAAAAATTTTTTAGTTGATGGGATGATTATTAATTTTTTAGTGGGTCTTTAATTTTAATTAGGGGAGAAATTTTTTAATTTTAGGATGAGTTTGAATGCAGCAGACATCAGACAAATTTTTAATTATTAATAAATAGAGTAAATAATTAATAAAATTGAATTTTAAAAAAATGCACATTTGAAGAATTTTGAAATTCATAAGTGCATTTTTTAAAAATATTTTTTTTTTTATTTATTTACTCTATTTATTTATTTATAAATATGAGTGTGAATGTAGCAGACATTAGAGAAATTTAAAATTATTAATAAATAGAGTTAATAATTGATAAAATAAAATTTTGAAAAAATGCGCATTTAAAAAATTTTGAAATTGATAAGTGCATTTTTTTATAAATGTTTTTTTTTAAATTATTTATTCTATTTATTTATAATTTTAAATTTGTCTGACGCCTGCTACATTTACACTCATAATTTTATGAGGAATTTTTTTTAGAAAAAAACGAGACGGAAATATATTAATATTTGATATATTTTTAGTAAAAGACTAATGGGAATTAATAAATGCATTAGTTTTATTATTTATTACTAAATGTGGAGTAAAAATCACGAAATGACAATTAATACTTGATGTTTATTTTAAAAATTTTTGGATTATTAGTTTTGTTACTTTTTCGTTGGTTTTCTTTATTGATAGAATATTAATTTTTATTAAGAGTGCATCCAATTATTACTAAACGTTGAGTAATAAATTTAATTATACGATTAAACGATTTTTGTTATGTGAAAATATTAAAATAAACTAAAAGTATGGATTAAATACTGCGCGATATGAAAAAGTTGTTCTCTGTATAGTAATTTATGTAAATCAGATCAGTAGAATAGTATTAAGTATTACAGCGCAGCTAACAAATTACTATACAGTTTGTAATTTTTCTAAAGCAGATCGATAAAATAAACAATTGGTAGAGATTAAGTATAAAAATATATATTACAAGTTCAGAGAATTTCGCTGAAAGAAGGCTTCGGGCCGACAGACTGAGGACTGAATTCGCACGCGGGAGATCAGGGTTCGAATCTCGGCCAAGTCAATACTCGATTTAAAATTTTTTAAATTTACGCAAACGCTGATAATAATGCCGTGAATAATAACCATATTGATAATAACTAATAAATAGTCAAAGAAACGATTAAACATTTAATTACGCTTTAGTTTTTTCATCCGTACGCGACAACTTTTTGTAGCCTTTTAAAAAATTATAATATGAAAAAATAAATATTAAGAAATGATTAATATTTTATTCGATCTGTTTTAAAATTCCCAGTAAAATGACTTACAGTGATAATAATTTATGAGTAATAATTACTTAGTTATTAAAATTTTGAATTAATGAAATAAAAGTACTCAGTAAATTACTTTAATTGTATATCGTTTTAATGTTAATTAAATAAGGATTTTATAATAATATTTGAATAGTTTCTTAATTTAAATTAAGAAAGAATTTATGAATTTTAAAGTCAACCTTTTTACGGAAGTTGCTTTTAGAATTTTTCTTCTTTTTAAAAATTCATAACTTCCTTCCTTATAAATATTAAGGAACTGTTTATTTTTTATCTTGTTCCCTTTGAATTTTCTTGTAAATAATCAATGACAGCTTAATTTTTTAAATAATCGTTCATTTTTTAGAGTAATTACATTTTTATATCTCATAACGAAGAGCATGTGAGTATTTTTCGAATAAAATCGAATATCACTATTCGATTTTTAATCTTAATCGAAGAATTCGAATTATTCGTCTATTGGTGAATTATTTGAATCATACAAAAATTTTTTCATTATTCGAAAATTTTCAAATATTTTGAAAACTTATGAATTATTCGAATATTTTTAATACTTCGAATTTTTCGAATCAAGCAAATTCATAAAATATTCGAAAATTTACGAATGATTGAAAAATTGAAGAGTAATTCGAATAATTAAAATTATTCGAAAATTAACTAGTTTTTCGAATAATTCGAACTCGTGCATTATTCGAAAATTTACGAATTATTGAATATTACAGATACTTCGAATAATTCGAAAATGGACTAATATTGGGAATTTTCCAAATAATTCGAAATTTTCTGAAATTTAAAAAATCGAATATTTCGAATACTTAAAATAATTTGATCTCATGAAATATTTGAAAATTTACGAATTATTCGAATGTTTCGAATAATTTGACAATGAACTAAAACTGCGAATTTTTCGAATAATTAAAAAACATAAAATATTCGAAAATTTTCGAATGATTAAGAAATTGACGAGTAACTCGAATAATTTAAATCTTTAAAATTATTCGAAAATTATCTAACTTCGAATAATTCGAACTCGTGCATTATTTGAAAATTTACGAATTATTGAATATAACAAATCTTCGAATAATTCAAAAATAAATTAATATTGTGAATTTTTCGAATAATTCGAAAATTCCCGATATTAAGAAAAATCGAATAATTCGAATACCAAAAATAACTCGAATAATTAAAAAATTAACAGACGAACTTTTCAAATAATTCGATCTCATAAAATATTCGAATATTCCCAAATTATCGAATACTTCGAATAATTCGACACTCAACCAAAACTGAAAATTTTTCGAATAATTTGCAAACTCCCGATATATTCAAAAAATTTCTATCCGAATTTCGAATCCAAACCGACTATTCGATTCCACTTAAATAATTCCTAAGCTCGAATAATTCGCACCCCCACTTTTTCCCAACTTTTAAAACCTCAATTAAATAATCCATATAAATTTACTCGTTACCTTTTAAATTGGCACTTAAATCCATACTTTTATTTAGTAGATAAAAATAAATAAACCAAAAAAAAAATTAAATTTTTGAAGTTGGCTTCTGCTGGTACGATTACACGTTTCAATTTCGGGAATACGAGCACAGAAGCAAAGACTCTCTTGTCTAAATCCCCGAAACCGTAAAAAAGTTTTACGGATATAGAATTCATACATTACATTTTTATATTTTTATTTCATTTATTATTATTATTATTATTATTATCATCGCCGAGATTTTATTAGCAGTGAATTTTTTTTATTTAAAGAATTACTTGAGCTTGAGCTCGAGCATTCAGATGAAACGGAGCTGGAATGAATTAAATTTAAATGTAAAATAAAAAAACTTACAATTGAGAGAAAAAAATGATTATTTAATTAAATTGAGCTATTTACAAATTTTTTTTTTTTTTTTTTTTTTTTTTTTTCTTTGTCTTCTTGTTCTTTTGTCCATTTAAATTTTGGTGACTAGAGTTTGGTGATGATGATAGTGATGATAATAAGTAAGGAAAATTTATTGTTGTCTAAATGACAATAATTTGTGTGGGCGGTGGAAGAAAAGGGTGTCGGTGCCTCTTGGGCAAGTTTCTCATTGCTGGCAGTAAGGAAAATGATCGCTTTGGTCTCGCGGGCCTTGGCACCTGGTATACCTGGTAGAATCGATCGGCACACAAGATGGAGACTTGCTGACGTAGCAGTAAAGTCCTGACGCTTAAGTGACATTGACAATCCAAGACGTGTTGTCGAGACGACACTACCCTCGACACTACCCACGCTGGGGAATTGTGTCGTCAATGATTTCTCTACCTGTAATAAGAAAATAACGAAAAAGAAAGTCAACATCGAAATGTAACACAATAACATAAATAATACCAATACAGACAAGAATAAGACAGCAGTAAAAATAATACATCGAACATGGACAAGATGGAAATTATTAAAATTTTAGATACAAAGATTTTGGAGAAATATACAAAGTTTTTATTGAAACTTGAGGCGGATGAATAGTCGAGAATTAAATCAATCGATTTGTCGGTTAATGGGGTGGAATATTTTAAGTCGTGTTTGATTTTAATAATTATTTAGTTATGGCAAATAAAATTTATTTATGGGAAGAAAATATTTATTTGCTGATCAATTATCGGTAAATGGCTGGATAAAGTTAAGTAATCTGATGGATCGAATAGTATTCGATTGGAAAAATTTTAATTATTTGAACGTTTTCGAATTTGAGTTTACTAAGTACTCGTGAGTTTTTGAATTATTCGGAGAATTTGTCAATTTCTGTATTTTGTACAATTTTTCGAATTATTCGTAAGTTTTCGAACTATTCGAAGTTCGAAGTGTCGGTCAGTATTAGAATTATTCGTAAATTTTTGAATTATCCCGAAAAATTTAATATTCGTGAATTTTTGAGTTATCTGTCACTTTTCGAATTATTTGTAAGTTTTCGAACTATTCGGAGTTTGAAATGTCTGCCAGTATTCGAATAATTCGTAAATTTTCGAATTATTCTGAAAAATTGAATATTCGTAAATTTTTGAGTTATCTGTCACTTTTCGAATTATTCGAAGTTTGAAATGTCTGCCAGTATTCGAATAATTCGTAAATTTTCGAATTATTCTGAAAAATTGAATATTCGTAAATTTTTTAGTTATCTGTCACTTTTCGAATTATTCGAAGTTTGAAATGTCTGCCAGTATTCGAATAATTCGTAAATTTTCGAATTATTCTGAAAAATTGAATATTCGTAAATTTTTGAGTTATCTGTCACTTTTCGAATTATTCGAAGTTTGAAATGTCTGCCAGTATTCGAATAATTCGTAAATTTTCGAATTATTCTGAAAAATTGAATATTCGTAAATTTTTGAGTTATCTGTCACTTTTCGAATTATTTGTAAGTTTTCAAACTATTCGAAGTTCGAAGTGTCGGTCAGTATTAGAATTATTCGTAAATTTTTGAATTATCCAAAAAAATTGAATATTCGTAAATTTTTTAGTTATCTGTCACTTTTCGAATTATTTGTAAGTTTTCAAACTATTCGAAGTTCAAAGTGTCTGTCAGTATTCGAATAATTCGAATTTTCGAATTATTTTAAAAATCTAAAGTATTCGTAAATCTACGAATTATTCAAAGACTTCTTCAATTTCCAAGTTCTTTGTCAATTTTCGTTATGCGTCGATTTTGAATTATTCGAAAAGTTCGAATTATTGGTCAGTTTTCGAAATATTCGTTAATTTTTTAATTGTTTGTCAAGTTTCAAATTTTTCGTACATTTTCGAATTTTTCAACGAATTTCTCAGTTTTCGAATAAATCAAAAAATTCCAAATATCCGTAAATTTTCGAATTATTCGTCAATTTCCGAGTTATTTGTCAATTTTCAAGTTATTCATTTTCGAATTATTCCGAGGTAAAAAGTATTGGTCAGTTTTCGAAATATTTCTTAATTTCTTGTCAATTTTCGAGTTTTTCATACATTTTCGAATTAATCCAAAAATGTCACGTATTCGTAAATTTCCAAATTATTCGTCAATTTCAAAGTTTCGCGGCACTTTTTGAATAAAAAAATTTTTTTGAACTCAAAAAATTAAAATACGGGTCAACTTCAAAATTATTCATAACTTTCCCACCCACACTAGACTAAAATAATTTTTATTTAAATTAAAAAATTCCCACCCAAGTATAGCCAACGTCACCATTAATAATTGCGTAAATTACAATGTCAAATAAATAATACGTATAAAAAATATCTATGTCACCGTAATAATTCCCATGTTACATCTGAAAAATAACTATCGCTCTCCGTCAGAAAAAAATATCCATGACATAAAATAAAATTTTATTACGAATAATCTCGAATCGAATATTTTTATCTAAAATATTATAATTTTATTCAATGCTCAAATTATTTTTATTATCTCACTTTTTAAATTTTTTTTTTCCCGCCATTAAAAGAAAATTTTTACTTTCCAACTGAAAGAGAAAAAAAATAAGTAGAGCGGAAGAAGAAAAAGTGGAAAAGTAAAGGAAAAAAAAAGGTTAGTTGAAATGTAATTAAAACGATCAATCACCTCTTGACCATTGACAAGAAATGACAATTGCGATGGTGGATAACTCGGGGCAGAAATGCACTGAGCCTCAAGAATATCACCGATATCATAGTGAGTTCTTAAATTTTCGATAACTGGATCGCGCTGTGGGAGTACACCGACATTAATAACCGCCTCATCGTAGACAATATCAAACTTAGGAGCCTCTCCTGACACTTGGCAACCATAAGATCCGGTTACATTTATCCACTTGTCACCCAAGTGTTGTCGTATGACAACACGTTTGTCGTTGCTTTCACTCAACTCAACTTGCGCCACCCCATCTTGTACATTAAATGCCTTAGTCGCCACAGAATTCGCGGCGGCTAAGGCTGGATCTGCAACTCTGGTACTTGACAATGACTGCCTCTGTTGCTGTTGCTGTTGTTGGTGTAATTTTCCTGGCATTGCGCTCGGCATATACCTAAAAAACTCATTACCATCTTTGAACCAAGTAACCGAATACAATTCCTCGCCGTCGAGATTGTAGTTGCATTCTAGTATTACTTTTTCTTCACGTGGATCCACTATTTCTGGTACCTTTAGCTCCGCGGATTTACCCCGTGCTCCTTTAAATATTCAACAATTCAAATTATTCATTAAAATATTGATTTACTTTCTTTTTTTTTTTAAATATAAAACGGTAATGACGGAAAAGTATTTTATGCTTTTGGAAATTTTTTAATTATCTAGTAATTAGGAGAAATTATTTTTGTTAAAGGAATTTTTTAAAGAATTTTTAATTAGAGGTTGAGGTTAATTAGGAGGGGGGGTAATTTATTTTGTAATAAAAATTTCATAATTAATAAAGGACCCATTTTACCCCTTGCTGATTAATTTAAACGATAAAACTTTTTTTTTAATTTTAACACGGCCCATTTCACCTCTTACTAGTTAATTTTTATATTTATCAATATTTGCAATTAATTCGAGGTAATTTGGACACATGATCCATTTTACCCCTTGGTAATAAATTTATTGCAATAAAAATTTTAAATTAGAATTTTTTAAAAAATAATTTAAATAAACGACCCATTTTACCCCTTGCTGATTAATTTAAACGATAAAACTTGTTTTTTAATTTTATCACGGCCCATTTCACCTCTTACTAATTAATTTTTATATTTATCAATATTTGCAATTAATTCGAGGTAATTTGGACACATGATCCATTATACCCCTTGGTAATAAATTTATTGCAATAAAAATTTTCAATTGAAATTTAAAAAAAAATAATTTAAATAAACGACCCATTTTACCCCCTGCTGATTAATTTAAACCATAAAACTTTTTTTTTAATTTTAATACGGCCCATTTCACCTCTTACTAATTAATTTTTATAATTCTCAATATTCACAATTAATTCGAGGTAATTTGGACACACGATCCATTTTACCCCTTGGTAATAAATTTATTGCACTAAAAATTTTGAATTAAAATTTTTTAAAAAATCATTTAAATAAACGACCCATCTCACCCCTTAGTAAAATTTTTCAATAATAATTTTAATAAATGACCCATTTTACCCCATGGTAATAAATTTCTCGTAACAAAAATTTTAACATCAAAATTAAAAATAATTTTAATGATTTTTTTTGCGGGTGGGAGACAGAAGAAATTTTTTGGATTTTAAAAATTTGAAACTCTTTCCCTAATTAAAATTAAGAAACCAAATTTTGTAAAATTCCTCATTAAATTTCCTCAAAAATTCCCTGTAATAAAAGTAACTTATCCCCAAAGTATTCAAATTAAATTTCCATTTAAAAAATCAAAAAAATTAATTTCAATAATTCCCAGAATTTCCCATAAAATCTTCAATTCCTCAATACCCAACTCCCTCGCGCCCAAATTTAAAAAATCCAAAAACCCCATAATCACCCGACCCATCTTACCCCGCCCATTTTTCCATTCCTACTTCAACTCAATACAAATTTCCTAAAATTCCATAAAAAAAATCCCATGACCTCAACACCAAAATTCATAAATTTAAAAAATTTCCATTAAAAAAAAAAAAAAAAAAAAAAAAAAAATTAATGACCGAGGTAATTGATAGGGAATTAAATGGCATTGAATTCGCGACGTCGCATCCCCATACATTATTATACTAATCCCCGAGTATTTTATAGCAAATATATATATATACACATATACATATATACAATAAGAGTTAAGCATTTAAGCCTGCGAGTTGTGCAACAGGTCACGTATTAAATTGTAACATTTAAAAGATTACTTAATATTTATAATCTAAATAATAAAATAAATAAACTTTTTTGTAATTTATTTTATTTAAAAATATAGAGAGAAAGAGAGTAACTCTCCAGCTTGAGTCATTTAATAATTATCGGTATTAATGATGTAGCTTCATTAACGAGGTTTATGTATATGTTTTACCGTTGAATAATTAAATCAAGTACAGGAGGTACAATAGCGTAACAATTACTATTGGCAGTGCGGTAAGGACGACGCCGGGAGTTCTCCAGCCGCCATTGCCGCTATGCCACCGCCGCTATACCATTGAGTATAATATGCGGTGATTGGCGTAGACTTAAACATACTAGTTTGGCTAGCTGGCATCTGCAGACACGTTAAAAGTGAGCCAAACTTTCTTACATTTATATCTCTCATCTACATACGATACTCGTCTAATATCTATAAATTTTTCTTTAATACTTTTTTTATCTCCTTCCATTCTTATTTTACGTTTTTACTTCCATATATACATTTATATTGCTTAATTATATATATACGTACAAATATATCTGTATATATATTTATATATTGCTGTGGAGGAAAAAAACCAAAGGAAAAAAATTGCTGCATTTCGGTCATTTTTTGAATTTTTAAAATTCGCGCGCGAACTTTTGGAAATTTTTTGATGACTGCATTTTTTTTAACGTGGTGAGGTAAAGAGTTTTTATGCGGGAAAGAAATAGGTTTGTTTTTGGGCAATTGCAATATATGTAGAAGGGTGGGGCAAAATGAGACGCGACTTTTTAATAGGAAAAAATTTTCATTTCTGGAGTTAATTCAGAGCGGATTTTTTTTTATTTAATTTTCCAAGAGAGAAATTCAATTCGGAGGAATTTTTTTTAACATTAAGACTTTAGATTGGAGTAAATGGGGATTGAAATAAAATTCATGATTCCGAAATTACTCCGTATGCGGAGTGAATTTTTTTTACTCCGAAACTGCGACGGAGTGAAATCATTGAGGAAAATTTTGAATTCAGTCTCGATTTTTAAAATTGTAGTCTCTAGAAAAAATATGGGGTAATTTGGTCACCCCAAAATTTCAAAATTTTGAAAAAAAAATTTGTTAGTTTATTACAAGTTCGCAAAAAAATTAACAGGGGTAAAATGAACTTAAAGAAAAAAAAAAATTTTTGTAATTATTTGTCTCTTGTCTAAAAAAAAATTTAGGGTAAGTTGGTCACACGAAATTTCAAAATTTTGAAAAAAAAATTTGTTAGTTTATTACAAGTGTGCAAAAAAATTAACTTAGGGGTAAAATGAACTAAAAAAATTTTTTTTTCATTTATTTTCTCGTAAACGATAAATATAAAAAAAATATTATATATCAGCTATAACTTGGATATTGATATTTAATTTATTTACCATCATTGTGTTTAATTTTAACACAGAATTTAAAAGTATTTTTTTACACTTTTTATACAAGCCATTTTTTTTTTTTTTTAATTAAAATATCTAAAATAAATAACAACTTTTAAAAATCTCATATATATTAAATATATCCAAGTTAATTTTATAATGTAATTAATTTAAATAAATATGAGTTATCGAATATTTATAATTTAATAAAAAATAAAATAATGAAAATTATTAAACCAACTGTTTGTTTTAGCTCTCGAAAAAACAATGTTATTTAATACAATACATTTGGTACAAAAAGTAAAAGTAATTAATTTACTGATCATAACTTGCAATTAAATTTAAAATTTATTTAATAATATAATAAATTCTCTACTTTTCCCTGCTGACTATTTACACTTTCAGTAAACATGAAAAATTTTTAGTCGAAATTCTCCAATGGCCGCATTACTCAGTGACCAACTCACCCCATATTTTGTCTAGAAACTAAACAAACCCAAAAAAAAAAAAAATTTCTTTTGTTAAAAAATGGTGTCCCATTTTGCCCGGCTCTCCCTATAGATATGAAGGGACAGGAACCCGGAGCACATTTGATATTTAAGTAGTATATATATTAAGTGGTTATAAAAAGTATATATAAGATTATTACGACGTAGATGTACATTAGTGCGTATTAACCATATGGGGCTCTTTCGGATCAGTTAATTGCGTGCAAGACGGCCAATTAGTTCGAGTGTGTATGTGCTGAAGCTCAACCCTTTTAATTTTTTTTAATTATACTTTATATTGGCTTTAATCTATAATTTTATTTTATTATTTTTCATAACTATTATAATTATTATTATTATTATTATTCATAATATTTACGGCGACAAATAATCAAAGGATTAAATACTGAACTTTTAATTAACTTTTAATACTTGGACAAAGTTTAACCATTATTTATCAAGTGTTTTTACTTAATTAATTAATTTTAATAAATATACCACTTGTTTTGTTTACTATTAATTAATTTGTTCTCAACATTTCTTTTCTACCTTTTTTTCAACTTTTTAAATTTTGGTACTTCGGTCATGTCTATTTTATAACTTATTAATTAATTTTTATGTAAATTATTTTTTTTTATTTGTCTTTTAATTGTTAACTTTTTGAAATAATTATAACATGACCCATTTTATCTATTTACTTATTCATCATAATATAATATTATTTTTTAACGGCCCATTTTAACCTTCAGTAGTTAATTTAGAGTAATAAAAAATTTTAACACGACCTATTTTACTTCTCATTTATTAATTTTTATTAGTAACAATTTTTAAAATTAATTCGACGTAATTTGAACACGTGGTCTATTTTACCCCTAGTAATAAATTTAGTGCTATAAAATTTTTGTTTAATAATTCAAATAAATTACCCATTTTACACCTTAATGATCAATTTATCGTAATAAAAATTTTATAATTAAAATTTTTTAAAAATAAAATTAATAAATGACCCATTTTACCTCTTGCTGATTAATTTAAACCATAAAACTTTTTTTTTAATTTTAACATGGCCCATTTTACCTCTTACTAGTTAATTTTTATAATTATCAATATTTGCAATTAATTCGAGGTAATTTGAACACACGATCCATTTTACCCCTTGGTAATAAATTTATTGCACTAAAAATTTTGAATTAAAATTTTTTAAAAAATCATTTAAATAAACGACCCATCTCACCCCTTAGTAAAATTTTTCAATAATAATTTAAATAAATGACCCATTTTACCCCATGGTAATAAATTTCTTGTAACAAAAATTTCAATACCAAAATTAAAAATAATTTTTGTTTTTTCCAAAAAAATTTTAATTTTTCCTCAGTAGCCCATTTTACCCCCTAACTAATAAAAATTTTACACAGCCCATTTTACCCCATGGTAATAAATTTCTTATAACAAAAATTTTAATACCAAAATTAAAAATGATTTTTGTTTTTTCCAAAAAACTTTCATGTTTTCTCAGTAGCCCATTTTACCCCCTAACTAATAAAAATTTTACACGGCCCATTTTACCCCATGGTAATAAATTTCTTGTAACAAAAATTTCAATACCAAAATTAAAAATAATTTTTGTTTTTTCCAAAAAACTTTTCATGTTTTCTCAGTAGCCCATTTTACCCCCTTACTAATAAAAATTTTACACGGCCCATTTTACCCGAACAATTAAATTTCTTTTATCACAAACTTTAAAAATTCTTACTCCCCGACCCATTTCACCCCAATTGCTAATTAGTAATAAAATTCGTCGTAACACAAAACTTTTGTTCTTTTTTTTTTAAAATTATAAACTTAAAAAATTTTGAGTAATTAATCTGCAGTAATTTAACCAAGGTTCAATTTGCCAAGTTTTATACGTCTATATAATATAGTAATAATAATGAAAGGGAACTCGTGTCAAGTTGGATTAAAACCATTAAATTGTCTTGATATAAGATGTGGGTGGGTCATCTCGAAGTCAAGTGGTTGGTCGCCATAGTCGTTTGCGTTCATATTGACGATGAGAGCTAATGAAACTCAGCCAAATTAACCCGCTCTTACTTTATATATACATATACATATATATATATTTTATTTCATATATTATCCACTAAATGCTTGCGTCATCTTAATAAAATATTTACTCTCCCTTTGAAGATTTAATGCCGTCAAAATTTCTCTTTACAAACTTTTTAATCAGTCGATTAAAAAATATATATTTTTAATTCCACATTCAATAGAGCAGGCGGTAAAATTTAAAAATAATTTTTACTGTCCCCAATTATTTATAATTAAAGAAAAAAAAAAAGTGTTCGCTGTAACTCCGTAGCAAGACGGCGACGCCCTTAAATTTCTGTTAGATCTAGAGTCGGCGTAATTAAAAAATTTTTCAATTGATACTCAAGAGCTGCACTGATAGGAGAATTTTATTTGAATTTTATGAGGTTTTGTATTTTAGAAATTTTTTTTTTTTTTTTTAAGGAAAATGAGCGAGTAATTTTTTGATAGAAAGAATTTTCTCGTCGCAATGACAAGAATTTGCTGAGATTTTAATTAATTATTTATTGATATTCGATAAATTATTTATTTTTATGTAATTTCGGGTTTTTTGAGATAAGAAGACATTTTCTGAAGCTGGAAATCGATGAAAATATTTTTGAAAATTAAATTTCGGTAGGAAAATAATGACTAGGGAGTAGAAATTTGGTGGAAAATTCGAATTATTTGTTTTTGGGTTATGGGATAAATTCGAATTATTTATGAGGTTTTGGAGTAGTAAATTTTCGAATTATTTGGCAGTGATGGAATAATTCGTAAATTATTATAGTAAATTTTTTATAATTTATTACAAGTGAGGAAAAAATTTTATGTTTGAAATTCGAATCGAATAATTCGAAAATTTACGAATTTTCAAAATTTTCGGGATAATTTGAAAACTTATGAATTATTCGACTTTTTAGAAAAATATAAGAAACCTTACGAATGATCCGAAAATTCACGAATAATTCGAAAACTTCCAAATAGTTCGAAAATTTAACAATTCTTCGAATTCACAGGATAATTCGAAAACATGCCTAATTTTGAAATTTTGGAATAATTCGACTTTTTAGAATAATACGAAAAATTTTACGAATGATTCGAAATTTCGTCAATAATTCAAAAACTCGAATAGTTCGAAATTTTACCAATTCTTGGAATTCTTGGGATAATTCGAAAACATGCATAATTTTAAAATTTTTTGAATAATTCGACTTTTTAGAATAATAGGAAAAATTTTACGAATGATTCGAAATTTCCTCAATAATTCAAAAACTCAAATAGTTCGAAATTTTACCAATTCTTTGAATTCTTGGGATAATTCGAAAACATGCATAATTTTAAAATTTTTTGAATAATTCGACTTTTTAGAATAATAGGGAAAATTTTACGAATGATGATTCGAAATTTCGTCAATAATTCGAAAACTCGAATAGTTCGAAAATTTACCAATTCTTCGAATTCTTGGAATAATTCGAAAACATGTATGGTTAAAAAATTTCGAATAGTTTGTCTTTTTAGGATAATATGAAAAATTTTACGAATGATTCGAAAATTCGCCAATAATTCGAAACTTTACCAATTCTTCAAATTCTCAGGATAATTCGAAAACCTGAATAATTAAAAAATGTTCGAATAGTTAGAAAATTGATAAAAATTCGAAAATTTATGAATACTTTGAATTTTCAGGATAATTCGAATTTTCGGATTAATTTGAAAACTTACGAACAGTTCGAAAATTAATGAATAATTGAAACATTCGCGAAAACTTCAGATTATCGTAATAATTAGGAAAAACACGAATAATTAAAATTCTTCAAACGATTCGGAAATTAAGGAATAATTCGAAAATTTCGAAATTATGGGCGACGCCCATATTTGAAATCTTCATAAGTGAAAATATTTATGAAATTATTTTTAAAAATCAATAATACTGCAAGCCTAAATAATAAAGTGGTGTATAAAAAATTTATGAAATGCTTTCTGGTAATTAATTTCAATTTTAAAAATTAATAAACTCGACTACGCCCTGGCTATTATTTCAAATTACCGTATCTCGGGTTTTAGTTCATGAATATTAATTTAATATTTTTTTTTTTTGTTTTTCAATCGATACCCAAAGAGCCAACTAAAAAGATGTTAACACAAAAATAATTATGAAGCTTGAGAATAATTTAAATAATTAGCCAGAGTTTTTTTTCTATTTCTTTTATTTTTCTTCGCTCGGGAAAAATAAAAGTAAACTAAAGGTGAAAGAAAAAAAAATAAAGGAGGATTAAATTAGCAATTAGAAGTGGAGTACAAATTAATCAGACAATTCAATCTTATCTAACGGTTAGTACAACTGGAGAAGAACAAGGCTAACTGGACAGGAATAAGGAATGCTTATAACGTATTCCTGTGGCGAGTTTCTCACCACGATCCCTATTTCGGCTCTTACACCACTATCCAAGGATAATTGCTCTCCAATTTCCTACGATTGCTTACTGTTACAAACACATAGTTCGTGTGCTCAGACTAATAATCAAATACTTTGCTTTTGTACAATCATTTATTTACTTTTACTACTCATTCAAATTTTAAACCCTAATTTATTATAGTTTTCATGCGGTCCATTTTACCCCTTTTTTAAATAATTTTGTCTAATACAAATTTTAGTAAGGCCCATTTTACCCCTTCGTAAATTGAGTTCTGTAATAATAATTTTAGTGAGGCCCATTCTACCCCTATTTTGTAGCTTTTGCATTACAAAATTTAATAAGGCCCACTTTACCCCCTAACAAGCAGATTCTTGTTATAAAATTTTAGTAAGGCCCATTTCACCTCCTATCAAATAATTTGTCGTCATACAAAATTTAATGAGACCCATTTTATCCCCGAGCAAATTGAATTTTGTAATGACAATTTTTATAAGGCCCATTTTATCCGCCTTAGCAAACATATTTTGGTTATAAAATTTTTAGTAAGGTCCATTTCACTTTCGATTGAATAATTTGCTGGAATACAGAATTTTATAAGACCCGTATTACCCCCCCAAGTACACAGAGTTTCGCAATAAAAAAGTTAACAAGGCCCATTTTATCCCCCTAGTAAGTGAATTTTCGTATGCCAAATTCAATAAGGCCCATTTCACCCCTATTAGAAACTGGATTGTAATAAAAAAACATGATAAGGCCCTTTATTCTATTGAATAATTTGTAAGATTCAAAAATTTGTAATATGAATTTAATAAGGCCCATTTACCCCCCCCCCCCACAGAAATTTATTGCAATAAAATTATTTAAAAAATTTTAAGGCCCATTTTATCCTCTATTAAAAAACCTACTGTAATCAAAAAACTAAAATAAGGCCCATTCTACTTCCGATTAAATAACTTGTAGTTCAAAAAGTTTTTAATATAAATTTATAAGGCCCATACCCTTCCCTCTAATAAATAATTTGTTGTAGTAAAAATTTTGAATAAGGCCCATTTCACCCTTCAGTAATTAATGGGTCTTAACAAAAAAAAAATTTTTGACATTCAAATACGGCCCATTTTCCTATTGAAAAATTTTTCCTAAAACCGTACAAAATTCCATTCCTCCCTTACCGGTCCCATTTTTCCCGCCCTTCCCCTCCCCCTCTCCCTACTTACATATACTAAAAAAAAACACTATAACTCTGTAACTGAGTCATTAATAAACCCCAAGTTTCCCCGTGAAAATGGTCGGGCAATAAAACCACCATCTGCCTAAATTATAAGCAAACCCCAAAAAAACTAATTACCCTTAATTAGTAGTGCCCACGTGTAATAAAAATTCCATTCAGGCAGCAATAAAAAATAATTGTCAGTTAATAAAATAAATATCAACATCCATATCAGTCGACATCAGACACAAAGTTATTTATTGAGGATTAAAAGAACGGAAGCATACCATAAAGTTATTTTAATAGCGGAACCAGAGCACAACCGCTTCTATACTAGTTATATACGCGCGTCAATGTATGTCTATTGTTTTTCCATTCATAGTCATGTTACCGTGGAACTCCATCTCCATCTCCATCTACACTCTAGTGTACTGTAGCGCAAGTCACGTCTACCCTCCAGCGGAATCAAGGAAGAAAGCTTTCATATATATTTACATACGCGTACCAATGAAAAAATAATCGCGATTAAAAAAAAAACGTTACATGAATACGTCTGCGTATTTTTTTTCTTTTTTAAAATAAACAATACTAATTTTACGTATAACGGTGCACCTCAATTACTGATTTTTATTGTTAATTATTATTAGCATTATTCCCCTACATACATATATATGTGTTCCTATTATTCTTTACCCTCATTATCTTTCTTTTTCTTTTACAGTAGGCAACTTTTTATCTCACTCTGTACTCCCAACTCTCAACTCATACACTTCAAGTTGCTCTTGTGTCTTTTTTTACTCTCATAGCTTTTATTTTGTCCGCGCTTTTGCTTCTATTTAATTCTTTTTATCCTGATATATATGTGCATATATATGTATACATGGAGAAAACGATTCTCTAAAATATTATGATATTTAATATATTTTAGTAAAAAACACTAATGCATTATTTTTATTACTAAATGTATAGTAAATATTACAGAACGGTAATTATTACCAATAAAAAGATTTTTTGCCGCCAAAATTTAACTCGCCTCAAAAAAATTTTACTTGCACTGAGAAATTTTTTGTATTGTGAATTGAAAAAGAAAATTTTCTTGCGGTGACATTTTGAAAAATTTTTTTATTACAATAAATTATCTATTAGGGGAGGGGTAAATGGGCCTTATTAAATTTATAGTAAAAAATTTTTTTAATAGTACAAATTATTCAATAGGAAAAAGGGCATTAGTAAATTTTTCATTACAACAAAGTCTTTAATAGGGGCCTTATCAAATTTGGTATACAAAAATTTGCGTAGTGTGGAGTAAAATGGGCCTTATTAAATTTTATATTACAAAAATCTGCTTATAAGGGAGCAAAGGGGGCCTTATTACATTCTGTAGTATAAAATATACTTACTGTAGTGGGGGTAAATGGGCCTTATTGCATTCTGTAGTACAAATATCTATTTACTGTAGTGGGGGAAGTAAATGGGCCTTATTAAATTTTATATTGCAAAAATCTACTTACTAGGGAGCAAAGGGGGCCTTATTACATTCTGTATTATAAAATCTGTCTACTCTAGTGAGGGGAAGGTAAATGGGCCTTATTAAATTTGGTATAACCAAAATCTCCTTACTAGTGGATAAAATGGGCCTTATTAATTTCCAGTACAAATCTCTATTTATTGTATCGGGGGGAAATAAATGGGCCTTATTGAAATTTGTTTTACAAGTTATTCAATGAGAGGTAAAATGGGCCTTACTAGACTTTATATATCCAACATATGTTTTCTATGGAGTAAAATGGGCCTTATTAAATTTGACACAGTGCAAAAAAAATCGGCCTCTTAGGGGGTAAAATGGGCCTTATTATATTCTGTAGTACAAAAATCTATTTACTTCGTGTGGGGGGTAAATGGGCCTCATTGAAATTTGTATTTGAACATATTATTCAATAAGAGGTAAAATGGGCCTTATTGAAATTTTTATTGCAACAAATTAACTTCCCCAGAAAAGAGATAGTAAAATTTCAGTTTACTAATGTAGTTTATATTTATTAGCATAATCAAATAATAAAAATTACTAAATATAAATAAAATTTAATTTTAAAAATAGTAAACACTCACAATTTCAATAGCGTTTTAAGTTTACAGTATGAATTTAGTTTTAGTAACTCATATTTTTAAGTAAACTTCCCTATACTTTTTTCTTCGTATATATATAAAATTTTTTTAGCCATCACTACAGTTTACTCATCAAATAATTTTAAAGCTTTGTGAAATATTACAGTTTAATTTATTATATATTTAATAATATAAGTATAGATATAAATTATACCAGGGTATATATATATATATATATGTATTTTATTATTTTATGTTTCAATGCCAGTATTTTAAATATATTACGATCGTTGAGTTGAATAAGTAGAGTATTTTTGTGTGCCAATTGTATTTAAGACATTAATGGTCCTTGTAAAAATTCAGGCTATAAATTTTTCTATAAAAAAAACTATTGACTTTTTTTAAAATTTAATGTCGATTGTAAGGACAAGGAGTGTTAAACATTTTATTTAAAACAAGGGCAAATGGTTTTTTTTAATTTTTAACGGGAAAGAGTATACATTTTTAATTTATTACTGTAACTTTTTGAATCTTGTTAATAATTCGCGGCGGTTTCAACTTTAACTTTTAGAATGAAGTTTCTATTTTTTTTTTAGTATTTTTTGAATTTTTTTGGAGTAATAATCAAATTTTTTTAAGTTTGATACGATCCATATTACCCCAAAGTGTAAATTTTTCACAATAGAAAATTTTTATACTGGAAATTTTTAACGAATCCATTTTACCCCTACTAGTTAAATTGTTACAATAAAATTTTTTTTTTTATAATTTTTACACGACCCATTTCACCCCCATATTAAATAATTCATAGAAACAAAAAAAATTTTTATTAAAAATTAAAAAAATCTAAATTGAACTCGACCCATTTTCCCCCACTAGTCAATTTCTCATGTCATCAAAAAAAAAAAAAAAAAATACTGACCTGTCACTTGACCTCAGCTTAAAAATATTAAAAAAAATCTAAAACTTGAATTAAAATTTTCGTCATATTAGTGGACATCCAGACCAAAAGTTTTCATAAACAAATTACCCAGTCTCAAGTCTCTCAACTTTTATATCAACCTCAAAAAAAAACCTTAAATTGAAAGCATTCATAAACTTTTTCATGGGCGGGTCTCTATAATTTCATATATTTCCCAAAAAGAGCACAAAACTAATTTTAAAAAACCCCAAACTTTCGCGCCTTTTTTTCTAAATTTAAAAATTCAAATTTTAAAAAATCGCCAAAATTCATAATTTTTATTTTTAAACAACAGAAAATACGTCATAAATTTTTTTTTTTTTTTTTTTTTTTATCATTCAAAAAAAAAACTGAGTTTAATACCGTGATAATATTTCATTGTTAGTTTTTAAATATTGTATTTTTTTAAATCCCAAAGCATAGCTACTTAAGCATTCTCACTATATACATACAGTCCAAGCCTCTTTATATTTCTACATATATATATATATATATACATATATACATATATATATTTAAAAAGTAGAGTTGAGTCTCTTGCGCGCTTTTGCACTCATTTGGGAACTCGTTATAGGGGATAATCTTTTGACTGGCCCGTAGCTACACCCTCAACATATATATAAATATATACATGTATAAAACTATTTCTTTATCTCTTATTATTATGATTATTATGCATAAATACCTTAAAATAATAAAACGTCATTACCGTATATATTTTTAATTAAGAAAAAAAAAAAAATTTAATTGCTTACCTGCCGTTAAAAATCCAAGAAAAAAAAACTTAAGTAGTACGAGATTCATTTTAATCATACTTGTAATACAAATATATTAATTTACATATTTATCAATTATTACCACATCTCAAATATATAAATAGTAATAAAAATAATAAATATTATAATCGAAGTAATAAATCGTATTAATTTCTCTAGTCTTTTGGTTGGCAGTAAATTTAAAAACGAAACTAATTGGCTCGCGACTTAATTAATCTCCGTGGCCTCGAACGACTACGACTCGAGCTTTTATACACGCAGTGGTTAACGATCTGTATTTTTTCTCTTTTTTCATATATTTTTTTAATTCACGTTTTTAAACTTTTATTTTACCCGCTACTATTTTCACTTGATTGATTCAAATTTTTTATTTCCCCGTTAATTGAAACAGCGTTTAAATATTTCACTATTTACACACACACTCAAACTTTCAAATGTTACACTTGTTGATTGAACCATTTATATTAATCAACATGAATTATTAATACATATACATATATTTATATATAAAAAAAAAAAAAAAAAAATTATCAATCAAAAATTTTTACTGATTTAAAAATTCAAATTTAAATTGTAATAAAAAAATTTTTTTTTTTTTATGTAACGAAGCTTGAGGTACTCGCGGGTTGACAGAGCGGGTTTGAATAGTGGTAAAAGTATCGTGCTATGGACTATGGGTATCCTGAGTTTTAGCGCATGCTTCTTTGAGTCTGTCAGTAGTCAGTAGTTGTGTTGTCACGACATTTGTAGTTGTCGTAGTCTGTACTCATAGTAGTGATAGTGATAGTGATAGTACTGGTGGTGGTGGTAACATACATATATATATATATATATATTACCACAACATACCGCACACTTATTCCACTTAACAATCGTGAAACGCCTCATTCCATAATTCTTCATGGGTCTTTGTTCTGGTCCATTATTCGCTAATAAATTTAAACCAACAACCAGCTAGCAAATAAAAATATCAACTTTTACTTTATTTTAAATGTTTAATTATCATGTGTGATAATGAGAATTTTAAATTTCATCTGTTTAAACCTGGAACATGTAAATATATATATGGAAAGTGGGGGTGGGGTGGAAAGGATGAATATTATAAGGGAAGGGATTGTAAGGGCGTGTATATAAGGGAGTTGGGTAAATTATAAGATGAGACTGCGCACGTGATTGACAAAGTTGGCTCAACACATCAACTACGCTGCTTAGTTCCATAGTTGTATGTTATTTACTGCTAAAGAGAAGAGATGAGATGAGAAGAGAAGAGAAGAGAAGAGAGGAGAAGAGAAGAGAGGAGATGAAACCAAGATCAAGACATTCAATGTGTATAACCTCGGGGAACTTAATTATTTTTCTTATACATTCAGCTAGATTGTTTTTATTTAATGAGCTGGTTTCATATTTTTTTCTGAGTAAATTTAATACATGACATTTATTATTATGATTTTTTACTTTTGAGCATGGAAAAAAAATTTGAATTTTTATTTGGAAAGTGAAAACTTGATTCAATTTCCGCAGTTTTTTTTTTTTAAATTACTCAACTTGCTTCCGTTTTATTAAATAATGGATCGGCGACTTTAATTTAATCTTTTGATAACTTCCGCGAAAATAATTGAAAAAAATTTTGTAACCTTAAAACATTTTAATAAGGTCACTTTTTTAAATTTAGAAATTTTATACTTTCTTTTGTGTTTTTTTCTTTTTTTTTTTTGGAGCTGGGAAAATAATTTATTGTAATTAGACACTAAGAGTTTTAAAAGTTAGTTACAAGTGTCATAAGGGCGTTTCCTAGAATAAAATGCCATTGCAGAGGCATAAGGGTAGAAATTTTTTTTTTTTATCTCTTTATTTTTCATCTAAAAATATAAAAATTTGAGTTTTTTTTTTTAAAACTAAAAAAAAAAATTTTTAGTAAATTTTTGTTCTCTTAAAGTAAAAAATTGCCATTTAAGTTTAAAAAAACAATTTTTGTTTCACCCTACCGAGTTCCAGGACCCCATGAATTAATGCAAAAAAAAAAAATTCAAAATTTGAATTTCGATACTTTTCAAAAAAAAAAATTCCCGCCCTTCTTGTCCCGTTTGCCATAAGGACGAACATCCCATAGACTAAGGGCGCGAAAAAATTCAAATTTTAAATTTCAATACTTTTCAAAAAAAAAAAATTCCCGCCCTTTTTGTTCCGTGTCTCTAAAGGGCGAAAATCCCATGAACTAAGGGCGCGAAAAAATTCCGAATTTGAATTTCAATACTCTTCAAAAAAAAAAATTCCCGCCCTTCTTGTCCCGTTTGCCATAAGGACGAACATCCCATGGACTAAGGGCGCGAAAAAATTCAAATTATGAATTTCAATACTTTTCAAAAAAAAAAAATTCCCGCCCTTTTTGTTCCGTGTCTCAAAATGGCGAAAATCCCATGAACTAAGGGCGCGAAAAAATTCCAAATTTGAATTTCAATTCTCTTAAAAAAAAAAATTCCCGCCCTTTTTGTCCCGTGTGCCATAAGGATGAACACAAACCCGCCCTATGTCACCCGCAACCCAAAAAAACCCATGAAATCTAGTGCTGTCTTATAATTAAAAACTCTCATTACTTATAATTAAAGTTAATAAAAAATAATCCATTAAAAAGTATATTAAAAATACAAAATAATAATAAATATGTGAAGTTAAGTAAAAGGGACTAACAAGAGAATTAATAAAATAAAATGGCAAAGACGTTGAGAGAATAATCATGTACGTGTTATAAGGAGATTGGATAAATGAACCCGCCTTTTATTTTCTTCCCTGTTCTCTCATATTTTTTTGGAATTTCCTCATAAACTTTCATATTAAGAATTCTTGGCAACGCTTCCTAATCTCTCGGAAACTATATATATTAATGAAAAAAAAAAAAACAAAAATAAATTAAATTAAATAAAACTTAACTGTCAAATCTATCATATATTATATATATTGTCTATAGTTTCTTATAAATTTTATTATTATTATTGTTATTTATTATAATACAATAATGTGAATATAATCCACAGATTATTCCACATATACCTCTCGTGGTCTTATCTCTGTTGCTTGAACGCCCGCGAAAACAATCGGTGATATATTAGACGCACATACACACTAGCTTCACAAAGAACTTTTTATCTGGGAAAATAAATAAAAAAATTTATGTTAAAAGGTTGACAAACGTACATATCTCTATATCCTTTTATTTGAATATATATATTTTCAAAATGTATTGATATTTAATATCTATTTTATATCTATATTGATATTGACGTCGAGCTTTTGTTGAATTTTTTTATGATATTAAACAAAAAAAATTTTTACTTGGGTCAATAATTTTTTAAAAAATTAAATTCTTCTTTCAAGTTATTCTACACAACAAATTTTTACCCGCTTCAAAAAAATTTTTACTTGCTCTGAGAAATTATTTGCACTATAAATTGAAAAAAAAAATTTCTTGAGTCAAGAAAAAAATTTTCTTGAGTCAAGAAAAAATTTTCTTGAGTCAAGAAAAAAATTTCTTAGGTCAAGAAATTTTTTCTGCGTCTAAGAAAATTTTTTGTTTCACTTGATAATAAAAAAATTTTTCTTGTCCCAAGAAATGTTTTTTTTTGTGAAGTTTCTTGATTCAAGAAAATGTTGACTTGCATCAAGAACGAGAAAATTTTTCACTTGTTTTTGAAATTTCGTTAGAAAATTTATTCTTGAATAAAAAATTTAATATTTTAAACAAAATTATTTAATTCTGTAATCAAGAGCGCGATATTCTTGTTTCAAAAATATCCTTCTCATGGTTTGCGATACTAGCGACTTGATTCAAGACGGCGCTTTGTCATACTAAATATCTACTTTTTTTTTGTAATTCAAAATATTATTTTTTTTTTTAATATTTCGAGTGTATTATAATTAAAATAACATTAATCCATTTAAATAATTAGTTATTTTAGTGAAATAAATTTGCATGTACAATTGCTGGGGTAACAGAATTTGAATATAAGGGGCATCGGGTCTTTGAATAGGACGCCGAGGGATCAGGGTTCGAAACTCGGCTACGGCTAAAAAAATATTTGAATACAAAGCTTACGGACTGGACATCAAAATTTATAACTTGTTACCTAAAACACGGTTACAAAAATAATGTTAAATTTACTGTTATTAGAATTTGAGTTCGATGGATTTTGAGATTTCAAAAATTTAATTTTTCCAAAAATATTTTTTTTATTTTGAATCACTCTACTGCTTAAAGATTCTAAATTTCGAGTCGAATGCCGCAAAAAACATGGAATCGGTTAATTTGCTCCAGAAAAATGGAAGAGAAAAAAAAAAAAAAAATAACAATCTTCTCCATTTTTCCTGAATAATTTATCATGTTTCCGTCTCAATCTGTTGAAAATCATGTCAAATCTTTTCCTTTGACGCCCTTTCGATCACCGCATGAATTATTACAATCCGTTTGTTAGCTTGGAAAATATCGACACTGAAAAATTTGAAAAATTACCAATTTTCACATTTTTCTTTATCATTCCATATTTCAACACTGATCTAATTCGCCATTCATTTCACCCTTCATCTAAATAACTTCTATTGATTTCTGTCTCAATCTGTTCGTATTTTTCCAAAATCATGGTCTGCAAAATTCAAGGAATCGCTTAATTATTTTTCAATGAGTGAATGCAGTAGACATCAGACAATTTTAAAATTATTAACAAATCAAGTAAATAATTAATAAAATTAAATTTAAAAAAAATGTACATTCAAAAAATTTTCAAATTAATAAGTGCATTTTTTCAAAATATTATTTTATTAATTATTTACAATATTTATTTATAATTTTAAATTTGTCTGATGTCTGCTGCATTCACACTCGTATTTTTCAATAATTTTCGATTTCTCAAATTTTATTCTATTTCACGACACAATTTTTTGCCCACCCGAAAATTTTGAAAATTCATGTAATGAAAAATATATTCAAGCTTTTGAGCTCAAGTTAACGGAAAATTATGGGTGTGGCCATCAAAGTAAACCGCTTTCAAAATTTTTTTTTTCAAATTTCAAATGTTGAAAAATTTTGGCGGCAAAATTTAAATAAATGTAAATAGAGTTGCAAAATCAGTTGGGATTTAAAAAAATCAGTTTCATTTTAATGAGAGTAATTTTTTAATGTGCAAGGATGAGCATAAAAGGGATAATAATTAATAATAAATAAAAGGAATGAAAAATAATGTCGTTGGAATGCGTAAAGCTTAGATGTATATGTATATATATATTTTAAAAAGAGAAGAGAGTAAAAGTAAGACGATCGCGCGTTTTAGTACTTGTGTAGTTTCTGTTCTCTGTTCTGAGGCTCGTGTATATAAGGATCGTTGAAGCTAAGTGAACAAGTCTCTAGTCTAGAGAGCGAGAATGCGAAAGCTCGTGTTCCAGTGCTGTACAGTACACCAGTAGGGAGAGAAGCTTACAACTCAGTAATGAATATTTAACTCTGCAGGAAGCAGCTACGAATACTACGCCTTCTTATTCTATCTCTCTTTACCACCCGGTCCGCACTTTGTGCTACGAAAACTCACATTTTATCAATCATTGAGTAAGTCTCCAACCTTACATAAAATCTTGTGTATATATATACATATATATGTATATAAATGTATAAGGGAGAATCAGCCAAAATATAGTAGCCAAAAAAATTCAAAAAAAATTTTTCAAATATATATGAAATTTTTTATTTCAAAAATGTCAAATTTTAGAAATTTGTAGAGTGATATTTTGGATATGAATATTCTTGTCTAAAAAAAAATTTTGAAAACGGTTTGCTTGAGGCCACACCCATTTTCTGTTAATTTTGAGCTGGAGAAGCTCAAAAAAAAATTATTTTTGTATACATGAGAAAAAATGATTTTTTGGCGCGAGAAAAATTTTGTACTCGGAAATGAAAAGAAAAATTTTGTTAGTAGTAGAAAAAATTTATTCTACACACAGAGGACTGTTGGCGCCATTTTTTAAATAAATTCCTGAGGTCTCAAAACGTCGCCATTTTATGAAAACTTCATTTTCAAAAATCGGATTAAAAACTACAACTTCCTTTTGTCTCAATTTAAATTTTTCTCAGTGGAAACAAAAAGCCCGCGAATTTTTAACTTCCCGCCATTTTGTTCAAAACCCGCCATCTTGTGATTCCAAATTTTTTTACTAAAAATCATGACATTTTTAAACTAAAAACGAGCGTAGAGCCTCGAGGGTGGTAAAAAAAAATAATAAATAGTAAAAATAGGATTGGAATATAAAATTTGAAAATTTATTATATAGATTGTGATGTCAAAAAATGTTTAAAATAATGACAACAAAGTTAAATGAGAGGTTGAAATGGTTTTATCTCTTGGAAACAGGCTCGAAGGTCTTTCAGCGTGAGCTTTAACAGGAGAGCGTTGCTCAAGTTGTCGACTACCCAGTGTGTAGTGTGTATATCGATCTTAAGATCGTGGTGGGTTTACGAGCAACCTTCTCTCCTCTCTCCAGAGAGTCTTAGCGGTAAGAAAAATACACGAGGACGTAAACGTATTTTATGTTCTTAAAAGCATCAACCTCTTAGACCTGCTGGCTGCTGGCGTGTCTTTTACGGTACAACCACCTATTCTACCGTCAAACGGGTGGCCAGGGGGTGGGGAGTAGTAGCTGGAAAAAGGGGCAAGAGGGGGAGGGCATGAATGTTACCCCATTGTAAAAGTATCTTGTGTACATAAGATGAACACTCTTTATTTTCCCACTTTTTTCTTTTATTTTACATTTCAAATAATTTTTATACCATATCCATTTTCATATATATTTTTATTACATCTCATATTTATTATTATTATTATTATATATATATACATATATTTTTTTTTTTCAATATGTTAATGTTAATATTTTATAGTGGATCCGTCAGTTATAGACTATCATGGGCTTGGCATCGTCTATAGTTATATATCTATATATATGTATAGACATATATAGTATAACTATTAGTTGGACGATTTTGCGTGTCAGAGCTCGATAAACTCCCAAGGGCTACTAAATGACGGTATAGCTACTGTATAACAGTCATAATTTATCTGTAGAGTTGATTGCTGAAACGTCAATAGAACCTTTATATATACCATTGATACATTATATATAATAAAATGTTATATATGTAGTCTGTAATCACAAACTACAATTTAATGCTAAATTACTATGCTCGCTAGATTCCTCGGCCAATTTCCGCTAGTTTGAGTACCCACATCACTAGGTTTATGATTTTTATATATTTTCATATTATAAATATCAAATATAAGATTATTAATTTTTTTGTCAAATTGACTAATTGTTATTGACCAGAAGGCGATGACGAGTAGAATGAATACCCACATCATTACAATTGGAGTTAGTGAACTAAAAGTACATATATATTTTTGTCAATAAGCATATTGACATATATCAGCTTATTTACTTTTTGATCGGAATGTAAGCTTGTTGGTACTCATTTTACGCGTGATGTGATCACGAATTCAAAAATAATAGTCGTTTTTAAAAAAAATTTATTTTTACCAAAATAATTTTTTTTTTTTATAAATTTTGATATTATAAAGATCAAATATGTACGTAATTAATTTTTTTTTAAACTGGACACTTTTTTCTTGACAAGAAGGCGATGACGAGTACAATGAGTACCCACATCATTATATTTCGATTTAGTAAACCAAAACTAAAAGTATTCTGACATATATCGACTTATTTACCTTTTGATCAGAATACCAGCTTGTTGGTACTCATTTTCCGCGTCTCGTGACCGAGAATCCAAACCCAAACTCCATTTTCCAAAAAAATCAATTTCCCCAAATTAAATTGTAACTTCGTAAATTATTAACCTGTCCATTTAAAAAATCTAAACTCTAAGAATAAAAAAAAAACCAATTAATAATCTATAATATACACATAAATAATATTTCCTAGAAAATAAATAAAAGAAAAAAAAAAACAAGAAGCTTTTGAAAAATTTCAACGAAATAATAAAATATACCCCCGAGTCACGCGATAGCAATTTTCGTATTTCGAGTAATAGTAATAGCAACTGATTTAATTAAACATGACTCAGATACTCAAAAAAAAAAAAAAATAATAAAAAATTAAAAGCAAATAATTCAATAAATAAAAATACATAAAATAGTTTTAAAAATTTTATTGCATCATATTATAATGTAGAATCACGTAGAGTATGTACGATATAGTTGCTTGGCTTGGTGACAGTTTCCAATCTCCACGGTGGTTTTCGTCTCGTCCACCCACTTGAGCATGTACATAAAGTACATATATACCACCCCCCCACCTGCACATACCTCGCTATATAAAGATGCCATATGTACTTATATAAAGTCCATCCAATAAAAAGACTGCAGTTAAAATGTGAAATAAAAAAATATTTCCCACATATAATATAAATATTAACAATTATTAGACAGTTTGTCATACAGTTAATAATGGTAATAAATAATAAATATATATACCTACATATACATACATCTATATATATATATATATATATATATATACAGTAAATATAGAATTTGTAATTTCCGTAGCGTTATATCCATTTTTATTTCCCCTCACGTACTGGCCCCATCCCCGAGAGAGCTGAGAGATAAAGAGTAAGAAAGAGAAAGACCGAGGGTTTGAGGGCTCGCGGGGGTGGGTTAGAATGAGGGTGAGGGTGAGGAAGGAACTAAAAGAGAGAATGCTTTTCCCTAGTTCCCCTAGGTGTAATGGACCTGAGAAACAGATAATTACCCTCTCCCAAACGCTCCCGTTTTTCTCTCGCCCACCTAGCTATATATTGTCCGTTCATATATATATATATATATATATATATATATGATTCTCAAGAGACTTTACCCACGACCACCCGGTATTGCCACCGCCTAGTGCCTGGTGTATACTCTTGTAGCCGACATATATAACTGTGTTGTGTTGCTCTAGCACGGTCACGAGTATAAAATGTTCCCCTTCGTCCTTTCAAGAGTTTCTGACGTGAGATGCCTCGTATTCTACTGGTAATAGCTTTCGCGCGTGCAGTCATTTTATACTCGCGTCAATTTCCGATTATATATTTACCTTTTTTATATATATTTTTTTTTTATTTCTTTACTTTACTTTCTATTATTATTGGATTATTATATATATTTATATATATGTATGTATATATTTTAGATGACTCAGTGATTGTATTAGATTATCTGTTACCTTTTGTAAATACCGATGGGAAATTATTGAAATAAATATTTCGAAAGCTTTGAGTTGAAACTCAGGTTTTATTTTTTTAAAAGGGATTTATAGCCTGAGTAGGAGACCAAAAAGATTATAAAAATTATCATACCTGAAAAAAATATAAGAGTTGATGAACCCATTTTCGAGGATGCCTCGAGCTTTTCAATGCTTTCCATTTATTTTACTTACTTTTTTTGGGCAAGGGAATAAAGGGGTTAAATTGGGGAATAAAAAATTTTTGCGTTGGAAGATTTTATTTTTAGTGGAAAGATACAAATATCGGCTTTAGAGGAAATTTATGAGGAAAATAAAACGTGTATTGTTTAAAATTTTTTAATTTTCACGGATAATTTAGGAAAATTTATTAGTTTTACTGAAAAAAAAGAATTTGGTGTAAGAATTTTTTTGAACTGAATTGAAAGAAAATTTTATTGATAAGAAATTTTCACTTATAAGAAAATTTTTATTTTTTTTTTACAGTGCTAAGAAATTCTGGGGTTGAGTGAAAATTTTTTTCGCTTCAAGAAAATTTTTACTCGATCTAAGAAAATTTTGGTTTTCAATTTTCAATGCAAAGAATTTCTTGGGACTGAAAAATTTTTATACCCTAAGAAAATTTTTTCTCATTTTAAGAAAATTTTTTCCTACCCTGAGAAAATTTCTTTCATTACAAATAAATTTTTTCTTACCCCAAAAAAATTTCATTTTCAATTTCCAATGCAAGGAATTTTTTGGGAATGAAAAATTTTTATACCCTAAGAAAATTTTTTCTCATTTTAAGAAAATTTTTTCCTACCCCGAGAAAATTTTTTTCATTACAAATAAATTTTTTCTTACCCCAAAAAAATTTCATTTTCAATTTCCAATGCAAGGAATTTTTTGGGAATGAAAAATTTTTATACCCTAAGAAAATTTTTTCTCATTTTAAGAAAATTTTTTCCTACCCCGAGAAAATTTTTTTCATTACAAATAAATTTTTTCTTACCCCAAAAAAATTTCATTTTCAATTTCCAATGCAAGGAATTTTTTGGGAATGAAAAATTTTTATACCCTAAGAAAATTTTTTCTCATTTTAAGAAAATTTTTTCCTACCCCGAGAAAATTTTTTTCATTACAAATAAATTTTTTCTTACCCCAAAAAAATTTCATTTTCAATTTCCAATGCAAGGAATTTTTTGGGAATGAAAAATTTTTATACCCCAAGAAAATTTTTTTTCATTACAAGGAAATTTTTTCCTACCCCAAAAAAATTTTCATTTTCAATTTACAATGCAAAGAATTTCTTGGGGTAAAAAAGAATTTTCTTACTCAAAGAAAATTTTTTCTCTGTACAGAAAATCAATTTTCTGACAATTAAAAAAATTAAAGCATGTAATCTTTAATGAAAATACTCGATCTATGTAATTAATCACAATATTGACTTGGACTTTAATTCAAAAATTCCAAAATTCAGTACTAGCTTTTTTAAAAAAAAAAACTTAATTAGTTCTCGATAATTGTGTCCTTGAAGTCTTGCTATGAAAAATCTCGTATTTAAAAAGTAATTACTTAAAAAAAAAAAAAATATTGACATCAAAATCTACCAGCTTCAAAATAAATTTACTTCGTCAATAAAAAAAATTATTCAAATGCCAAAAAAAAAAAAAAAAAAAACTAATTTTAATTTTTTTGATATCATCCCGGAAATTTAAAGTTACATAAAAAAAAGTATATAAATAAATTAATTTATGATATTTATACTTTAAATTTCTGACTGATTCAAACTTTAGTAACTTCAACTAATTTGCTTTGAATTTCTGTTTTTCCCAGATAAAAAAAAAAATTACAAAAAAATCGTCCATTTTCTATTTCGACCTCCATCTTTTTGAGCTTTCATACCAAAAAAAAAAAAAAAATCTATAATACGACAAAAAGTTTATAAACTTTTCGATATTTAATTCAAATCCCTAGTTATCGAACTGCGAAAAAGTAAATTTAATAAAAAAAAATAATAATAATAATTAATAAAACATCAATTATAAATTTGTTAGCATAGTTATAGATCAGTTACTTTGTTAGGTTAGTTTAACAAAGTAAAATGTACACTGTAACGTCCGTATTGTCGTCTATATACATCTATATAATAAATATATACAGTAATATAGTATTCAAGAGAGTATGTTTGTTCTTGTAGTGGTTCTTGGCTCAACTGAGTCTACTCTTAGTGTGTATATAGTCGGAAGGCAGACCCGGAAGTCTCCTTCAACTCTGATCGACAAAGTTCCCTTATATACCTATACCATTACTTCTCCATCTCCACTTCCATCTCCATGCTTTCGTCTCCATCTCCACCTCCACCTCCACCTCCATCTCAACCTCCATTTCCATCTCCATCTCTACCTCTACCTTCTCAACTTATACTTGGACCGTAACCGTTACTGTCCTTACTTGGACTCGGACTTGTCCAACTTCTTATTCAACTTCCATACGCAAGGATCCTGGATCTCGAAGCAAACCCAACTCATACCATCACTGGCTCTTTAAGATGAACCTTAAAGACTATGCCTTTGCCCTCAAATAAAACCGACGAGACCAAGCAAAGGCTAAAACTGAAACCGGGCTAGACGAGATCATCAAAAGTCTTATTGTCTTAAACTTTTTAGTTTGATTTTTTAGGGAGTAATAAAACATATTTATGTTAGAATTTATTTTAGATTCAAATGTCGAATTATTCAAATGTTTTTGAAATTTTGAAGAATTTGAAGTATTTGTAAGTTTTTGAACTATTCGAAGTATTCGTCAAGCTCCAAATTTCACGTCAATGGTAAAATTATTTGTAAGATTTTGAATTATTCGAAGTATTCGTAAATTTTTGAACTATTCGAAGAATTCGAAGTAATCGTAAATTTTTTAACTATTCGAAGAATTCGAATTATTCGTCAAGTTCCAAATTTTACGTCAATTTTAAAATTATTCGTAAGATTTCGAATTATTCGAAGTATTCGTAAATTTTTGAACTATTCGAATTATTCGAAGTATTCGTAAATTTTTGAACTATTCGAAGAATTCGAAGTATTCGTAAATTTTTGAACTATTCGAAGAATTCAAAGTAATCGTAAATTTTTGAACTATTCGAAGAATTCGAAGTAATCGTAAATTTTTGAACTATTCGAATTATTCGTCAAGTTCCAAATTTCACGTCAATTTTAAAATTATTTGTCAGATTTCGAATTATTCGAAGTATTCGTAAATTTTTGAACTATTCGAAGAATTCGAAGTAATCGTAAATTTTTGAACTATTCGAAGAATTCGAAGTAATCGTAAATTTTTGAACTATTCGAAGAATTCGAATTATTCGTCAAGTTCCAAATTTCACGTCAATTTTAAAATTATTTGTCAGATTTCGAATTATTCGAAGTATTCGTAAATTTTTGAACTATTCGAAGAATTCGAAGTAATCGTAAATTTTTGAACTATTCGAAGAATTCGAAGTAATCGTAAATTTTTGAACTATTCGAATTATTCGTCAAGTTCCAAATTTCACGTCAATTTTAAAATTATTTGTAAGATTTCGAATTATTCGAAGCATTCGTAAGTTTTTGAACTATTCAAAAAATTCGAAGTATTCTTCAATTTCCAAATTTAGTGTCAATTTTCAAATTATTCATAAGATTTCGAACTATTCGAAGTATTCGTAAATTTTCAAAATATTCGTAAGTATTTAAACTATTCGAAGTATTTGTTAATTTCCGACTTTCTTGTAAATTTTCAAATTATTCGTAAAATTTCGAATTATTCGAAGTATTTGTCAATTTTTGACTTTCTCATTGATTTTAAAATTATTCGAAAGTGTTCGAATTGTTCGAAGTATTCGTCAATTTCCGAATTTATCGTAAATTTTTTTAAATTATTCGCAAGACTTCGAATTGTTCGAAGTATTCGTAAGTTTTTGAACTATTTGAAGAATTCGAAGTATTTGTAAGTTTTTGAACTATTCGAAGAAATCAAATTGTTCGTCAATTTCCGAATTTCTCGTCGATTTTCAATTTATTCGCAGGTTTTGGAATTGTTTGAAGTACTCGTAAGTTTTTAAACTTTTGGAAGTATTCGTCAACTTTCGAAGTACAATTTTTTAAAAACCCGCAAGTAAGTGCAATTTTTTACAATTAAAACCCAATTACCCCCCAGTTAACTTCCAAAAACATTAAAAATTAATTACTCCCAATTTTCATTCCAGAAAAATTTCAAACCAAAATGGCGGCAAGAATTTTCATAAAATGGCGGCTAAAAAAATATGATTCTATTTAACAGAATTAACAATCTTCGCATTTTTTTCAACAAATCTACAAAAAATCAAAAAAATTAAAATATGCACATGTAGAAAATCAAAAAAACTACAGGTGTATTTTTTTCAAATATTTTTTTTTTTTTAATTTATTGTTAAAAAAAAAAGCATGATCCTGAAGTTAGCAGCCAATTATCAATTTTCAAAATTCTTCTTTTTACCAAATGAATTACATAAAAAAAAAAACTAAAAAAAAGCGCATGTAGAAAATAAAAAAAACTACAGGTGCAATTTTTTCAAATACTTTTTTTTTTTATAATTCACCACTTTTCCAAAATCCAATTAACTAAACGTCAGCTAACTTCAGTATCCCAAAAAAAAAGGTGTGACAGCTGCCACCTGTCGGTAAGTTCAAAATTTATTTTACCCGCCGAGACCTAGATGGCAGCAGCATCCAAAAAAAATTACAACAATGTAGTAAAGCCGTAGTAATAAAATTGTATACAGTTTTCAGATTAAGTGTTTGCTGGAGTCGGAGTTTTGAATCAAATCGATTTTTAAAAATAATTTTCACAATTTATTATTTACTATTTTACTAATTCCATTATTCCATTACAAAATAAAATGAATTAAACAGCCCAAGGTACGTTCATAAAATAAATATATCTCCACATATATATATACATAATACATACATATATATATTAAAATTATTATTAGATGTATACATTATCAATAAGAGCAACATGTCCTGGTGACTACGATGAGGAAGAGCCAAAAAAAACTGATATCCCAACAGCGCCCAGGTCGAACCAGGACTACAGTAGATTCGATATCGTCAAGGCGACCCAGTATGGAGCATTGGAAAGAGTCACCGAGTTGGTTGATGCTGGTGCTGACGTTAACGAGCCCGATGCCGAGACGGTGACTCTGCTGCACTGGGCGGCGATAAACAACCGGACAGAAATAGTCAAGTATCTGATAGCCAAGGGCGCGAATGTTGACGCGATTGGAGGCGAATTGTCTTCTACTCCCCTGCACTGGGCAGCAAGACAAGGCCACTTGCCAACATTTTCAATTCTGATGCGCGCTGGTGCCGACCCATCGCTCAGAGACTCCGAAGGCTACGCCTGCATTCATTTGGCGGCTCAGTTTGGGCACACGGGTATCGTTGCCTACTTGGTCGCTAAAGGGGTCAACCCAAATGACCCTGACCGTAGCAGCATGACCCCGTTGATGTGGAGCGCATTCAAAGTCAACAGGTAATTAAATTTTTTTGAATAAAATAAATTGGCTGATTGGAAACAGAAAAGTATTAACCTGTGATGTAGTCAAAATTACCATTGTTTTTTTAGCCTGGACCCGACGAGACTGCTGCTGGTATTGGGAGCGAGTCATTCGCTGACTGATATTATTCATGGTAACACTGCGTTACACTGGGCGATTATTGCTAAAAATAATACTGCTATTCACACGCTAATTACCCATGGAGCCTCGCTGGAGGTCGCTAATTTTCAAAATGAAACACCTCTGAGCTTACTGAGGCCCCATATTGGCGCCGCATGGCTGGGAGCTAAAATCAGCCATGAAATACGGGAACGCCAGGGGAGGACACGGGCCTGGTGTAAGGACAAGGTAAATATTTTCGTCCCAACTCAAGTGGGTCTTGAATCTCCGGGAAATTTCATGAAGTTTGAGTACCCACATCACTATGTTCTGATAAGTTGATAAATATATGTATATTAAATATATGAAAATATATGGATTGGGAGTATGGTCTTGTGGGTACTCATTCGACGGGGAATTTTGTGTAGAAGTAAGGTGTGATATTTATTTTTTTATTGGTGTAATGATATCCATGTTTTTACAGCGGATAAGATGGTACTGTATGGTCAGTACGCCATTTATAGTATTTTATTTGATTGGTTTGATTTTCCAAAGCAATTTGGATTATTTAATTAAACTAGGTGCCTTTTTAATACTCTATATTGCTGTTTATGTCGCTAAAATGTATCTATTTGACGAGAGACTGTTTCACATTTTACCGATGTCTATTTATCTTGCGACAAAGGTATGCCTTTAAATATTTTATTTATTTATTTATATATTTATTTAGTGAATAATTAAATATATGAATTATAGATGTGGATATATATCACATGGATATTCTGGCTTGGTGTTCACGCGTCTTGGTACCTATGGGTTTTGTTAGCCGTGGGTTCAGTCCCGCTCTGGCTCTGTTTTATACAGTCATGGCGTGGCGATCCTGGTGTAATATCAGCAACCCATGAAGACAAATTAAATGTAAGTAAAATTTTTTGGACAGAAATACTCGAAAAAAAATTTTTCCTCCCCTGGAAAAAAAATCAATATGGGAATTCATGGGAACCCATAGGAATTCATATGGGAAAGGATGAAATTATGTGAGAACCCATAGGAATTAATCTAGGGGTTTATGGATTTATATAAGAATTCATGTAGGAAACCATGGGTATGATTCCCATATGGGAAATCTGTATAGGAAATTATGGGTACCTGGATTCCCATACAGGAACTTGAATGTATGGATTTTTTTATGGGAATCTGAGTTTCTATAGAATCCAGTATCTGGATTTCTATGTCTCTCTCCTTAAAAAAAGAATTTTATGGGAACCCAGCATCGATTTCGACATAAATTCTCACATGGGTTCCTATGGGAATCCCGAAACTCATTTCCTATGAGGATTTTCCATACGGGAATCATACCCATGATTTTTTCTGGTTTCTTATAAAAATCCGTACTTTCCTATATGACTTCCTATGGGTTCCCATAAAATTCCCCATAGATTTTTTATGGGGTCGCGTATATTAATAAAATAAATTAATATTCCTATATAAAACCATATGGGAATCCACTTAAAAACGTCATGTGGAAACCCCATAAGAATCTACACTAGATTCCCATATGATTTTTTATGGGAAATTTATATAAGAATCTAAGTTTCTATAGAACCCAGTATCTGGATTTCTATGTCTTTCCCCTAAAAAAAAATTTTATGGGAATCCAGCATCGATGTCGATATAAATTCTCACATGGGTTCCTATGGGAATCCCGAAACTCATTTCCTATGGGGATTTCTCATACGGGAATCATACCCATTATTTTCTCTGATTTCTTATAAAAATCCATACTTTCCTATATGACTTCTATGGGTTCCCATAAAATTCCCCATAGATTTTTTATGGGGTCGCGTATATTAATAAAATAGATTAATATTCATATATAAAACCATATGGGAATCCACTTAAAAACGTCATGTGGAAACCCCATAAGAATTTACACTAGATTCCCATATGGATTTTTTTCTCAGGGTTACTAGAAGTCGGTCCAAAAATTCAAAAATTTTTTTTTGTCTTAAATTAATTAATTTTTTCTAGACAATAGTCGAAGTCGCAGAAACAGGCGGTTTTGAACCCCAAGGATTTTGCACGAGTTGTTTGGTACGGAGACCCATAAGATCGAAACATTGTTCCTCATGTGATCGCTGTGTTGCCAGATTTGACCACCATTGCCCCTGGATCAATAATTGTATCGGTAATTAACCATAATACCATTTAACTTAAAATTCAAATTCAAAATTTCAAATTTCCCGCGCTAATAAAAAAATTTAATTTTTGCAGGCGCATACAACCATAAGTATTTTTTGGGATTTCTAATTTCACTGTTTGGTCTGTGTATGGTAATTTTGGCAGCGACAGTACAATTTTGGAAACACGAATGCTGGTCATCAATCAGTGACAAGAATCCGGATGATTCTTTCGCGACCGCGGCAACGTGCGACGCCTGGGTAATGTGGATCGCTGTTAATACTGGCCTACATTCGATATGGGTCGGTGCACTTTTGCTCTGTCAGTTGTACCAGATAATAGTACTCGGTATGACGACAAACGAGCGCATGAATGCGGGCCGCTATGAACATTTCAAAAATGGCAACCCCTTTCATCGGGGCGCGATACAAAATTTAGCTGACTTTTGTAATTTAAATTTGTGCGGCGTCAAAGGTAAACCGAGCGCTGATTGGCTTAATAGCTTTGAAATAAAACGGAGTGTTGAAAAATTGCCATTACTCAATACTAAAGATAATTTTCAATATGTTTAATCTATTTTAAATACACACTCTAATTAAATCAATTTAAATTTTAAATAAAAATGAAACATTTAATTACACCATATCAATCGTATTTATTCTTACCAAAGAATAATCTACGTTATATTTTCGATTACAAACTCCGCATTAGCTTTTTTTTTTAATTTTTAAACAAGTACTCACATCAATAATTAAAAAAAAATTACAATTATGGTTATTGTAATAACCAATTTCGTTTTTCGAAATTTTTATCCCCATTTCTCGATCACTCATAAAATTTCCTCTGGTTTGAGTACCCACATCGCTATGTTCCAAAAAACAATAAATTCAATTAATATATTAATTAATAACTCATTGAATTAATCACTTACTCTAAAATGGGTCTTGTGGGTACTCATTTTACGCGTCTTGACGTCAGTAATTCAATATTCCATTCAATTTTGTCCCCAAAAAATTTTTTTTCAATAAAATTACAATTATCATTATTGTGATTACCAAATTCACTTTTTGAAATTTTTGTCCCCATTTCTCGATTACTCACCCAATTTCCTCTAGTTTGAGTACCCACATCACTATATTCCAACCAACGTTAAATTTAATCAATTAATTAATTAATTAATAAATTATCGAATAAATTACTTCCTCCAAACTTGGTCTTGTGGATACTCATTTTACGCGTCTCGACATCAGTAATTCAGAAATCCATTCTATTTTACCCCCAAAAATTTTCCAAAAAATGAAAAACCAAAAAAATCATTTTCCCACCAATTAATTAACAATTAAACTACTTAATTACCACCCACTCGTAATATATTGTTGTGGGTACTCATTCCACGCGAAATTGCATTAACTACAACTACGTATTATAAATTTTCTTAAATTAATTACTCACAGCATTTAATCAAAATTAAAGTAACATTTTTTTTCCTTTTTTTTTTTCATTGTAAATAATATTACAAGCAATACTCATTTATTAAATATTATTTATAAAAATAATTACGCACAATAAATCTTAATACATTCCATTATTTAAATGTAAACACTAGAGTTCAATAAATAAATAAGCGGAGATTTATCTAGTCAAGTAAAATAATAATTGTGTAATCATGTAATCAATTAAATAATTAATTTTAATAATAATGTATGATAATTATTTGTAATTTATACTTTAAGCTTACATACAATTTATGCTCTCTGACATTCAACTTTTTTTTTTTTTTTTTTTTTTGACAGATGTCTTAATTTGTCAAGACATTTTAACAGTTAATTAATTTTTATTATTTATATTTATTTTACTTTTTTTTTATAATTAATTTTAAAGAAATTAAGAATGATTAATAATAATAATATTGATGATAATAATATTAAAGTTGATGCTTGTAATTTAACGTCTGTACACGTTAATTCAAATGTAATAAATTTAATTAAACTATTTAATTATTTTATTTAATTAAATAATTTTTTTTTTTATGTAGAAAGTGAATGAAGACCGCGAAGTAAAAAATGAATTCAAAAATCACCAGATTTTTTTTAATGGGTATCGAATGTAAATTAAAATTACTATGGGGTTATTATTGTTTTTTGTACTCTTCTTTGTTGACTGTTTTTTTTTTTTTTAGATATTTTGGTCGCAAAGATTTGACTATTGTCAGACACAATGAAGACACGCGTAAGTTTATAGATACAGAGTCGGTTGGAAGTTTTGTTGAAAATTTAGGAGACACGGCTAAGGTAAATTTAAATTTATGGTTCACCATTGGATTTTAGAGAAAAATTGTTAGAACGTTTTTTGCAGAGAATTCAAAGAGCTACAATTTCAGTCCTTATCATTTTTATTATATCTTGGGTATTATGGCCAGAAATCGTTCATAAAGATACAAAAACTGGAAATTTTTTTTTGTAATTTTGGAGTAGACTTTTAAATTGCAATTACTAGTAAACTATTGAGTTTATGGGAAATTTTGTCAAGACCTTTTTTGTAGAGAATTTAAAGAGCTACAATTTTGGTCCTTACAATTTTCATCATATCTCTGATAGTTGAGTCAGAATCTCTTTATAAAGTTAGGAAAACTGGAATTTTTTTTGTAATTTTGGAGTAGAGACTTTTAAATTGCGATTACTAGTAAACTATTGAGTTTATGGGGAATTTTGTAAGGACCATTTTTGTAGAGAATTTAAAGAGCTACAATTTTTGTCCTAATCATTTTTATCATATCTTTGATAATTGAGTCAGAATTCTATTACATAGAAACAAAAACTGGAAATTTTTTCTGTAATTTTGGAGTAGGGACTTTTAAATTGCGATTACTAGTAAAATATTGAGTTTATGGGGAATTTTTAAAGGACCATTTTTATAGAGAATTTAATTCTCTACAAATTTGGTCCTTACAACTTTTATCATATCCCTGCTAGTTTGGCCAAAAGACTTGTCTTTAATCTGTAAAGTGATACAGTCGTGCGTTTTTAAGCTGCAGTCATTTTTATACAAAAGTGCGGTACCAGAAACTAAAGAAAAAAAAATTTCTAAGAAGCAGAGAAAGAAAATTGTGCGGATTTTAGAAAAAGAAAAATTTCAAGTGGAAAAGAAGAAGGGAATAGAAAATTTTGTATGAAATAAATAAAGCAGGTACAGGTTAAGACGTCAAAATAGACAGAAAGAAAGAGATGGGAAACAAAACGGCGGGAAAACAGGCAGCTGGTAATCGGAGAGATAGTCAAAGAGATAACCGGAAGATGGTAGAAGTGGGAACCGAAGGAAGACCGACAGCAGAAGCGAAAGAGTGGAGAGAGGATGCGTCAAAGCAGGGGAATATCGACGGACATGTGAGGGATCGCGAGGAAGGGGAAACTTTTGGCAGCGGGAAAAATTCGATGGGTGGAGGAGGTGGTGAAAATTTCGCGCTCACTCAGATACTAGAGGAGCTGAGAGAAATGAAGGGATTAATGGAGAAAAATAAGGATGAGATAAAGTTTGAAATTGATGTGCTGAGGGAGAGTATAATTGAGGGAGATAAGAAGTGGGAAGGTGAGAAGATGAAAATTTATGAGTATTTTGAAAGTATGGAGGAGAGAATTAGGAAATTGGAAGAAGTGGAGAAGAAGGAGACCGGAAATTCGGGGGGAGGAAAAGTGGGTGAGAAGAAATGGAAGAGGGAAAGAGAGGAGATGAGACAGCAGAAGAACGTGGAGGCGGAAGTGAAGAAAATGAAGCAGAAACAGGCGAAGTGGGAGGTAAGAAATGAGAAAATGATGAGGGTTGGGTTGGGAGGGCAAGAGATGGAGGGAAATTTTTAAAGATGGGCAAGAGGGGCGGGAAGTGACAGAAGAAAAGAAAATTGGGGAAGGATGGAGAGGAAATTTTGGAGTAGTGGCCTTTAAATTGAAATTACTAGTAAACTATTGAGTTTATGGGGAATTTTGTAAGGGCCATTTTTGTAGAGAATTTGAAGAGCTACAATTTTGCTCCTTATCATTTTTATCATATCTTGGGTAGTATGGCCACAATTCCTTTGTAAAGAAACAAAAACTGGAAATTTTTTTCTGTAATTTTGGAGTAGGGACTTTTAAATTGCAATTACTAGTAAACTATTGAGTTTATGGGGAATTTTGTAAGGACCTTTTTTGTAGAGAATTTAAAGAGCTACAATTTTGGTCCTCATCATTTTTGTCATATCTCTGCTAGTTTAGCCAGAATTACCTTATATAGATAAAAAAATTTGTCTTGAGCTCCATTATGGGAAATTTAAAAAATACAAATACTTCAAAATATCAATAACTCGAAGCCTATTGAATTTACATGAAAATTCACAGAGACCTTTTTTGTAGAGAATTAAATTTCCTACAAAAAAGTTCCTCATCAAGTTTTACATACAGCCGATAGTTTACGAGTTATCATTATTTGATTACAGAATGGGGAGACATTGCGACAAAATTCAAATATTGAAAATTTGGTAGACGAAGTGAATTTGCCTATCGAAGGACAATCAGAAAAACCCCATATATATTCATTCGATTACGGTAACCATACATTCTATAAAACAACAGACGAGTCACCAGTTCTGTCAACCGATAGATTTGTTGAAAAAACTCATCAAGCAGCAACGCGATTTTGGGCTGAAATATTCTCGACAGTTCACATCGGGATAACTTTTGTCACTGCGTTTATACTCCAATTATTTAAATTTATATTATTTAGTGTAGTAAGACCTCTCACTGTTGGAGTAATTCAACTGACAGCTGATTATTTTTTAAAACCCGTACTGATGATTACCTTCAATGGATTGATCCAACCGGTTCTGATATTCCTGTACAATATCGCGACGTCGTTCCGCGACGTCTGTAAGCCGATTGCTGAAGCTCTGGGATATTTTTTGACCGAAATCGCGGGCCTGTGCCGGGCCATACGTCTTGTGGAGATTCATAACTAATTTTGGGACAGTGGCCCAGAGGTAAATGGGACACCTGTCACAGTGGACCAGAAAAATTTAATTTTGTAAAATTTATTTTTAAAGGCTAAATAAGTGGTCAGATTAATTGGGACAGGTGGACCACCCGTTCAAAAGTGTCCCAGTGGTCAGAGTAAACTGAATAAATTGAAGTGAAAAATAAATTAATACATATTTTTAATTTGAGTCAATAATAGACCATGGGACATCTGGTCCACTGTCCCAGTAGAGTAAATTTGATATTAGAGGTAAAGTGGATCATATATGGACCACCTGTCCCAGTGTCTTAAGTCGACCAAAAAAATATTTATGTAAAATTATTTTTTTAAAGTCAAAAGAAGAATCTTAAAAATGGGACACGTGGACTATCTGTCCCAAAGTACTCCACTTTGAAAAAATTATTAAAAGTCAAGTGAATTATTGGAAGTAAAATGGGACACCTGGGCCATCTGTCCCAGTGTCTCAAGTGGACCAAAAATTTTTATATGTAAAATTATTTTTTAAGTAATAAAAATAGTCTGAAAATGGGACATATGGACCAGCTGTCCCAAAGTGTCCCTCTTATAAAAAAAATTATAAACAGAAAATTATTGAAAGTTGAATAAATTATCAGAAGTAAAATGGGACAACTGGACCGGGTGTCCCAAAATGTCCCCGTGGTCCAGGTAAATTAAAAAATCGTCAGATTTTAAAATACAATCGAATATTAATAGTGGGCCGCTGGCCCAAAAATGGGACACTTGTATCAGTGGTTCAAGTAAATTAAAAAAAATAATTATTAGTAATTATGATGATTAATGGGCCACTAGCCCAAAAATGGGACACCTGTCCCAAAGTGCCCTAGTTATAAAAAAACTAGAAATAAACAATAAAAAATAAAATAAATCTGATAAAAATGAGCCGACCTGTCCCAGTGTCCCAAAAAATAAACCCAGGCAAAATGGGCCAGTGAAAAAAATTTTAAAAAATTCAATAACGCCTGGTATATTTATTTGCTTATCATCTTTGTTTTAAATATACAATATTTAATTTATATTTTATTCTCAGAACAATTTTTATTCTATTTAACTCTATTTAAATAATAATAACAATAATAACACAAATTATTATTATTATTATCATCATTACAATAAATTATTTACAATCTCACACAATTTAACAACAAACGAAGGAAAAATAATTTACATTTTTTCTGATCACTATTTACAGGTACTAAATTTTCCCTTTTCCTTCTTTTGCTATTTAAATAATTAACATTTTTTTTTAATTATTAGCATTATCATTAATTTTCTTTCCCTCGCGCATCCACACTAACAACTTTTTTTTTTTTTTTATTCATTCATACTAAGAGGGTGTACTGTGCAAGGTAACTTGTAACTTTAACAAGCAAAAAAAAAACAATCCAACAAATGAGGGAAAGAATTCGGAGATCACAAACTACAATCTCGTAAAACATTTCTTAGATTATTAAAATAAATAAATAAATTTATAATTATTATTATTGTTAGGTGGCCGCAGTCGTGGGTTCCTGGACAGTCGATGCAGAATCACCTGATATTTAAAATAAATAATTATTTAGTGAAATATTTTTAGATATTAATTGATAGTTACCAAGTAGTGCGGCCTCTAAATCACCAAGTATTTCCGTTTCTTTAGGGTCAATAAGATTGAAACGCTGATTAAGAAGAGTAAGATGAGCGAAGACACAATTGAGATGTGCGTGGAGTCCCAATAGTGCAACTTCGCGAAAGTGGCAGTGATAAATGTGTGCCACTACATGGTACAGTAGCCGCAGGATCTTACGTACTATTGATTCGAATGAACTTGGAAACTCATTTGCTAATTTTAAAATATTAAATCGATACTTATTACTGGGTAATTTTTTTTTTTTATGTAATTGATTGATTTGTTTTTTTTTAATCAATACGCCGAAGGTTAGAAAATAAGGGTAGTAATATCTCGTGAAGGAGGGGGTGGAGAAGAAAATTATAAGAGAGAAAAATTGTAGGGAATTAAATTTCCTGTGGAAAGAGTACCAACAAGCCATATTTATTTTCAATTATTCAAAATATGACAAGTATATATTTATGAGATGTATTTATTTCGTAAACTACGGGGTTTAGAGAAAAATTATAAGAGAGAAAAGTTGTAGGAAATTAAATTTCCTGTGGAAAGAGTACCAACAAGCCATATTTATTTTTAATTATTTAAAATATGACAAGTATATATTTATGATATATTTATTTCGTAAACTACGGGGTTTAGAGAAAAATTATAAGAGAGAAAAATTGTAGGAAATTAAATTTCGTGTGGAAAGAGTACCAACAAGCCATATTTATTTTCAATTATTCAAAATATGACAAGTATATATTTATGAGATATATTTATTTCGTAAACTACGGGGTTTAGAGAAAAATTATAAGAGAGAAAAATTGTAGGAAATGAAATTTCCTGTGGAAAGAGTACCAACAAGTCATATTTATCTTGAATATTTTATGTGGTAGTGATAAATTTTATTTTCTAACCTTTTGAATATTAAATGAAATGAATAGTAATAATAAATACCATATTTAGTAGGAAATATTGTTTCATCACTGACAGTACGTTGTGTAAATGTCATCACATAATCAATATACTGTGGAGCAGCGACACGGGTTTTTTTTCCTTTTTCATCAAACCACAAATATGTCCTGCAATAAATAAATAATAATTATTATTATTTATGATAGCTGAGTAATTAATATACTGAATTAAATTAATAAGTACCTGAGTCCAGGACCAGTCATGTCGGGACAACCAGTTTGAGTACAAAATTCGGATATTGTGCCGTAAATTAAATTTATGTGATCGAAGAGTGAGAGCGTGTGGGATGCCAGCCACTCGTTGTAGTCCAGACCTGGAGGGAGATCCACCAGCATCCTGAGGTCCAGCTCGGGAAGCTGTCGCTCGAGTGCCGCCTCCTCCAAGTACAGTTTTGGGTCTTCCGTGGTGCCTGCATCCTTCTCCTTCCGTCTGGCTTTTCTATAAAAATTCACCAGTCACTCAGACATATTGCAAAAAAATTTGATCAATAAATCGATATATCGATTAATAATTCAATGTATCGATTAATTAATCGATATATCGATACCATATTCCTAAATTTTTTTAAATTTCTAAATTTAAAATCGAGATATCAATTGACAATTTAATACATCGATCAGTAAATCGATATATCAATTTAATATCTCAAAATTTTTTAAAATTCTAATTTTTTTTTTTTCAAAATTTCTAAATCCTAAATCGAGTTATCGATTAAAAATAATCGAAATCGATTTAAACTCCAAAGTTTACCAAAAACAATAAAAAAAAAATATGATCCTGAAATTGACAGACGATCAACAATTTTCGGATTTTTTTTTTTAACAAATCAATTACAGAAAAAAAAAAACTAAAAATATGCACATGTAGAAAATTTAAAAAACTACAGGTGCAATTTTCCAAATATTTCTTTTTTTTTAAATTTATTGTTTAAAAAAAAATCCAAAAATTATTAGACGTCGGCAAACTTCAGTATCATAAAAAAATCTCTCTTATAATTCAAACCCGCGAAAATTTTATGTAAAAAAAAATATCTCAAAAAATCAGCATTGCGACGCACTCTACATACATACATATATATATATATATACTGCTTCGATTAAAATATATATACCCACAATGAATCAGCTGTTACATATAAAATAGTCAGCTGACTCAACTCTACCTACTTCTCCATTATTCTTTAAAATATCAATATATATTTACATCACCCAGAATATATATAAAAATATAAAACAATTAAAACTACTCGACATCAAATTTTTTTTTAAAAACTCATATATTTAAATTGAAAATCAAAATCAAACCTGCAGAAGCAAGTGACCGTGTCCTCGACGTCAATTGGCAGCGTGTTATTTATCGCCGAGTATTTAAAAATTTTACTTCTACTCAACCCGAACATAATTTATATATTTACAAAATATATATTAATTATTATATATCAATATATCAATTGTCAACCCACGAATGACAGGCTTCGATACTTATATCAAATTATACTCCACGTAACTCAATAATTTGAAGCCCGACAAATTAGCCACGTACACCTTTATATATATATATATATACATATATACATATATATAATTTACAATCTATAATAATCAACATACAATAAATATGATAACATATATCTTATCAGATAAAATTTTTCCCAACAATAAAATTAACTAGTAAATTTTTTTTATTTTTTTTCCTTTGATTTAAAATAAAACTGAAATAAAAAAAATTTTGAATTAAATAATTAATTATTTTCTTACCCCATAAACCAATCCACGGTATCGCGGAGATATTCGGGTAACCTATCCAGCTTGGATGATTTTAAATACCAGTAAAATTGCCGCCAGTGTTACTCCAGTTTTTATTTTAATAAAAATAAAAAGTTAAAATAAAATAAAACCGGCTCGTGATAATTAAATTATTTTTTAAATTAACTTGGTAATTTTTAATTTAATTTAGTAAATAATTAAAATTAATTTTATTATTGTTATTATTATTTTTTTTTCTAAACAATAATAACAATTACAAGATCATAAAATCTAACATGGCGATCACTAATCACTTTTATAAAACAACAAATAAATAAATAATTTATTTAAAATTTAAATCTTTGTTTAAAATTTAACTCTACGGTATTTTGAATTTAAGTAAATTATTTTTTAAAAATTTTTTTAAAATAATACACGGAATTTAATAAAAAACTATTGGAATAACCTTGCGCGTACAGCTGATCCGACCTTTTCTTTTTTACTACCACATATTTATGAATATAGATATATATATGTGTGTTTATATATATACTATGAATGTATGGGTAAATGTATATGTATAGATTCTAAAGTCTGGCTTTTTTTTTCCTCTTGCGGTTACTTGATACTGCTGCACTTTCAAATGCTTTCAAATTTTCCCGCGCGGCGGCAGCACCTCCCGAGAGTTTATACCAGCAGTCAGTTAAAATTCAAAATGGCGCCGGCGTCTTGTTCTGCAGTGGAGTTTGGGTTTTAATTTATAAATTTATAAATAATTAAGTAATTAATAATAATTTGAGTTTTGTTTTTTATTGTAATTAATTATTTTTTTGCGGGAGAAATAAAAATTATTTAAATTCGAGGATTTAATTTTTTTGTGAGTTAAAATACAAAATGGCGCCGGCGACTTGTTCTGTAATAAAATTTGGGTTTTAATTTTTTTTTAATTTTGTTTGATTTATGAATAATTAAGTAATTAATAGTAATTGAGTTTTGTATGTGATTTTAATTAATTATTTTTTCGCGGGAGAAATAAAAATTATTTGAATTCGGAGTTTTGGTTTTTTTGTGAAATTAAAAAAAAATTTAATTTATGGGTTGAAATTAATTATGAGTGAAAGTGTAATTATTATTTTTAAATTGTAATTAGTGTAATTAAAGTGTAATTGTGAGTGTAATTAATTTTTTAGTGAAGAAAAGTGATTTTTTTTTTTAATTGAAAAATTTTGCTTGCAGAGAAATTTGAATTGAAGATTTTGATGGTGAGTTTTTTCAAAAATATTTTTACAAATTAATGATAAGATTTATATATATTTTATTTAATTAATTAACTAAAAAAAAGCGGGAAATTTTGTTGGTTTTAAAAAACAAGTGACAGATGGCGCGAAAAAAAATGTATTTTAAATTTCGCTGTCAGACAAAATGGACGGCGATGATGATAATGATGAAAAAATAGGATTTTATTATTATTTGAATAGTTTAGATGTTAAAAATATAAAAATTAATTTAAATGAGGAGTTGATTAATAAAATTATATATTCCGGAACTCGGTTTGGTAAATTACGATTCCCGGAATCTAAAATATCAGAGGTAATTTTAAATATTTTTATTTGAAATTGTCAATAATAATTTAGTCAGGGTTGAAAAATTTTTAATCAAAAATTAAATTTTAAATAAATTTAATTAATAATTTCTTTTTTATTAAAAACCATTTAATTTTTGGCAAATTTTCATAGTTTTTTGATGAAGTAGCTTTAGATTACCAAAGAGTTGAGTCCAGATTAATTTTAGAAAGAAAACTAGAAAAATATTCAAATTGGAAAAAGTCCGTATTTAAATTAACGAGCAAAAAAATCGACACTGGAATGAAAAATTTCAAGGTAACAATTTATGCAATCAATTAAAAAAAAAGTAATTAATAAAAATATTTTTTATCACGCGGAGTAATAAAATATAATTTGTATTAATAAAAATATAAAAAGATTCATTATAATAATTTTAATTAGGAAATAAAAAAAAAAGTTCACTTAAATATTTTATACGTACGGCCGGAAGTACACGACGGAGTGAGTCGAATATTTTCACTTTGTCGGAATGTTTCATATATGAGCTTATTTTCAACAAATCCTGGAGGCTCTTCAACGCTCGAACAATTCAAAGCTTTTCAACTACAATCCTCTTCAAAAACAATTAAATTCCTTAAAGGACAATGGGTTCAACAAATAGTTCAGTCTATTTCGATGTGTTTTCGTGACATCAATAAAGGGTTTTTTAAAATAAATCAAATAGACCCTCAAGTTTATGAAGTTATTAAAATTAAACGCTTTGTCTCTCTTACAATACAAATTATGCAGGTGCCTTTTATTAAATAATAATAGTAATAATAATAATAATAATTTAATGTTTTAATGAAATTTAATATAAATTCGAATTTTCATCGTATTTTTTATATTAATTTCTGCCAGGGTTGCAAATAATTAAATATTTTTTTAATTAAATTTCGAGTTGATTATTAAATTTTTTTAAAATAATTATTATTATAAATTTAACAAAAATTAACAATTAAATTTATTTCAATTATTAGTAAAAAAAAAAATTATTTTTATTATCAATTAAAAAAATAATTAGAAATTTAATTTACTTTAATTATTAATTTGAAAAAAAAATATTAATTAAAGTATTTTTATAAATTTTAATTTATTATTAATTATTTAAAATATTAAAAGTATTTATCTGTAATAAAATTATCGGCTTTGATAATTAGTTTAATTTTAAATAAAATTATAAATTTTATCAGTTTAAATTATTTTAAATAATCCAATTAAAATTAAATTGTTTATAAATTAAATTATTTTAGATTACTCATTTGAAGTAAAATTATTTATTAATATATATTAAATTATCTATTAAAAATTATATGAATAACGCAATGATTTAAAAATTAATCTTTTTTTTTTAATAAAGAATCAAAATTTTTTTAATTTAAAAAATTTTCAAACTCGATTTCTACTAAAATTTCAAATTTATCAAAAAAATCATAAGAACACTTTTTGTAGAGAATTTAATTCCCTACAAAATTGTATTCAATAATTTTTAACGTACCTCTGATATTTTAGCCACAATATTAATTTATAAATATAAAAAATTAATTGTATTGATAATTCACTGAATTAATTTCTTAAAATTAAAATATCTGTCTAAATATTAAAAATATGAAAAAAATCAATATAAATTAAATTATAGAGAATTTAATTATCTACAAAAAAGTATTCTATAAATTTTCCCATAAATCCCATAGTTGCCGAGTTTTTTAAATTTCAAGCTCTCATTTTATTTTGTCAAATAAAAAAAAAAAATTAATATTGCAATTTATTTTAGACTTCACTTAATATGCTCATTAAAACTTCAGTAAAAGAGTACTTATCGTTATTACAAACTTCGGAACCTACACAAGAAATTTCCATGCCAGATAATTTTCACAAAACGGATTCCATGAGATCGAAGTTTCCTCTCGACTCATCAAATCCGATTTTCGAATTAAATTTAATACCCAATTATAAAGGAATTACTTATTCAACAAATATACATGATTTTTTACAAACGTTGATTTGTATAATCGACGATGTTGTTATTCAGTTACATGAAATTAAAAATCCACAAATTTTATTATTTAAAAAATTAAAATTCCCGCCTGATTTATATCTCTCCCCGATCGGACTCATGGACAATTCAATTGTTGATGTAAAAAAAAGTATTGAATGCATTTATCAACCGATTATTTATTTATTGGATGAATTTCCTAAACAATTTGATCAATATTTCGAATTATTAAATCTAGATATCGAAATATATATCAGGTAAATTTTTTTAAATACAAAATTTTATTGCGCGCTAATTTTAAAATTGATTTTTTTTTTATTATTATTATGCTTAAGTTCGACTCCATTAATTTTTTAGTATAAAAAATTGAAAAAATTTTGTAGAATTTTTTTTCACCAAAAAAAAAAAACGAAAATTATAAAAAAAAATTTAAAAACATGTTTTATGTTTTCAATTTTTTTATTTTTCTAATTTGCAATTTTTTTTTTATTAATTTGCTATAAAAAAAAAAAATTTTTTTTAAATTTATTTTTTAAACTTTTTATATCCAAAAATATTTGAAGCCGCGCTTACGAATAATTATTATTTTTTAAAGTGAAATTCGTGAAAAAAATTTCGATACACATGAAATATATGAAGGAATAATTTACTATATATCAGAACTCGATAATTTTAATAATAAAATTCCAGAAGTAATAAATGTAAATTCATTTAAAATAAAACTGGAATTCAAAAAATTCTTGATTGAAAAATATAAAAAAATAATAAACGGTTTTGTTGATGTACTGACAGCTCAATGTAGACAGAAAATAAATACAATACTTACTAACTACCGCAGTATTGAAGACAAGTTAATTAAAGAGTCAGATTGCATTGAAGAATTAATTGAATTAAAAAAATATATCGCAGATATTCCAGAGCAAATAATAAAATTACGCAATGAAATGGAGCTCGTAGTTATCGAATACGAGTTACTGGATACGATAAACTACAACATTTGCAATGAAGATTTTGGTATGAAATGGGAGGCTATTGGGTATCCATTGAAAATAGAGGGTCAGATTGAATTTGCCGCGGAAAGAATAAAACAAGAGTTTGAAAAATTTATAAAAATTCAAAAAAAGACCAATTATTACTGGAGGAAAAAATTAAAATACTAATGAGTGATTTTGAGAAGATAACTGGTTTCTGTGAGATTGATAAAATAAATGAATGGGCTTTAGAAGTCAAACGGATGAGAAAATCATTAGATTATTGTAGGACACAGTCGCTAATCCTGAATCAACGTCAGAGTCTTTTTAATTTACCGGTCACGTCTTATCATCATTTAGAAAAACTTATTGACGATTTTGAGCCTTATAATATCCTTTGGACGACGGCCTCAGGTATAAGTGATAAATTTCTAATGATTTTGAAAAATAGGAAGGATAGTTTTTAAAATTATAAGAAAATGTTTAATTTAGTAAAAAAAAAAAACTAAAAATATGCACATATAGAAAATTAAAAAAACTGTAGGTGCAATTTTTTTAAATATTTTTTTTTTTAATTTATCATTTTTAAAGAAATTCAAAAATTATTGCGACCCTGAAGTTAGCAGTCAAGTAACAATTTTCCGATTTTTTTTTTTTTTTTTTTCAGTAATTTAATAAAAAAAAAAAAACTAAAAATATGCACATGTAGAAAATTCAAAAAACTATAAGTGTAATTTTCTGAAATATTTTTTTTTTTCAATTTACCGTTTCTAAAAGAATTCAAAATTTATTAGACAGTCGATAGATACGGGGGAAGGGGAGGAACAAACGGGGTACTTAAGGAAATACTGAGTTTTCAGTTGCCGTTAAAAAAAAAATTTCATTTTTGCGGGCAAAATGGGACACCTAAAAAAGTTGAAAAAAAATTTATGGATATTAAATAAATTCGATTAAATTGAATTTTTTTATAAGTAATTTACATAAAGAAAAATTACATTTTACATAATTATTAAATATGACCCTGAAGTTAGCAGACAATTAAAAATTTTCGGATTTTTTTTTTCAACAAATCAAAAACAAAAAAATAAAAAATAAAAATATGCATATGTAGGGAATTTTAAAAACTACAGGTGTAATTTTTTCAAAATTTTTTTTTTTATAATTTACCGTCTATAACAGAATCCAAAAATTATTAGACGTCGGCTAACTTCAGTATCATTTAAGTATGACCCTGAAGTTAGCAGACAATTAAAAATTTTTGGATTTTTTTTTTCAACAAATCAAAAACAAAAAAATAAAAAATAAAAATATGCATATGTAGGGAATTTTAAAAACTACAGGTGTAATTTTTTCAAAATTTTTTTTTTTATAATTTACCGTCTACAACAGAATCCAAAAATTATTAGACGTCGGCTAACTTCAGTATCATTATTAAATACAAAAGAAGAAAAAAAATTTTTAATAGTTTTTATCATAAAACAAGTCATTAATATTTTTCGACTGACACTCGATTTTTGAAAAAGTTTAACAGAAAAAATTCAAAATATTGCTCAATTATATTCACAAAAGTGATTTTAAAATGTTTGAAAAAAATTTTGAAAAACAGTTATATTCTTACAAAATTTTGGAGGTACCCCGTTTTGCCCACCCCCCGAATTCTATGTCAAAAATTTTGTTTGTGGGATCATAAATTTTTTAGTCTATTTGTATATTAATGGACGTAAATTCATTATTTTCTTAGCAGTTACATTTTGTTTTCCCTTCTTAATGTACATATTATATATATTGGCTTCCAACCTTTATTCTGAAAAAAGTTTATAAGCTGTCGAATGAAAGCATTCTTTCCAACAATTTATTCATGTTAAGTATAATGTTTCCATAGCAAAAACGCGAAATAATCCCATGACCGCTGCTACAGCGCACAGAAAAAAAAATACTCGACTAAAAGTAAATATCGTTGATTCGATAAAATTTTTTTGAAAACTTAAATTTTCTCGGATAAAGTAGAAATCTCTGACCAAAAAGTTTCTTGGCTCAAGAAAATCTTGACTTGGTTCCCTTTAAATAACAAAACCAATTTTACCATTAAAATCATTTTTTTTTTATTTTTATACACTATTCATATTAAAAGTTATTAAATTTTTTTTAACTAAGATTGGGTAAAAGCGGAAGAAACTTGGCTAGAAAATCCATTAATTAGTATTGATAATAATCAATTAGAAAAATCAATTGAGGAAATGGAAAAAAATATTTATCATTGTTCTGAAATATTTAATAATCAACCAGGTAATAATTTAAAAAATTTTACTCAAATCACTTTAATTTCCCTCTTCTCTACATTCAGTTGCTTAAATCCCCACCCCATCTGTTCCCACTACTGCTGATAACCATAGCAACTCTCCCCACTCCTTTGAATCGTCATAGCAACGCTCCCTACTCCTTTAAGTCGTCATGGCAACGCTCCCCACTCTCTACCGTTGCTATGCTGACCCCCTACTCTGTTGCTACGGTAACGCCCCCTCTACTTCAAAAATAGTTACCATAGCAACCGTGTAACAGAAAACTGAATTTCTTCAAATAAATAAAATAAATTTTTTCTTAAAAAAATAGATATATTAAAAATAACTGCATATATTAATAACAAAATCCATTCATTCAAACCTTATATACATCTTATAAATGTTATTGAATTTCCTGGAATGAAAGAGCGACATTTTGATGAAATTAATGAGCATACAGGAATTCAAATATCCACTCCAATGTCTTCTTTGACATTAAGAAATCTACTTGACCTTCGCGTTATGGATTATATGGAAATTATAACCCGAGTAGCTGATAATGCACGTCAAGAATACTCTATTGAAGTAGCACTTGACAACATATTGGTGTCATGGCGCAATATTCAGATCGAAATAATGCCGTATTGTGGAAGCACTGAAACGTGTATTGTTGATATTTCAAATGAAATTATGACTAAACTTTATGAAGACAGATCAGAAATTGAGAAAATTTTGAGCTCAAATTACAGCGCAATGTTTGAAAATTTCGTTAACGAGTGGAATATTTGTTTAGAGTCGATACAAAAAGTTTTAATTACTTGGACACATGTGCAAAAGTTTGTTCATATATATATATATATATATATATATATATATATATATATATATATATATATATATATATATATATATATATATATATATATATATATTTTGTTAACTAGCAGCAGTAAGAATTAGCAAACTAAATTATAATTAATATCTGTGGTATTGATTTTTTAGAATGTGGATATATTTGGAACCCATTTTTAGTAACGAAGGTATAAGCAGACAGCTGCCAGTTGAGTATAAAAAATTCAGTACGGTTCAACGGAATTGGAGACGTATTATTAAAAAAGCACAGATAAATCCTTATGTATTGGTTTTACTATTACGGGGTTGAATGGATCATGTCCAAATTATTCCAATATAGGCTTTAGAGTCTAATTTATTCGAGAGAACAAATAGTGCCGTGGGTAATTGACACAAATGACAGAAATGGTTGAACCTGCGGACCAACGACAAACAAAGATCTGTGTTATTGAATTCAAGCTCAAAATAAATTGCCCACTTGAAATGAGTCTCTAAGGGGAGAAAGGGGCTGAGATAAAAAAAAAAGAGGATATTTTTTTTATTTTTTTTTTCAGTTTCGTTATTAAAATTCTTAAAATTTGTGACATTGTTAAGCATCATTTCAAGAATATTCTGCAGAATTTTCATAAAAAAATATTTAAAAATAAGCCGGTGGTAGTGGGGAGAGACGAGTCACCTCAAAAATAAGTCTCCATGCCGTAGGCAGGATAACTCATGACTGCCTCATCTGAAATAAAAAAAACCAAAAAGATTTCTTTAGTACATAAGTTTATCTTAGATTTGAATGAAGGATTTTTTTTTTTCAATAACTACTTATTTTTTAATTAAACAAAAGGAAGAATTTTTGGGAAAAATCAGAGTTTTTTGATTGCACCTTTAGCAAAAATTCAAAAATCAATATTTTGTTTATTCCTTCGTTCAAATCCAAAATAAAATTATGTACTAAAGAAATCTTTTTGGTTTTTTTATTTCAGATGAGGCAGTCATGAGTTATCCTGCCTACGGCATGGAGACTTTTTTTTTAAATGACTCGTCTCTCCCCACTACCACTGGCTTATTTTTAAATATTTTTTAATGAAAATTTAGCAGAATATTCTTGAAATGATGCTTAACAATGTCACAAATTTTAAAAATTTTAATAACGAAACTGAAAAAAAAAATCAAAAAAATATCTTCTTTTTTTTGTATCTCAGACCCCTTTCCCCCTTAAAGCAATCGAAAAGTTTGAAAACTGATTAGATTTTTTAATCGATCGATCGATTTGATGGTTTCAATATTTAAAAATAACAAAATTTTTTTTTCGTTTCTTAAATTTCAAAATCTATTCGGCCGAAATTTTTTTGAGTTTGCGCGAAAACTAAGCGCTGAAAAATTCCTCCGATTGCCGTAGCGTTATTTAAAAAAATTTTGAAAGTTTACCCCCCCCCCCCCCTCTACAAGACTTTAAAATGTCGAGATATAATGAAAATTTAATTTTAAAAAATTGCATTGAATACAAAAATTTCCTTTTTTTTTCAAAATAATCTCCAATATTTTTAGCGGCAAACTAGAAAAAAGAAAAATCATAATTATGGGGTAAAATGAGTGATTTTTTGGTTCAATTTGTAGCAAATAATACGGGGTAATTTGGTCATGGTTAAAAACTAAAAAAAAAAAAATTCTAATAAAATAACGAAAAATTTAATTTTTTAAAGGTATTGCAATTATGCTCAGATAAAAATTTACTTCAACAACTCAAAGAGTGCATTACTCTAATGGAATTCATTGAAAAAGGTTTAATAAAAAACGCCCATGCAATAGAGCCTTATGTTAATAATAAGAGCTTTGAAAATATAAAAACGTTTGATTGCAAAGCACAAGACCAAGACCAAGAGCCAAAGCCAGACGTATAAATAACGAGTTATTTTTATCCCCTAATCGATTTATCCCGAAGGAAATTTTAGAAATTACCCGGTCGGAATTACATAAATCAACAGTCAGTAAATTACTTTTTAATTCCTTATATTAAAAAAATTTAAATGCAACTCAAGCGTACTGACAAAAATAAATAATTGATTTTTACTTAATATGAAATTATTTATGGACTTGTCTGGATAGAGGAGTAATTTAATTTACATGAATTTATTCGAAATCAATATCAGTAATAAATCATAAATTTTTGGCTGTTTGAAGTCAAATTGAGTGAAACTAAATGCTTTGAATTTTAGTTACAAGCGTTAATGTTGTCTTTAATCGTGTTAATGAAACAATGTATTGATTTGTATTTATCAAAATCCCCTTGTGGATTATCAGTTTCTGCATACTAATTAATTCTAGAGGAATTTAAAATATCGTTGACAATGGGCTTAACTGATTACTATTATCATGAAAATTTGGAGATACTGAAATTAGCCGTCAAATAAATTTTGGATTTTTTTTTAAAACATTAAATTGTAAGAAAAAAATATTTTTAAAAATTGCACTTAGAGTTTTTTTAATTTTCTACATGTGCATATTTTTAGTTTTTTTTTTTTAACTTCCCGCTATGAAAATTTAAAATTTTCAAAAAAATAAAAGTTACTGGTTTCGGTCCAATTTTCGAAAATCGAGTTTTCATCAGATGTTGACGTTTTGAAATCCTAGGAAGCATCTGACTATTTCCGGATGGACCGTGATTTTTTTTTTTTTTTTCGTAATTAATTAAAAAAAATGGGAAACTAGTTCATTGTCTGCTGACTTCAGGACCATAAAAATTTTAATGGAAACTCTATCAAAAGTTCCCATGGGTTAATTAAAATGGGTCAAAGACAGCATTAGAACCAATAGATTTGTATTGACTTCTATGCGGTTTTCGACTCATTTAAATGGAATCTATGCAAATTTTTGGATACGAAATACTCGAAAATTAGGTTGATTTTCGTAGCGCAAAAGGTCTTTTGATGTTCTCTGTTACGAATATGAAAAACCAAATAGACCACAAGAATTTATTAAGAATATTTATAATATGGCGTTTTAATGAAATTTTATTGTTTTGAAAAATTTATTTTATAAATTTAGGAGAGTGGACCAAAATGAGAAACTATTTTTTAACAAAAGAAATTTATTTTAAAATAAATTATTTGGAATATTTAATTTATTGCTAAATTATTAAAAATGAAAATTTATAGGAGAGAAGGGGGGAAAAAATGACCATTTTTTTTGGCAAAAAAAATTTTTTTTGTAAATGTTTGTTTAGTTTCTAGAAAAATATGGGGTAAGTTAGTCACTGAGAAGTGCGACTATTGGAAAATTTTGACCAAAAAATTTTTCGTGTTTACTGAAATTGTAAATAGTCAGAAGTGGAAACTAGAGAATTTATTATTATTAATTAAATTTTAACTTTAAATCCAATTATGATTAAAATTTATCTTTGCTATTTGTACCAAATGGATGTTAATTAATTACAAAATGTTGTTTCAAGGGCTGATTAACGAACAGTTGGTTTACTAAATTTCATTATTTTATTTTTTATTAAATTATAAAAGTTCGATGACCATATTTACGTAAATTAATTACATTCTAAAATTAACTTGGGCATATTTAATATATATGAGATTTTTAAAAGTTATTATTTAAATTAGTAGACAAAAAAAAAATGGCTCGTATAAAAAATAGAAAAAAATTTTTAAATTCAGTGTTAAAATTAAACACAATTATGGTAAATAAATTAAATATCAATATCCAAGTTATAGCTGATAGTTATATATTTTTTTTTAAATTTATAGTTTACGAAAAAAAAAAATGAAAAAAAAATTTTTTAGTTCATTTTACCCCTGAGTCAATTTTTTTTCAAACTTGCAATAAAGTAACAAATTTTTTTTCTCAAAATCTGCAATTTCGTGACCAACTTACCCTATAATTGTTGTAGACGATAAATATTTACAAAAAAAAATTTTTTTTCTTAAAGTTCATTTTACCCCTGTCAATTTTTTTTGAAAATTTCTAATAAAGTAACAAATTTTTTTTTTCTCAAAAATTTGAAATTGTGTCCAACTTACCCCATATTTTTTCTAGACGAGACAAATAATTACAAAAAAAAAATTTTTCCACCTAAAGTCGTGACTTATTTTACCCTACTTCTCCCTATTTTAATTAATTATTTGTCAATCGATAGCTGAAAAAATTCAGATGTTAATTAATTATTTTTTTTTTTTAGAAAAATTTTTAACTAAAACTTTTCTATAAAATTGTTAGCTGCATTACGGGTAAAAAATTTTAATTATAAAAATTGCGTAGTTTACTCTAAAGTGAAAATTTTTTTTTCGCTCAAAAATGTCTATTACAATAACATCAGAGCATGTCATTCAATAGTTAATTATTAATTAGTTTCCTATATATTTTTTCTTGTTTTCATCGATAATTATCGATTAATTTTATTCTTTGTGTACTCCAGCGTTTGAAATTTTCTCAACTGACCGAAAATTACAGAAAGGAACAAAAACAACTGAAAAAAAAAAATTTTAATTAAAAATTAAAAATTATTTTCTTTTTAGACATTTAAATTGTAACATTTATTTAATGACATAAAACAATTATTATTTTTATCAATTAAAATATTAAAATAATAATAAATACATTTATTGAGGAATGAAATTGACTTTTCAGACGTCTTTGGTAGACGCGTATTATTTATAATTATTTAAACACACAAATATATTACTTATGATAATTATATTCAAATGAATATTCATGAACTTGAAGAATTTCTTCGCCTCCTGCCGAGATATCTGAAATAATAAATATTTATTATTATTATAGTTTTGGTTTTCCGGTGAGAATGGTATCATATGTCGGGCGATGTACAATAGAGATTTACCTCGTGATATAGCTCAAGTACTTTTGTACTAATTGATTGAGACAACGTCGAAATGTGATACCACATACTGCGTATAATAAAAAGTTAATACTAAAATTAGTGTAATATAACAGCATAAAAAATTGCTGTAGACACCAAAGTAATGCTGGCCTGTCTCGACCGGCGAGGGTGAAAAAAAATATACACAGACGTATAGCGTAACTGTAATTTCAAATAAATATATATTATTAAATATTATGGTTAATTTTATCTCCCAACAGTGAAATTTAAACCAACTTTGGTCTTTCGAGCCAATTTTAAAAGGGTATAAAATAACAAATTTACAGCTAAATTACTTCAAATTTACCAAGCTACCCCTTCCTGGGCGTCGTTAAACTTTTATAGTCATACATTGTCAAGTTTCCGAGTAGATTTGGTCTTTCGAGCCAATTAAAACCCGTTGTAAATAATTGACTTATAAGTAATTCCGTAAAATTTATAAATTTACTCGTTTCTAGACGTCATTTTTCTTTAATAGTCATATATCTTGAAGTTACAGAATGAATTTGGTCATTCGAGCCAATTTAAAAAGGGTATAAAATAACAAATTTACAGCTAAATTACTTCAAATTTACCAAGTTACTCCTTTCTGGGTGTCGTTAAACTCTTATAGTCATACATTTTCAAGTTTTCGAGTAGATTTGGTCTTTCGAGCCAATTAAAAACAGTTGTAAATAATTGAATTATAAGTAATTCCGTAAAATTTATAAATTTACTCGTTTCTAGACGTCATTTATCTTTTATAGTCATATATCTCAAAGTTACAGAATGATTGGTCTTTCGAGCCAATGAAGAAACATTCAAAATAATAAATTCATAGTTAATTTACTTGAAATTTTGAAATTTACTCTTTTCTAGGCACCAATAAACTTTTATAGTCACATATTTTAAAGTTATAGCGTAAATTTGGTCCTTCGAGCCCATTTAAATCGGCTCATTTCAACTGTTAGCTCTATTTTAACCAAACTTGCATGCATTTAAATGAACGTTTATACAAAAATAATAAAATTTACCTCGGTAAATTAAGTAATACAAATACAGTACTAATTAATAATAGCATTTTAGTAATACTCTGTTGGTTTCTCGTCGTAGCCAAATTTCTCGATGATGATCTAATATCTGTAATTGCCATGTATTTATTGGGTTTCAATTACTATCAGATTGAGTGACACGGGATGAAGAAATACAAATGCAGGCCAGGGTAATATTTCCCTGCACCGAAGGCAAGGGCTGACATCACCCGTGCCCGCATTGATATTTCATCCCGTGTCACTCATTATAATTTTAATAACATCTGAACTCTGGAATTTGTAGCAAACAAGAAACCCGCTGATGAAGTTTGAATAATTTATAATTTAGCTTCAGCAATCAGAGCGGAAGTCAAAATTGCTTTTAATTCTAAAGATGAAGTTGCGATTTAAGCGCACGTCGGAGTTTGCCATAATATGGGCTTGAAATTAGTATGCAGTAACAGATAAACAAAAACTTAATGTTTACATTTAAAGTCAGATGTTATCAAAACGCTCATCATATGACCGTTAAAAATGACTTACGTATACATCGAGCCGCAGTAAATTCGGGAATTTGATAAGTACTACGCATCATTGACGTTGAAGCAACGGGTGGTGGTTGTGTCATCGCTGAAAGGGCTGTTGTCTGTTGTATCGCGGGTTGTCCACCCACACTTGCCCCAGATCCACTGGGAACTCCAACCCCAGCGGCAGATCCGATACCAGATGAATGGTGGGAATTATTGTTTTTTGTTGAATTAAATGATTGCTGTGACGGAACTTTTCTTGTTCCAAGAATTATACCATTATTGCTGCTACTTCCGCTCTGTTCATTAATTTAAAATTTTTAAACCATTTAGTATCGTCGATAAATTAGTATATTTATTTTAAGATTCGTATCTTAAATTAATTTTTAATCCTCATCTGTGTAAACTTTGACGTTTTATTTTTAGGCAGCCCAAAGTATAAGTCATTTATAATTTTACTATTAGATGTTATATTTGTCAGGAGGTTGATTCCACGCACAATGAACTTTCAAGGTTCATTTAAATTAAACTTTAAATTCAAACAACTTGTTATCTATTGAGTATACGCTGAATCGTGTGAAAGCTTTCTACATTAGAAAATTTAATGCTCTAATGACAAAACTTATAATGAAATTACTTTTGACGCAGGTAAAGTTATTGACAAATCAACTTACTTTTGAACATTTAATTTATAGGATAAAATAGAATAAATTATATGGAATATTTAATTTATGGCTAAATTATTAAAAATGAAAATTTATAGGAGAGAAGAGGGGAAAAAATGACCATTTTTTTTTTTGGCAAAAAAAAATTTTTTTGTAAATGTTTGCTTAGTTTCTAGAAAAATATGGGGTAAGTTGGTCACTGAGAAGTGCGAACATTGGAAAATTTTGACCAAAAAATTTTTCGTGTTTACTGAAATTGTAAATAGTCAGTAGCGGAAACTAGAGAATTTATTATTATTATTAATTAAATTTTAACTTCAAATCAAAATTATGATTAAAATTTACCTTTGCTATTTGTACCAAATGGATGTTAATTAATTACAAAATGTTGTCTCAAGGGCTGATTAACGAACAGTTGGTTTACTAAATTTCATTATTTTATTTTTTATTAAATTATAAAAATTCGATGACCCATATTTACTTAAATTAATTACATTCTAAAATTAAATTGGGTATATTTAATATATATGAGATTTTTAAAAGTTATTATTTAAATTAGTAGACAAAAAAAAATGGCTCGTATAAAAAATAGAAAAAAACTTTTAAATTCTGTGTTAAAATTAAACACAATTATGGTAAATAAATTAAATATCAATATTCAAGTCATAGCTGATAGTTATATATTTTTTTTTTTAATTTATAGTTTACGAAAAAATAAAATGAAAAAAAAATTTTTTAAAGTTCATTTTACCCCTGAGTCAATTTTTTTTCAAACTTGCAATAAAGTAACAAATTTTTTTTCTCAAAATCTGCAATTTCGTGACCAACTTACCCTATAATTGTTATAGACGAGAAATAATTACAAAAAAAAATTTTTTTTCTTAAAGTTCATTTTACCCCTGTCATTTTTTTTTGCAAATTTCTAATAAAGTAACAAATTTTTTTTTTCTCAAAAATTTGAAATTGTGGGCGACCAACTTACCCCATATTTTTTCTAGACGAGACAATTAATTACAAAAAAAATTTTTTTTCTTAGTTCATTTTACCCCTTAGTCATTTTTTTGCAAACTTGTAACAAAGTAACAAATTTATTTTTTCAAAATTTTGAAATGCCGTGACCAACTTACCCCATTTTTTTTTCGACTCGAAAATTATTAAAAAAAAAAAATTTTTTGTTAAAAAGTAGTGTCTTATTTTACCCCACTTTCATTTGAATATAATTCTGCACAAAAAAAGTCCTTGCATCTTTTTCCATAAATTATTTAGTTCACAAGTGATAGTAATTTGAAGCACAAAAAAAATTTATTATTTTGTATTTTTTTAACCGACAGTGAACGCTCAATTTCCGCTACAAATTTTTTAGTATTTTATCGTTTTTCCCATATATATATTTTTTATTTACTAAAAGTTTTTGTGTAACAATCCGTGTTCTTCCTACTTTGCTAACAATTTTCTGGTATCATATGAAAAAATTCATCAAATAAAAATCAATCAACGCGTTTAATATTTTTCGTGTCGAATTTTTTTTATTTTTATTCATCGGCTCAAACATTTAAATATATTTTTTGTATATGCCCTTCAGTAATATATAAATTTAAAGCCCATTCATTTTGAAATACGATAAATATTTATATAAAATATATCAATATAGTGATTGTGTCAATTTAAATACCGGTAATCCTAAATAAAAAAATAAAATAATAATAATACTGCACTGTAAAAAATTGCGAGTAAATTCGGAATGACTAATTGTATATTTAAAAATATATAAAAGCTCTTATTATTTTTTTTCGACTTTACTTAGCTGTCATGTCAATTTACATCAAAATAAATATTTTTGAGGTAGAATTTTTTTACGTCACTTGTCAGTTGTCATATATAACTTTTTTCTTTCGTTTCCAATAAATTATAATAATGATCTAAATAAAAATAATCCAAGCGAAAATTTTTTAAATTAAATTTGTTCTTTTATCTTCGATTGGTATTTTTTTTATTTTCATTCAGAACAAAATATTCATAGATTTTATTATTCAAGTGGAAATGAATTATTTTTGTAAGGACTTCGTCAACGCAAAAAAACCAATATTTTATTTTTTTAATACTGCTACTGAAATTTACACTTTTTTTTTTTTTTTTTTTAGTTCGGAAATTGTTTTAAATTATTTTTTTTTTTTATGTTTTTTTTTTTCCAATATTTAAAATTAAAATGACATAATTTATTGAATGAATCATAATAAAATATTTAGTTTCTCATGAAATGTAAAATTGTTTATGAATAGATTTAAAAATCCCCATAAAATTTTAAATCGTAAATAATTATTTTTTAGTCCGTCAAATTTGTAATTTAAACATAAAAATCTTAAAAATCCCCATCGAAATTAAAGTTTTGAAATTATATTTAGTCCCCATAAGTTTTTAAGAATTAAAAAAAAAAAAATTTCTAAGTCCCCATACGTTTAAAAAATATCTGTCTCCATAAATTTTAAAAATTCATAAAAATATTCTGTCCTTGATAATTTTTAAAATCCATAAAAAATTATTTAAGTCCTCATAAATGTTAAAAAACATTTCTAAAATTCTCATCAAAATTAGTGTTAAAAAAATATTTAAAAGCCCCCATAAGTTTTAAAAAGTCAAAAACATTTTCACTCCTCAGTAATTTTAAAAAATCATAGAAAATTTTTTAAAAGTCCCCACAAATTTTAAAAAGTTAGAAAAAAAAATTTTAAATCCCCTTCAAAATAAAAGCTTTAAAAAAAAATTCAAAAGTCCCCATATATTTTATAAAGTCAAAAAAATATAAAAATTCATCATAAATTTTGGTTATAAAAAAATTTCAAAATCCCCATTAAGATCAAATTTTAAAATAAATTTCCAGTCCTCATTAATTTTCGAGTCAAAAAAAATATTTCAAAATCCCCATCGAAATTAAAGTCTTGAAATTATATTTGAAGTCCCCATAAATTTTAAAAATCCATAAAAAATTAATAAAAAGTCCTCATAAATATTATAAAATTAAAAAAAAAATGTAAAAATTCCCATAAAAATTAATCCTAAAAATATATTCAAAAACCTCCATAAGTTTTAAAAATTAAAAAAAATATTTAAAAGTCCCCACAAATTTCAAAAATTTAGAAAAAAAATTTTTAAATCCCCTTCAAAATAAAAGCTTTAAAAAAAAATTCAAAAGTCCCCATATATTTTATAAAGTCAAAAAAATATAAAAATTCACCATAAATTTTAGTTATAAAAAAATTTCAAAATTCCCATTAAGATCAAATTTTAAAATAAATTTCCAGTCCTCATTAATTTTCGAGTCAAAAAAAATATTTCAAAATGCCCATCGAAATTAAATTCTTGAAATTATATTTAGTCCCCATAAATTTTAAAAATCCATAAAAAATTATTTAAAAGTCCTCATAAATATTATAAAATTAAAAAAAAAATGTAAAAATTCCCATAAAAATTAATCTTAAAAATATATTCAAAAACCTCCATAAGTTTTAAAAATTAAAAAAAATATTTAAAAGTCCCCACAAACTTCAAAAATTTAGAAAAAAAATTTTTAAATCCCCTTCAAAATAAAAGCTTTAAAAAAAAATTCAAAAGTCCCCATATATTTTATAAAGTCAAAAAAATATAAAAATTCACCATAAATTTTAGTTATAAAAAAATTTCAAAATCCCCATTAAGATCAAATTTTAAAATAAATTTCCAGTCCTCATTAATTTTCGAGTCAAAAAAAATATTTCAAAATGCCCATCGAAATTAAATTCTTGAAATTATATTTAGTCCCCATAAATTTTAAAAATCCATAAAAAATTATTTAAAAGTCCTCATAAATATTATAAAATTAAAAAAAAAATGTAAAAATTCCCATAAAAATTAATCTTAAAAATATATTCAAAAACCTCCATAAGTTTTAAAAATTAAAAAAATATTTAAAAGTCCCCACAAACTTCAAAAATTTAGAAAAAAAATTTTTAAATCCCCTTCAAAATAAAAGCTTTAAAAAAAAATTCGAAAGTCCCCATATATTTTACAAAGTCAAAAAAATATTAAAATTCACCATAAATTTTGGTTATAAAAAAATTTCAAAATCCCCATTAAGATCAAATTTTAAAATAAATTTCCAGTCCTCATTAATTTTCGAGTCAAAAAAAATATTTCAAAATCCCCATCGGAATTAAAGTCTTGAAATTATATTTAAAGTCCCCATAAATTTTAAAAATCCATAAAAAATTATTTAAAAGTCCTCATAAATATTATAAAATTAAAAAAAAAATGTAAAAATTCCCATAAAAATTAATCTTAAAAATATATTCAAAAACCTCTATAAGTTTTAAAAATTAAAAAAAATATTTAAAAGTCCCCACAAATTTCAAAAATTTAGAAAAAAAATTTTTAAATCCCCATCAAAATAAAAGCTTTAAAAAAATATTCAAAAGTCCCCATATATTTTATAAAGTCAAAAAAATATAAAATTCCCATCAAGATAAAATTTAAAAATAAATTTCCAGTCCTCATTAATTTTAGTCAAAATAAATTTTCAGTTCCACTAAAATTAAAAAAAAAAAAACTAACAATGAACTTACAGGAACCTGATTAAGATTGACATCAGAACGTTCCCTACTGGGACACTGATTAGAAGTGCTCGGCAAACTCGTCGGCTTAAATCTTCTGCTGAACTTGAAAAAGTTCCTCATAATCATCGTGTTCATAACAACGATAGAAATCAAAGGAACAATCAAACTCGCGATTGTATCAGTGATATTAATAACTCTCATCAGCTCCAGATATTCCGGTCTCAGATCACAAATATCCTCGACTCCGTCTCTGCTTTTGGTGACACCCGCGGTTACAAACGCGTAGGAATGGCAAATAAGAGCCATCACCGTCAGCATAAAAATTATCATTTTTGCTCTCGCGATCGTGCAAATGTACGGCCGATGCAGTGGATACTGAACTGCAATAAATCGTTCAACAGTAAATGCAACAGTTAACCAAACACTAAGTGAACTACAAACAGCACTCACGTAAACGAGAATTTCACACCAACCGTCTTCATTAAAAACTCTCCAGCCAACCCGAAAATTCAACCAGACAAACATTAACGCTATTAAAAAACTAAAGTCAGTCATCGCCAATGCCGCTAAATAATAACTTGAGCTTCGCATTTTTAAATGTGTATTTAAAAACACAACACATGACAATAAATTACCGATAAGTCCAAGTAAAATAATAAACGGGATATAAAATTTATGAAATAAATCCAATAAAAAATATACTGGATTACAAAGCGCTGATTCTTCTTCGTAATCAAATGATGATGATAACTCATAACTGCTATTAGTATTATTATTATTATTATTATCATTATTAGTATTATTATTTGTGAAATCATTTATGAAATTCCAGTCGTCGGTATCGGAAGTCGATCGACGTAATCGGAGACATTTTATTTCTATTAATTGATACATATTTTTTAAATAAATAATTGTTATATTTTTTTGGGACCGAAATAAATTATTGGAGCCATTTATTTTATTTGTGTGAGAAGACGCGGTGACGAGAGCGTAAATTAAACTGAGGAAAGCTCCCGCGGTTGTAAATATCAAGACGGAATGAAATTTAGTCGCATGCGCTGTCAGAGCTTTCCATTGGAAATTTTAAATTTTCAGGTAAAACTCAGACATTTTATTTTTTCAAAACTTTTTTTTTTTAGTTTTGTGTTTAAATTAAAAATCATATTATATATATATAAAATATATATTAGGGTGCGTCATTTCGGAACATTTTTTTTTTTAAGTGCATGTGGAAAAAATCAGTTCAACACAAAAAAAAATTTTCGCGCAAGAAAAAAAATTCTGTATCGATTACAGACCGACCCTTTGAAAAATTCGATTTTCCCATTTAAATAACGCGGGAAAATTTTTTTTTAGATCTAAGTATTTTTAACTCGTTAACAAATGAAGAGATCGAATAGACTAATACATATTTTTGTAGGAAATTGAACGTCCTACAAAAAAGGTCTCTTATCATTTTTTGATAAATCCACTGTTCAAAAGTTATCAGAGCTCGAAGTAAAGTTGGAGATCTTTTTACTTTTCTGGCAAACCTATCAGACTTATCACAAAATGTTATAGGATCTTTTTTGTTGACAATTTTATTCTCTACAAATTATTATCAGTAAAATTTTTCCGAATTCCGCATTGTTCTCTAGTTATTTTAATTTTAATTTCAAGTTCTTAAAAAAGCGGTTCTGATCGATTTCAAGAGCTCTACATTGAAATTAAAATAACTAGAAAACAATGCGGAATTTGAAAAAATTTTACTGATAATAATTTGTAGAGAATAAAATTTTCAACAAAAAAGATCATATAATATTTTGTGATAAGTCTGATAGTTTTGCCAGAAAAGTATAAAGATCTCGAAATTCACTATAACTTGACTTCGAGCTCCAATAACTTTTGAACAGATGGATTTATCAAAAAATGATAAGAGATCTTTTTT